>CAXKVW010000390.1:0-510642 GCA_964058825.1 Carex arenaria | reverse complement strand
GGTGATCTGATCTGATTTAATTTTTCTTATTTTGATAAGAAAATAATTAATTTTAATATTTTATTTAAGAAATATATAAATAGAATTATTTGACGGGTAGATATAAAAATGCTAAGCGCTGTCCGAAAGATTTTTTTTATAAACCATAAATAGAAAAAGAAAAATTAACAAACCAACTTGACGGTTTTAGTTTTCACAAAAATCACAAGTATTGAGATGGGAATTCGGCCCGGACTATTTTCTTTTGTTTTGTGCCGAAATATACAGGTTATAGATAACCTTGTGCCGAGATGGCAAATCGGCCCTTCAATTCGGTACAGAGAAAAAAATCATTGAACCAATTAGAAAAATATTTTAACCAAAAAAAAAAAAAAACCTCTGTGCCAAATTCCGAATTCAGCACAAAGGAAAAAAACAATAAAAAATTAGAATGGACCAATTAGAATTGGTTAAAAAACAATAAAAAAAAAAGGATTCTCTATGCCGAATTGGGAATTCGGCACAGAGTAAATTGGAAATTCGGAAAATATGTTAAGCCGAGTACTTAATTCGGCACAAAAAAAAAACAAAAAACAAAAAAAAAGTTGAGCCGAGTTCCATCTCAGCGCAGTCATAAAAAAAGTAATTACACCATATCATACGAATTTTGGTAATAAAATTAAAAATATTATGAGACCGAGATAACATTTTGGCACACAAAAAAATTGGTTCAGACCGAATTTCTATCTCAGGACTTAATGATTTTAGTAAAAATTAAAACAATCAAGTTGGATTTTTTTTTCTTTTTTTTTTTCTATTTATGGTTTATAAAAAAAAAATCCCTGTCCAAAGCGGGTCCGAATCCCCTAAAGTAACCCAACTTTTGAGTTTTGGATCGGGACCATCCGATTCTGATCCGTCGCTTAGAATCATCTAGGGATTCGAATTCGCGTCTCAAAATACGTGCGCTCATTACCGGATGGATGGTCTCGGATTCGAATCGGACGGTCCCGATCTAAAACCCAACTTTTGGGTTACTTCACTGGATCTGAATTCGTCCAAAGCAGCGGCGCAGCGTCCCTTTTCATCGCTCAGCTTTTCGTCAGTGGTAGGGGTGTCAATGGCACCCTTTTACCCGTTTACCCGTTTACCCGACCCGTACCGTATCCGATAAGACGGGTATGGGTAAGATTTTTTTTTCGTAAACTTATCGGGTACAGGTGTGGGTAAATATTTTTTTTCATTATCTAAACAGGTAAGGGTACGGGTAAAGCCTATTTCGTACCCGTTGCCCGATCGGATAATTATAAAAGAAAAATTATATATATTATATATATTAATAGACATTGAAAATAGTACTTTAATTGGTTTACTTGTACTTAGCATGATAAGAATTTTTTTTCAATAAAATACTATTGCATGTGTCAAATGAATGTATATATTTTAATATTTTATTTAATAAATAATAAAAATAATTATTATATTAGTATTACCTGTTATTTATCCGCTACCGTTTCGTTATCCGACAACCATAACGGATAAGGGTAGGATACGGGTAAAATAATTTGTAGCGGGTACGGATAGAATATGGGTAAGAACAATTTGTAACGGATACGGGTATGAAAATGCTTCCACCCGACCCTTACCATACCCATTGACACCCCTAGTCAGTGGAAACTGGAAACCAATCTGTCGCTTATACGGTGTAAGAATCTGTTTTGAGATTCGTACCAGATTAAAACTGACTCAGATCTCATTCTACTCGGTCAGGTATTGCACTGGATCTGAATCCGTTTTGAGATTCGTGCCAGATTAAAACTCCCTTCGATCTCATCTCCTCCTCATGGACGGAAATGTGACGCAGCTACTTCGAGGAATTGCTTCGGGTATGTGGTTAGTACTCGATACTTTCAATTACTGTATTGTTTTAATATCTGCATTCCGTTTGCTTTCTTAATTTTTGGTTGTGAAATTTGTTGTAAGCTGAAGTGATCTTGACAAAATTGGGGGCTCTTGAGGGTGAATCAGGGATTACAATTAATTACCTTTTGAAAAGTAGAGACTTGAGTCATGATTTTCTAAAGAATTTTTTATTTCCTTGAGCCTTTTCTATTATTTTGCTGATCTTCCGTTCGATCCTCGATGGAAAGGGATAAATATTTTAACAGAGTTCTTTTTGCTTTATGCAGCTCACGAGCCATATGCAGTGTTTTCGATTATATAGTCCATCCGCTGCATGAAGTTAAAACTGCTCTGTTAAAATCCTTACAAAAAAAAAAATACACACAAAAACTGTAGATGTTGGTTTGACTGTCATTTTTCGAATTTGCGCTCTTTGCTTAGTATGGTAACAGTTAATACCGCTGATAATTTTCACTTCAGAGAATTTGATCACGCGCTTTTCTGGCAGAACTGCAGAAGTTTCCTCTCAGAAATAGAATCCACTCATGTCAGCCCCTCGCCTTTAACTCAGGTCACAGGTCAAAATTGGTCAAAGCACTTCAATCAATCCTCCCCCTACCACTGTACAAGCTCAGACTGCTCAGTGACCATGCCTATGAATCTCAAAATTGGTCAACGCCAGATGATATTGGTCAAATTGTCCAGCTGATCACGAAGGTGTGTGCTAGATTGATCACATATCGGACTGATGTTTTGAAGATGAAAGCTGAGAAGGCTGATCAGTTGGGGCATTGTTCGTTCATCGGGAACTTTCGTTTATGCACTGATTATTGTCAGTTATCTGAGCCAGTACGCCATATATGCAAGGTTGAATAACTTGAGAAGTCTCGGGTTTTCACAGGTGGAGGTAGCACTTATGATTTGTAAAACACCCCTTTGTTGAAAAAGCCAGAGGATTGGCAAAAGAATGAAGTTTTAATGAAGGAACATGTTATTCCGGGGCTCCACCGACCATATGCTGATGATTCTGCTGGAAATATTGTGGAGATTGAATGGTTTTAGAGTATCTCAAGTTGACTTCCTTCCGTGAGTGAAGCTATGGTACTATGCATAGCGCATATTGGCCCATGCTATGGACTTATTTTTGGTTTGAAAGTCCTAGCGATTGATCTAAAGCGTTGAACATGGTATTTATATGAATATATACTTGTACACTAAATTTCATACTTTTTAGAATTTTTTTACTATTAAATCACTTGATCTGAAAATTCTAGACCACCCAAAAATAATGATTTGCTATCCATCTAAAAAATAGTAAAATTTAGTTTACAAGTACATATTCATATGAAGACCGTGTTGAATGGTTTGGATCGATCATTAGAATTTTAAAAACAAAAATTTTGATCTCTAGTACAGACCAATTTGCGCTATGCATAGTACCATGGCCTCACTCTTTTTCCTTATCAGAAATTTCAACTCAAAAAAAAAAAAAATCAGAAACTTTATTCTTCTGTTATACCACCACCTCTGGCATGCTCAACAAAAGGGGGGCTTTACTAATCATAAGTGCTACCTCCTCTTGTGAGACTTCATAAGTTATTCTTATTCAGCCTTGCATCTATGGTGCCTTTGCTCAGATAGCTGACAATAATCACAATTTTGTTCTATTACAATCATGATATGTAATTCATCATTATAAGGAGAATAAGCATGATTGTCGTTAATTATGAGGATTTTAATGATGAGTAATACTATCTTTCACTACTCGTCTTTGGAATTGGGAGCTTCTTTCTATATAATATCTGTTATGAACTTGTGATATTTGAAATTGTTTTGACCAATTTTTCTCTCTGTTTTTTGTTTTGTTTTTGAATTGCCCAATTTATCATATTTTTTTTTATCCTCACTTTACTTAATTGGATGGACATTGTCAGTTTTTTTTTTTTTTTTGTACTGGAATACTGATCATTTTTTTATAAGAAAAATGTATGTATGCGATCGGATGATCCAAATATCTGCTCGAGTCTGATATCAGATTGGATACGGAAGCGCTCTGTTAGACTTCATCCAGCGCATGATGACGCCAATTTTGATACATATTTGACGTCTTCAGTATTGAAGTGCATACTATGCATCATAGAACAAATGAATTATTTAAATTCAGTTCGACGAGGTTAAAATTTGTGATTCGGAAATAATTTTAGTATAATTTGAAAATAATTCGGAATTATCCGGATCAAAAATCTCAGTTCTGCAAAGGAGCAAAAAAAAAAACAAACAAACAAAAAAGTTATGGAAAGAATTCGGAAAAATTCATAATATTTGTAAAATTCACGAATTATTTGAGAATATTCGGTCAAAGTTCGATCAACCGAATAATTCGGCGTTCTGTTCGGCATTACCAAAAAAACAAATTATTTGTGAATAATTTGTGAATCTTATGACTATGCTATGCATAGTAGTATAGTACCGTAGCCTCACTCTTAGATTTGTTTATTCAATTCTCTCAATCTTAATTTTCTGACTTCCCTCGTGACTAATAGATGTCAATTAACTCAATAACTCCACATCCGCTGTCATAGAGGTGATGACAACGGTGGATTGTACCTTGTACGTGGACTGTTCAATCAAAATCATGCACAATGAATTAGAAAACAAAAGTATAATGTAAACTAACGATGACATTTGCTGCTATATTTTCTAACCCAACGTCCAAAATGCTGCTCGAATTAGCTAAAAGACATGCAAATCAGACTGGTTCTTATGTTTAGAACACGAGACATTCTGTTAAAACGCTGTGCATTTTGCATGAGAATTTTGGTGTTGACAACCCTCTCATAAATTTTCCTATGCAAAAGCACTCAGAAATAAAAAATATAAAGATAAAATTAACTGAAATGATAACGAAAGGTAAACTCGTACTACGGGAAAGAAAACAAAGCAAGGGATCGCATCAGGACTAAATTTGTACATACTTCGCAACAGACTAAAAAATAAAAATGTTTGGCCGAGCACACGCACAAAATGTGTTGTTCACTCGTATCAATATCATCATATTGACAGATAATTGGCGTGAATGAACAATTCACAATTCACAAATTACAAAGCAACAAGTATCTATTGATTGGTGGTCAAAGTTCCAATTAGAGAATAGTATAGCAATGTATTGAGAAAGCATGTCAAGTTTTATCACACAGCTATTCTTCTTCTTCCCATTCATCATTCTTGTAGGAGACAATTGGGTCAACTTTATGTATCTGCACCAATTTATCCAGAAAAAACAGTTACCAAGAGGGAAATGTACAAGGAAACTGCTGGTACTTTCAATTGCTTCAATTGCTTCAAAGACCATTAAGTTACAAAGTGGGCTTGTAATGTCCCAAGTACCAAGCAGAACTTTCCCTTGTTTCCTTTGAATAAACAAAATTTATTAGTGGTATGGTACCTTGGTGTCAAGGGAGTGCAATTTGACCATTTGAGGGTTGTTTATGAGCTTGGCATCGCTTTCAACCCAAGCAATTGGTACTGTGGTGTCTTTATCTGTGTATGCCAACACATCAAATACACCTAAAAATAGAAAATATGAATCAGAGTTGCAGGTTTTACTCTTTTTTGGCGAGGATAGCTACAACTTCAGATGAAAATGACTTGTTAGGTTGCCTTTTGATTGATTATATTAGGTTGAAACATATCAGCAACAAATAATAATGTACTAAAAGAGAAAGAACGATCTGCAATGACAACAGAGAAAAGCAGAAAGCTGCTGTATTGTAAACCAAAAAATAATTAACCTAAATGAAAAATATAAAAGTTTCTGTTCCTTTCAAAATTAGTTCCCAAAAGACGAAAAAAATCTCTGAGAGTTGGCAGCTAATATTGTTACATGCAAATCCATAGTAAGCGGGTCCTGTAAATAATGCGTTGATCAACTTTTTGGCCAATAAATGAAATGGCACATAATAACAAAAACTAGAAGTTTTGAATATATTCATTTAGCCCCAATAAATTTCACGGTGCCAGTGACTACTTACATGTTTCATCTAGGCAAGGCAGGTAAGTGATGCATGAAGCAATCTGACGCATTATCGCCTGTATTTCACGCATTATCTCCTTGTCACATTTCTCTTTTATAATCCTGAAAGGTAACACAATTCAAAGTCAGGAAAAAGAAAACCAAACACAAAGAACATTATTGGAAAACAAAGTAGATACTAAAATTGGCATACAAATTAACATACCCCTTTTCAACAACCTCAACATCAGTCTCTATATTGAAATTCCATCTCTCCAGAACCTCACCTGTAGCCTTACTCATAATGACCAGAACAACCCTCTGTAGCTTCCCCGCTTCAAGCCATTCTTTTGGAAATTTCATAAAATTTAAAGTATTAAACAAACATGATTGGATAAACAAACATGCCAGCATTACAAATATCACACCAGTCAGACGAGGAGCTGAGCCATGTTGAATTTTCGACAATACTTGTCAGTATTCTAAGATACATAGTACCCTTAGCATTACTAAACTGCAACCATACTAAATCCAATCTACAATTATGCTTCAATTACACTAGTCCTTTTGAGATAATTGCAATTAAACGCTAATTTACACACAACAATTAATTTACTCATCAGTTGTATTGTTATGCATCTTTCAGTAAGGCACTCATTATCCAAAATTTACAACTAGTCTGCAAACAAACCACTAAAAGCCTGCCTAACAAGAAGAAAACAACCCAAGTTTGCATTTATCCTTCTACCAAACCAAGAGAATTTTCATTTGCAATTATGCAACTACTCAACATGATGCAGTTTTCAGTTAATCTCATTTGCACTAGCCTAACCTCATTAAAAAGTCTCAATTCTGCAAACAAATGCAGTTCACTGTTTTTGCCAAAATAAGATAAGAAAGATAAAACAAAAAAAGGTGTACCAGATAATTGTGAAGTTAGGCTGGAGATGAAGGACTTGACACTTTCGTCTTGTGTCAACAGCATTGTGAGCCCATATTTCTTCACTTTAGAAAAGCTTTCCTCAGGATATACCCCACGGTTATACAAAATACTGTACATCTCAAGTTCTCCAAATTTAGCAAAGAAACACAAAACATACACACATTCTTTTGAATTGTGTAAGCCTTCTGAATAATCAGAAATAGGGATGTGTTATTCTTACCTGTTTGCTGCGTAACCTGTCAAGAGGCATTAAAACAAATAGATGCCAGGAAAAAAGATCAGGTAAGCTTATTATAGTCAATGAAATAAACACCAATTAATTTGTCAGATTTTGAGAAATAATAAGAGGGCAGAGAAAGAGGGGATTTATTTATTTATCTCGTAAGATGCATTTCAACAAACACTAGTCAGACAAGTTTAAGAAACCGAAAATAAATGAGAATTTACAGCATTTTATGTGCATCAACAACACATACTTCTATATATACATATCTAAAGCTGAAATGTGCCACTCATAATAACATTCCCAACAATAAAAAATTTGGGTATGTGAGGTTCCAAGATCTAACCTAACTAAGACTACTCAAGAGTGTTTGCTGGACTGAATTTGAATAAAGGGATGTACGAACTTAGTTACAGGAAATAGAGAGGAGATGTGAATTGTAATTTCATTCTTGATTGAGCAATCTTGTACATGTACACTATTGTTTATATAGAGTTCTCTAACTCTCTTATGCAACCATAAGATAATCTCTTAACATAATTACACACTGTGATTAATACTCTAACAGAAACATTCTAACAGAATTACGACCACTTCTGTTTGTCTAACAATCCTAACTAACTTGTCTCTTGTCTGTTGAGTGCTTAATCTGCTCATTACTAAAAGTTTCTGTTGTATTTGTATTAGGATGAAATATTTGAAACCTAATAATTGTAAATAATATTATAGATCACACATTCAGCCTTTCAGAAATCGTGATTTAAATTACAAAGAACTTGCTAGCAAGACTAATTAACACCAGAACCTTTTACTTTATAAAAAGCATCTACTAAACAGTATCTACAGATCTAAGTTGCTAACATAGATTGGGATCGAAAGAGGAAAAACAAGGTGGATGCAATAACTCACCAAAGAACTCACTGACAATAGCCGCGGATCCACGAAGGGTGATGATGTCCTTTGAGATTGTTTTAGAAGCCATGAGAAATGAGAAATCAGTCTAATTTCGTCGCTACACTCTCGCTTTTTCTCTTTCTTTCTATCGAGTAAGGCAAGAAAAGTGTTATATGAGCGACAAGGTGCTAATGCAGATGGATGTAAATTACACCACAGCTAGTTATATGAGCGAAAAGTGTTATATCTGTATCAGTATGATAGTATCTCTCGTTCGGATTTTGTTATTTAGTTTGCTAATTAAGAAAATATTAAAGGGGCTCCGTGCATTTGCACGCTCGAATTCTAATCGGATGGCGGTCCGGATCTAACACAAAATATTCTGTTACCTGGGAGGATTTGGACTCCTCACAACTCGACAGTCGGAAAAGATCCGACATCTCTTTGATGGACCAGGTGTACCTCGGTTGTAATTCTTTTGTGGGCTCGGCTCATGGGCTTTATAAATATTAAAATTAAAAATAAAAGTTGTTTTAATAGTTCAGTCTCTTTCGGTCATGCAACTCATGTTTTATAGTTTAGTAATGCTAAACGATTTCATTAATTTCAGAAACATCCCTTTTGACAAATAAAACTTGATAAGTGATAACAATATAAGGCTGAGTTCAGAAACCTCTCTCGCATATACTGCATTCACACATGCTCAATATTATTATCCTTTGTATCAATATAATTTGAGAGGATAATAGAAATCTAAACTTGGGAAATTGAACAAACTAATTATTTGGAAAAAAAAAATTGGACCAATTACAAAAAATACTGGATAATCAATTCAGATTTTTCACTTTCGAAACAATTGAAGCCACTGATGTATTATTAATTTATTTTTAAAAATTACACCCTGCTATGTGGAATATATATGTTCTTCATTCCTAACAAGTATTTCTTACCACATCATTTATCAGACAAACATAAGTTTCAAAATCAGACACCATTCCCCTTTCGCCCCTCAGTATTTCCTTGTTTGCTCTTCCCTTGCCATGCCTTGAATGCCCCTCTAACAATATATTATATGTGATATCATCTGGTTTAACCCCAACATCTAGCATAGCATCTAGCAGCATTTCAGCATTTCTCATTTGACCAATCTTACATAAACCATTCATCAGTACATTATAGGTAACAACACCCAATTTAAGGCCTCTCCTTTGCATCTCTTTTAAGAGTCTAAACCCTATTTTAACCCCCCCTATGTTACAAAATGCACCTATCACCATGGTATATGTGACCTCATCAGGAGCGAAATCTGATTTGATCATTTCACGCAGTACCATCTCTGCCTCATGAGCCTGGCCTGACCTGGTCAATCCTGATATAAGAGCCGTGTATGCCACCTCATCTACTTCAATTCCTTGGGCCAACATTTTGCCTTTTATCTCCATCGCTGCTTCTAAATCACCATCCTTGCAACACCCATCAATGAGGGTAGTGTAAGTAACCTTGTCAGGTTTAAACCCATTGAACCTCATGTCCTCCATAATCTGTTTCGCCTCCTTTGTTTCTCCGGTCTTCCAAAACCCATTGATCAATGTATTAAATGTGATCAAATCTGGCTTTATATTTCTTCTCATCATTTCTCGATACAAGAACATCGACAGTCTCATCTCCCCCTGTTTGCAATGCCCATCAATCAATGCAGTCAAAGTTACCGTATTAGGAACCAACCCTCTAAGGAGCATTTCGGCAAACAGATGACGTGCGTGTATTAAGCTCCCAAATTTACAAAAACCCCTGATCAAAGGTGTATAAGTAAACACATCAGGCTCGACTCCAAGCCGGACCATTCCTCGTTTCAACTCTAACCCATGACCCAAATCTCCAAGTCTACAACAGCCACCAATCAAGGTATTGAAACTAACAACAGTGGGTCTCAACCTCCATTTTGTAATTTCATTGAACACCTGTCGGGCATGGTTAATGTTCCCATTATTACAGTAATGGTGCATGAGAACATTGAAAGGTCTTACATGGGGAGGAAATCCTGCATTTAGAAGTTGTAAATAGAAATACCAAACTGTTTGAGTTGGCTGAGAACGGATTAAATCAGTGAAGATGCTATAGAAAGCTGCCAAGGAGACTGATTGGTGATGCTTAACAGATTTGAGGAGGGAGCGAGCAGCTTGCATGCAATGTTCAGTTGCTTCTTTCTTCATGCTTTCTTTTTGAATTATGCTGAGAGAGAGATGGTTACCAATTTTAAACGGATATACAAATAATTCTCCTAAAAAAATGCTCCCTATCGGCCCAAATACAGTCTTATAAACGGGCTTGTATGGGCTTACTGAAGTAGAGATCTTCATTTTGATATGTAATATTCCAAGGATGATTTCTTATTAAATTCCAGGCTGATCAGATGTTAAAGAATCCATCTCTTTTTTATGTGGGCCCAGAGTTAAAATGGTTAATATAGGTAATATAATTAACTATCTGAACGAACTAAGAATTATATTTGCCCCATAATTAAGAACTACATATTATTATTTTCTTGGCTGAGATTTGAATAAGCCTATTGCATGCTCATAAATTTTAGACAAATTAAAAAGACAGGTTAGGGACAATGTTGGGCAGTTATGCAAAGTGTGAAAGTGAAATATTAGCAGCAAAAAAAAGAAAAAGAAAAAAAATCTTATTTCAGTCCCACATCAAAACGGAAAAAACTGCATAACATTTACTAAAATAAGATTTTTTTTTTTTTCGAGGAGGGTTCCAAAACATCATGCTTTTTATATCTCATCACACCTCATTCTTTTATCTTCATTTTCAAATTCCAAACTGTTAATCCAAACCACTCAGTATGATATCCATACTAAAATATGTTTGAGGTTGAAATTTATAATATTTGAAAAAAATAGTAAAAAGTCTCCAAAAAATTATAAAATTTCATCCCCAAGCATATTTTAGTATGAATATAATGTTGAACGTTCATATCAGCAGTTTGGACTTTAGAAACAAAGATACTAAATATGAGATATTATGAGGTATGAAAAACACGAGGTATTAGACCCTCCTCTCTTCTTCTTTTTTTTTTACAAACTTTGCTTCTCTAAAAACCACATCATATATAACATAATATAATTAAATGGACCGACACTTGCACACACATGCTACTTTGTTCCACATATTGTTGAAAATTCTACAACAAACAATCTAAAAGAAGTAAGAAAAACATGATCAACCAAATCTCTCTAATAACTCTCAAATTGAAACCTAATTAACTAATAAGAGAAACTCCAGCCATAAGAAGGGAATCGGCAATAACTTTGTTCGCTGCCTCTGACGGATGGACACTATCCCAAAACACGTAACTTGTTGCATTTGAACATGTCCCAACTGATTTAGGTTTGCATAGCACTGATGTTTTCACAGATGCACCTGTCAGACAACAGCCTCGTTTTGTCTCGGTAAACCCTATATCATGTATTCATTATTGCATTAAACCTTGATCATGGATAAAATTTTCTTTTTCCTCCTTTTGTTTCTTATTTGTGCTGAACCTCACAACAGTGCACAGCTGAAATCCTAAAAGTACTTCTGATTCAAAGAACACATTTTATTTTGGATTTAATATTACCTTGTTTTGAAGGTGCAGTTACAAGATCGTAGATCGGTTGATAGATGTCAAAGACAGCTATCTTAATTTTGGGATATTGTTTCGATAATGCAAGTACAGTGTGATTCAACTTTCTATTGAAGGTCAAGGCATTGTCATTGAAGCGTGTCACGCACGTTTTCCTGCCATGACCAAATACTCGAATGATTGCTGGCAGACAACCCAATGGCGATAACGATGTCACGCCGATTCTCCTGGCCCCCAAACTATAAAGCCCCTGTTGTATCATGAAAAAAAAGAAGGATTTTTTGGAGGGAGCTTTTGTTTTAATTTTTTAAACAATGTTAAATTTGGACTCAATCAAAGCCTTTTGTCAGCCAAAATAATTTAAAAATGTTACATCAATCTCCCATAAAAATCCAAGACATCTTTTCCATTATCACAATGTGAAGATGAATGAAAAAAAGAAAAAGTTTTTTTCTGTTTAATATGCCCTTTGAACAGAGCATATGTTTATGCAAGACATTATAATTCTATTTTGATATAAATACACGCTTCCTAGTAATTTTCCATGATGATTCCTATTACGGTGCACTACATGGAATTCTTAATTTGTCAGTCCAACAAATAAAATAAATTGTGACAGTAAAACTGCATTTGACACAGGAATTACAAACCTTGACGAATTTTGATGACTCTTCAACAATGAGCTCAGAGAATGCATTGACGGAATATAACTTGCGAAGATCAGAGTTGATATAGTAGTTCTGCACAAAATCTCCCGTTCCCGTGCCCACTATGTACAATGCACCTTGAATTATGTCATTAGCCTTTCGGCGGCCAACCAACCGTACCAGCTTCGACTGGTACTCTTTGAAGTACTCTAGTTGCTGGGACAGTGAGATTGCATGCTGTTCCAAATGAAAATTTTGTTTCATTTTCATCAAATCAATGTAATCGTTATAAATGAATGCATCACTCATTAGGTAGAAGGATTTCAATGGTTTGGATTCATCGTTTAAAGTCAATTCGATGGATTATAGAGTTGAGTTCACAAAGAGACTTGGTGAACTTAGAAGCACCCTTGTTCTACTCATAATTAATGCAAACGATACATAACAAATTAATGCTCACATATAATTTTGTGGTTTGATCAGAGTAACCAGACCCAGCAGACGCAAAACTAGCTCCGATAAGAAGATTCTTCCCTGCTGCTTGGGGACTTAGATAGGGCAGTTGATAGGTTTTGAATCCCAGAGTTTCAGCTAAAACAAAAAAAAAAAATGAAAAAAATAAAGAAAATAACAGAAAAAAAAATATCAGCTGGTGCCTGTCTTATTAAAATAATAACTATTCACTGGCACTTTTTTTTTATGTATGTTTTATTGTAACCTGTGGATCTGAATGAACTTAATTGCTTTCAGAGAGATTTACAGGAGAGGTGATGATCAACACACAAGTGGGAAATGCACAGCTAATAAATTTCCTTTAACACCAGTAAACAATATCCAGTTCATAAAATAACTATTATTTTCCCTTGGTGGTAAGGGGAGAAATATGTCTTTTGTCTACTGAGCACATCAGAGTTTTGTTTCTGTGTGGAAGGTAGATATAAAGAAAAAAATGTAAACAGTTCCGCTCCAATTTAATGGGATGGTACATAGCCTGTAAATTTGGTGGTTGGCATTTTGGCAATAATTAATGGATCGCTATTTATGGAAATCGTTCATTGCCAAATATATCAACGGTTCTGATAAGATTGCAAATGCATATGCAATCCTCACTTCAAATTTAATGGGATGGTGAAGGTCTGATGTAAGCAGCTCTTGTGGGCCACTCAAAATTAATGCATGCCATTGCCATGCTAAAATAGCAAAGATGAAATAATTTATAGTGTTCGTTCAAAATAACAAAATAAGAAATAATGAAACGCCTCGCATTTATTATTTGTTGAGACAGAGTTTCAGGCTATTTATTAATCTCCCGACGCCTACAGAGAGGAAACAATTAAACAATAACTTTATTCTGACAGAATTATGAAACGCATGCATATATGTTTTAATTTACGCTAGCAAATAAATACTGCAATTAACGATACAAAACCTTTTCAAGATTCAACACTCCTAATTAAGTCCAATGTATGACAGTGCAAAATGCCAAGTGCTAACTAATTAAGTATACGTAATATTTGACCAATAATGCAAAGTGCAAACAAGAGAAGTGATTTGAATATGCAGTATATTAAGAAAAAATTTAATTTAAATTTCTGTAGAATTCACATTTTATCAGAACAATTTGTACATGTAGAGTTTCACAGTTAATTTTGTATAAAGTATATATATTGTTGGATGAACCAATGCGAAATTTCTCCTGATCATAATTGTTAGCAATCCTGAATAATAAAATCTTGACACATATCTTCTGGTGGCTCTGTTTTTTCAAGGAGAAACATATATAATTGGATAAATGGCCCGAATAAAAGGTCGTAAATTTAGCATAATATTAATGACAATGTTTATCAAATTTAATTGGGTGAGAAATAACATAAAATTATTAATTAGGTGTTTTTAGTGACAGAATATTTTGAGTTAGAAGTTGATACGACCTTTTTGTTATTAATTGTTTGAAATATAAAGCTCCAACAATGACTCTACACTAACATTGATTTTGTTATTTAACAATACAGGTATATATACTTCAAAAATTAAAAATAAAATTTTGGTGTAACATCAAGAGTGAACCTTATAGTATTTTTGAGCGCAACAAGCTTGAACATTTGTGAACAATTTAGGCGCGTGCGTTATGTGCCGTGACAACTTATAGTACAAAAAAAATCATTAATGGATTAAAAAAGAAGAAGAAAGAAGTGCATATATACATGGCTGTTTTGCAATGAATTTTGGTGTTGAAGTAAACATGCACACCTCACGGAGCAGCTTGGGTCCGATCCGATGGGTTCCATCACCGTCAGATTCCTTTAAGATTCGTGCGACTGCTTTAATATCCGCGTGCATTAGTTTTAATATGTGTGCGCACATATCTTAAAGTGAATCGGATTAAAGTGAATCGGATGATGATGGAACTCATTGGACCCAGCTTGAGTCCTATGGGCATTGGACCCAAGCTCGTCCCCAAACGGAGAGATGAAGTTTGTCAATACATTTCTAATTTTGAGTGACAACATACCAGTGATATCAGTAGGCAGTTTGCCATTGCAAAACCTCCCGGTGGCGGTGTGGTTCTTGAAATCCCTCCCGTACGGAGGGAAGTTCGCCTTGAAGTCGCTACGCAGATAGTTGTTGTTGCCGACATCCATGGTTGAATCACCAAATGTTAGAACCGCCGTGACAAGAGTTGTAGTAGATGATTGTGCACTGCCTATGTTTATCATTCCTAGAAATATAAGGGCTACAATGAAATCTGTACACCCTTCCATTTCTACGTCTCTCTCTGTTTCTTTGACTACTCTAGTTAGGTCGAATATATATATAGGTGGAGAGAGCTACATATATAAGGTTGGTTTGGTGCATTTGCACAAGAATAAATAGAGAATTATAACCACCTGTGCAACATGATTAATTTTATACACTACCGCAACTATACTATTAAGTAGAGTGGGAAAAATAGCACGACGGAGCCGGTTCCGTCACAGAACGGTACGGTTACGGCACGGCACGGCACGTGTGACTTTTCCGTGCCGTGACCATCTTTTGAAAATTTGACACGGCACGGCACGTCACGCTAAAAATCCGATCACGGCACGGCACAACACGTGGTCAGGCGAGTCACGTGTAATTATGACCGTTAAGTCTTGATCAAATAGTGAATCTTGAATAAACTAATCTAAATTATGAAAAAATAATTAAATGTGAGAAATGTGACTAGTTATGTTTAGACACGGCACGCGAACGGTCACAGCACGTAAGTCACGCCATGACCACCCCTCTGCATTTTAGTCACAGCACGTGCAACTGTTCACTTGGTCACGGCGTGTTAGTCACGGCACGGTACGGAATGACACATTTTTTCCACTCTACTATTAAGTACCTGTGAAGTGGGAATAATGAACTTGAGAGTTCTATTTAATTTTTTTTTGGTGGCAACTTCTGTACAAATTTAATTCTCAAGGAGAAGACTTAAATATCCATGATTTTTATTTCTGTTTTATCTATGCTTTCTTATATAAATAATTAAAAAATCATATTTTGAATGACAAATGTGAATTGTTCAAATAATTTATCTGTGAGCACTGCATTCGACATTGTTTTGTACAGAATCGATCAGGATGCTTAAAAATCATGAACAATTCATTGTGATTAATTTGATCTTCTGTGTTTTTGTTTAATTAATTTTAGCTCATATACGATAAGAAATTTATATTTTCTGTTATTTTCTGTAGATGAGTTAACCTAGATAAATAATAATAATAAGATCAACGTTCACATTCAAATTTCAAATATAGATTTTTTAATTAATTAATATAAAAAATGAACTTGATTGGACATAACAGTATCAGAGTTCATGAGAGACAGGTGTCAATTTAATGCCACTTTGATTAACTTGATTGTAACCTGCAGCTTGGAGCATATGTAAAATAGTATAATAATAACATTGGATCATTCAATTTAATGGCATTTAAACTTTTCAACTACTATATTCCTTTTATTTATTAGTTTGGTGCTGCACCCTTTATTAGTTTTGTAGCATGAGTGTGGATAGGGCTCACAGAGACACAGACTACAGTATAAACTGCAGCGTTTCACCCCTTGGCAATAATAAAAATATTGTACCATATAGGGGGGAGAGGAGGGTGTCCGATGCCCATCGGACCAGAATAGTGTTCGATGGGTGGTTTCTACCGTTCGATCTACTTCAAGATCTGTGTACATAGATATTAAAGCAAATAACACGGATATTAAAGTGGTGCGCACAGATCTTGAAGTGAATCGGACGGTAGAAACCACCCATCGAACAGACTCTGGTCCGATGGACATCGGACACCCCCTTTTCCCATATAGGGAGAGGAAAAGGAGTTTTTATAGACCTGATCAAATTTGATTTGTTTTTTTTTTTAAATATCTCCCCTCCTGTGAAAGAGCGAGTGGCAATCAAATTTAGTTTGATGTCTGATCTAAGTTTTTTTTTATCTGTATTGAAATCCGTGCATTTAATTTAGTTTTACAGAGTGATCTATAGTTTTAATTTTGCACGAATCTTAAAACAAATTGAACGATTCATACCTATATATCATAGGATCCGATGTTCATCAGATAAATATCTCCTTTTGTAGGACGCCGATAGTGTATCTAGATCGTTCATTTTATATCATACTTTTCAAATTAAACTTGAACCAATGCCTATCTATAAAGTATTTAATTTTAAAAAAAAAATACTTTCACTAATTATGTAAAGCCCGTAGTCAATTATATTAATTTAAAAAGTTACAAACTAGCTGCTACATAAGATTAGACAACAATTATTTGTAAAAACATTCAGCTGTAAATAAAAAATACACGGAGAATATGCACGATCAAATAACAAGATCTTGCTCTAAAAATGCAACAAGCACCGATAAGTACGCAACAAAAACCTCAAATTCATAATTGCGCAGGGTTGAAATTTGTTGTGAAATATTAAGAACACATGTGACCTGGCCCCATCGACAGACTGTGCTGTTCCCAAATACAATTAGTACAGTGTAGTTTTGATGAGTCTGATTGTTTGAGCAGTTCTAGCTTATATACGTCCATTTTTATGAAACATTTATATGATATCTGGCAATTACAAGCAAAATATTAACAGAGAATTATTTTATATATACCACTTAAAAACTATGAAATTAAGTATTTACTATCCAAATTTTTGTAATTACGTATTTATTATCTAAAAATCTAATAACTCACATATTTATCCAATTAATAAAAAAAGATTAATTAAGTTTAATATTATATAAAATATAATTAATAAGTTATTTAGTCTCTTCTCCTTCTGTGCCTCTTTCTTTTCTGTGCACAAATTTCCCTCCCGTCTTTTTTGATTAATTTTCTCCTTCAGGCTGAAACCCTCTCCTCATCTCGTCTCTCCTACTGAAACTCGGAGAGAATGGGGCAACAGACTCAGAGATTAGTTAGGATTCCAGCTCTTTTTCCAACAAAACAACTTGTACTGAAGTCGACGTTCATATCGCAACTGTTATTAACGTAGCAACTGAGTTTGAGAATACCGTGTTTTGTTATTAGCTCAGTTAAAAATAGTGTGGGTCTTTTAGCTGATGGGAACTCAAACGGTCTAAGGAGAGAAATCATGGGTACTAAGTTAATCCTTGATTAATTATAGTTTTAAGAATTTTAAACATAATTAATTTGAGTTTTGGGTATATTTGATATATATTAAAGTTATATTGGATAAATATGTGAGTTACTAAATTCTTAGATGATAAATACGTAATTTAATAGTTTTTGAGTGGCATATATAAAATTCTCCCATAATAATTTAACAACTATAGATGTATCCTCCCAAAATCTCGGTGTATAAATCTTTATTTAATTAAATATGTTTGATCATTTATAAAATACTATTAAAATTGAAAAGTTTGACAGTCTTAAAAAATAATGAGATACACTATTTGATGGATGGGCCGGTAACTTTTTAATTGATTTTTTTTTTACACTAGTTATTAATCATGAAATTCATATTTCAAAAGAGGGGGATTATTTTGTAATATTTTTTTTATTTCGGCAGTCTTCGAATATAAAGCTTAAATTTGAAATTCAACATTACAGACATGATAAATATATTACAAGTCATCCGCCATTATTTTTATTTAAATTAAAAAAAAACTCTGTTACATTGATGCAAATAAATTAAGTCAATGAATGCTAGAATTACTTTATGTTTTATACTTTTTAATTAGAACGAATTCTGTTATAATTTGGGTAAAAATATTGACAAAGCCGGCGCACAAGTTGTGTACTTTTTCATTTCATCATTGCGAGAAGTAAAAAATAGATTTGTAAATAATTTTACCCAATAATTTTATTTTCTAATTTTCTAATCTCTTAAAGTGAATTAACAACATTATCCAAATACTGTGCATCTAAATGAGATATGAGATTAAATGTGGACTTATATTTTGCACCTCTACATATGGCAACTATTTTTATTTTTCCTGAGTGAGGCTATGGTACTTTGCAAAACAAACATCGATCCGTACTATGAATTTATATTTTTGTTTGTGAAGTCTAAATAGTTGATTCAAACTACTTAATTAATATGATCTTAGAAAATGTACCTTAAGATTAATTTTGGAAAGTTTTTTATTTATTTTTAAATAAGTACAAAAATCATATTATTTAAAAATTCTGGATCATAAAAAATGGTTTCTAAAAAAATAACATCCAATCTGCAACAATATTTTCATATATATATATATATATAGAGTAGAGCTACCATGCTTTGCAAATTAAAGTGGGAGTTTTAATTTGCGCTCATATCTCTATTTCCAAAGTTCAAATAGCCGATCCGAACCGTTAGATGTGTTCTCCATATTGAAATGTGCTTGGAGACCAAATTTTATATTTTTTAGAATTTTTTTACTATTTATTAAGCCACTTTGAAAATCGCTGATCCAACGGTTATAATATATACATATCATATTGAGTAATTTGAATTCACTATTAATTTGAATTTCAAAAACATAAATACAAATCCATAATACTGACTAATCTCTACTTTACAAAGTAACATTGCCTCACTCTTTTTTCTTTTTATATTCTTCTCCATTTTTGCGATGAAATGATAAATATGCCAAACCATTGGGTATGGTCGTAATCAAAATAATTAAGGACCCTCAAATGATTTTGGGGTCACACTGCATTGAAGAATTGCCCCGTAACAACTAAGCATCCATTACAGTCATGCCTACATACGAATTCAGATCTATTGGGTTACCAAAAAGAAAGGAAAAAAAAAACCTACCGTGTAAAATAAGATTGCATCGAACTTTGTAATCTAGTGTTGTATATGTTTCTCTCTCTTTATATATTTTTATCAGGTTTGATTTAGCAAGCTATCAGGATAGTATGTTATATATTTAGCAAGCTATATTAAAGAAGAAGAATTTAGTATTTTAGTATAGAGTATTTTAAGATATATTATTTATAGGATTTTTTTTTAGAGATTTTTGTTATTATAAATTATGTCATTTGTACTCTATATAATTGTGAAATCAAGAATACAATTAAGTTTTCTCATAAAAATTTGTCTCTTTTTTCTAGTCTCTCCTTCTTCCTTCTCGAAACCCTAACATCTAGCATGAATTCTTAAAACATATTTTCTATAAATCAAATAAGCGCCAAAATTATTTTGACATGCACGACTGAGAACTTGTTCCACAGTGCGTCGTGCGTGCATAGGATATGCTTAGAGTGGGAAAAATGGCACGGCGGAACCGGTTCCGTCACGGAACAGAACGGTTACGGCACAGCACGTGTGACTGTTCGCATGCTGTGATTCGCGTGTCGCGTGCCGTGACCTTCGCGTGACGTGACCATCTTTTGAAAATTTGACACGGCACGGCACGTGGTCACGCGAGTCACGTGTAATTAGAACCGTTAAGTCTTGATCAAATAATGAATATTGAATAAATTAACCTAAATTATGAAAAAAATAGTTAAATGTAAGAAGCGTGACCAGTTACGTTTGGACACAGCACGCGAATAGTCACGGCACGCGAGTCACGGCGTGACTCGCGTGCCATGACCACCCCTCCACATTTTAGTCACAGCACGGCACGGCACGTGTGACTGTTCACTTGGTCACGGCACAGCACGGCACAGCACGAGAGACCAAAGTCACAGTGTTAGTCATGGAATGGCACGGCACGGCACGTTTTGTCCACTCTAAATATGCTACCCATGCTTAGGCCGCCGATTTATTTTTTAATGTGATGAATAAAAAATCAGTCCATCAAGTGTGTTATGAATTGTAATTTTTCGTGTGGGGGTGTGGGTGGGGGATCGCATCCTCTGAGATATATCAAACGCTGAGTGGATCTGTGCAAAATCTGAACCGTTTAAAACCTTAAAACGAATCTCAAAGCACAATGATAGTGGTCCGAATGGGCATCGAAAAAACTTGACACCGTTTTAAATTAACTCAAAGTTTCAGATATCTCATATCACCTCCGGTAGAGTGGGAAAATGAACGACAACACGGCACGCGTGTTGGTTACATGCTATGACTCGTGTATTTCATGTTGTGACCATTTATATATCGTGATTATTTTTTGAAAATTTGATACGGCACGACACGTGGTCATGCGAGTTACGTGTAATTATAACTATTAGATTTTAATCAAATATTTAATCTTGAATAAACTAACATAAATTATGATTAAATAGTCACGTGAGTCACGCAAGTCACATTTGGCCATGGCATGTTTGGGCACGACGAGACCATTCACGTGCCGTGACCATCCTTGACATTTTGGTCACGGCACGTAAAAAATTAACTTGATCACAGCACTGCACAATACGAGACTAAAATCACGACGTGTTAGTTATGGCACGGCACGGCACTACACATTTTTCTCTACTCTAACCTCCGGTACCGTAAATGAGAATAAACTAGAATTATTTTATCTGGACCGTTCTTTTAACCTGGCACGAATGTTCAGGAGAGGTCCAGCAACGAAAAGAAACTGACTCTTGCTCAAAAACCCAAGACGCTTGGCCCGGCCCGGTTTTGGTAGATCCGGCCCATGTTTCACCTCCTTGGAAAGAAGATTTAAATATTACGGCTGCTATCTGAAACAGCCTTTCTTTCTACAAATGGTTTTAGTGCCTGACGCAACATGGGGTCCGTATCCTCTGAGATATCTCAATTTTTGCGTGACCGACGTGTCCGGTGCCTATTCGGGGAACCGTAGGGGGCCAGTATTATTTGAGATTTGAGATTCGTGCAGAACGTATTTGAACGATTGAGATATTCCAAAAAGTCACGCAAAGTTTGAGATATCTCAGAGGATGTGAATTCCGCAACATGCGGGTATTTTTTTTTTTCGTTTTTTATTGCTCATCTGAATTGAATCAGAACAACAAAGTCAAAATGCAAGTGTTGCCTTTCTTAATTTCTTTATTTCAAAATCCTTTTGGGCTGGTTCTGTATTTCATTTGTTTCCTTCTTTTTTGTCTTTCCTTTTGGGCTCTGGCATTTTTATTAGCATCTTCCTCTCTTTTCTCTGTTTTTTTTATTTTTTCATTTTTTTATTTTTTGTATTGAGCTCTAATAATCCCTCTGAGTTGTATATGATTATTTGTTCCTTCCTTTTCTTTTTTTTGTGTGTTTTACCTTTCTTTCCGACTACCGAAACAATTTTATTCGACAAATTCAAGCACTTAAAGTCTTAAATTGACTTCAAATTGCAATACAATAAAATATTAGAATTCAGCTATTTGTGGATCTAATTCTTCCTTAATAAGTGTACTTCATGTGACCTAAAGTAAGATTATATATATTACAAAAATATTTCAATAGAAGCATCATATTTATTTTAATATATAAAATTTTAAAATGGAGAGGTCAGAATATATTCAAGTGAAGCAATACATAACATTAAGTTTGAATTTTCCTTTTAAAAATCTTCTACATACTTATTTTGAATTTTATTTATTACTTGAAACATAAAAGAAATGAAAATATTATTATTTTGAAAAATAATAATTATTGATTAATTAATTTGTGAAAAAATCGACTGCTCCAATTAATGTGTGCATCCAATTCAAAGAAGTATTTATTTTTTCAAATTAATATGGTGTAAATCATACAAAAATGTCCATTAATAAATTAAATAATATCGTAGCCTATTCTCCAGACATCAAAATGACAAAACCGATCATATAAATATTTAACAACTATTAATTTCAATAATATCCACACTATTATCTCTCTCTCTCGTTTTCTTTTCTTATTACATTCACAACTCCATTTCAGTACAGCACTGAACAAGTACAAGAAGTTTCTAGAAACAGTAACTTTTTATCACTAAAAATAACAATAATAAGGATCAAATTTTACAAACCCCTCAAAGATACTTATTTTTAAGTCACAAGGTCAATTCCGGCTAAGGTAAGTGAGTTTGCTAATACTTGGTTCGCGGCCTCTGACGGATGTACACTATCCCAAAACACATAGCCTGTTGCATTGGCACAGGTTCCAATTGATTTTGGATTGCAAAGAAGTGAAGTTGTTTCGACCGTGCCGGTCCCGCAGCAACCTTTTCGTGCCTCGAAGAAACCTAGTTATACACACATCCGACAAATTTGTTATCGTTTAATAACAATATATGAATTCTGGCTGGTGAACAGAAATTGGATGGAGGTATACCTTGACTTGTAGGATCAGCGACAAGATCATAGAGAGGCTGATAGATGTCAAGAACTGCTATCTTAAGATCCGAGTGTTGCTTTCCCAGGGAGTTCACGGTGTAATTTAACTTTCTGTTGAAGTTCTTCGCATCCTCGTTGATTCTGGTAACACACCCGTTGCTTCCATGACCGAAAAGTGTGATTGTTGCCGGTAGACATCCCAAAGGCGGCAGTGAAGTCACCCCAATACGTCGAGCCCCACACCCATACAACTCCTGAAAGAGGATTAATGCAAACATATAATATAAGGTGGTCTATCAATTAATATTGTTTCAAAACCTATCAACAGCCAAAAAGGCATATATTTAGAACCTGGACAAAGTCGTGAAAGATGCCGATGAGTAGGTCGCCAAACTCATCAGGAGAGTAAAATTTGTAGAGGTAAGGATTGATGTAGTAATTCTGCACGTAGTCGCTCGCGCCGAAGCTCACTAGGTACAGTGAACCTGTGATTATACCATGCGCCTTTGAAGAACCTACGATCTGAGCCAGCTTTGACTGGTACTCCTTATAGTACTCGAATTGTTGTGATAATGGAATGGCATGCTGTATTCAACATGCAAATTATGTATTATCAGATGAAAATTATTCGGAAATTAAGAAAAAAAGGAGAGCTAATTAAGATTTGTTTGTTATTGTCATGATTTTCCATTTTTTTTTCTTTGCTTAGTGAGATTTGCTTGGAAGTTCTTTAAAAGTTGAGGCCCAGTCATAAATGGGCTCCCTTGGGCCATGAATACAATAAATTTGAGTCTCATTATTTGTGGCATATTTTAGAAGTACAGTTTTTCAAGACCAGGAAATTCGGCTCTCTGAGCCATAACTTGTACTTGATCATTTTTGCTTGAAAATGTACTTTACATGTTGCTAAATCAATAAAGTTTTGTTATACCAAGGGATTATATAGTTCTGATTATCCTATTTCACTTGCTTTTATCTTTGCATTGAATAGATGTTTATATCCTCTAGCAACAAACTAGTTACTGTGAGCTATCTTATTTTCAATTTTTAGGTTGATATGAAATTATTATCATTGGTTCATTTTCCTAATTTTATTTTTTTTATTTCTTACTATAATTATAAAGACAATAAAAAGAAGAAATGATTGTACTTACAGACAATAAAGCTGTTCCATCGAAATAACCAGATGCGGCAGATGCGAAGTTGGCTCCGATAAGAAGGTTCTTCCCTGATGCCTGTGGGCTCAGGTACGCCGGTGGATATGTCTCAAACCCTAGAGTTTCAGCTGAAAAGAAAAGCAACACAAGTTAAATTTAACTCTACAAAAATAAATGCAGGAATTGCTTCAAAATAAAAGTGGAAAAATATTGTCAATGTGCCAACCAGTAATGTCGGTAGCTAGTTTCCCGTTGCAGAACCGACCGGTCGCGACACGGTTCTTGAAGTCCCTTCCATAAGGAGGGAAGTTTGCCTTAAAAATCGTGTGCAGGTAGTCGTTGTTTCCTACATCTACTGATGAATCACCGAAAGTTATAATCGCAGGAACAAGAGGTTGAGCATTTCCTGCAACTATAATTCCTAACAAAATGAGGACCAAATAGTAACTTGTTCCCATTTGTATTATGTCCTTGTGTTCTCCACTTTGTGATGAAATGGGCTTAAAGATGTTGTTATATAGAATGCTCAATGGGGAGTATTGGCTATTTATATGCATGCAGGAGAGGTAAGGAAAGCACCCCTTAAATGGTACATGTGCGTGGATTATTATGATTTCTCAGGATGACAAGGGGGTATGGCATTGATAGAGACTGATTTGCTAGCATGAGACAGTATTTCCACACAACTATCATACAAGGTGTATCAGTAAATTAGAAACATGTCATATATATTTTTTTTCCCTTTTTTTTTTTCTTGCCCTTGTTTTGGACTTTATTTTCATTATCAAATTTAATTTTGAAGACACTGACAAACCAAAGTCTAGTTTACTAAATATAAAATTATGTTTAAGTGTTTTTTTTAATAAAACATCATTACATACTAACTACATTGCTCTGGATAAAGATGAAAATATGTTAGGTACCAAAGAGATTTTTAGTGGATAATTTTGTGTAGCCTATTCAGAGTAATTATAGCTTGTATCAAGGTCTACTGTCCTACAACAACTAAGGAGGCTCTTTAATATGTTAGATAACAAATTGGAAAATTTTGGGTAGTTGGTGGATAGCAAGGAAATGTGACGATGCTTTCCGGATTTGGAATTCGGATTTGATGTGATGGTATATATGTATTTGTGGCGCCTAGTGACCATAGTGACAAATCAATTATTCGGGTTCGGTTTGGCGAGGTCAAAAATTCATTCGGTATAATTCAGGAATGATTCGGTATTATTCGGATCAGAGATCTTAGTTCTGTAAGGGAGCAAAAAAAATAACCAAAAAATAAAATTTCGAGAATAATTCAGGAAAAATTTGCTAATTATTCGGTCAAAGTTCGGTCAACCGAATAATTCAACGTTTGGTTTGGCATCACTAAAAAACCAAATAATTCGCGAATAATTTGCGAATCTTGCCATTATGCTAGTGACAGATGAATAGTTCGACAATGTCTAAAGTTTGTCAGGTATAATTTAAAAATTGTTCGTTTATACATAATGCATATAATTGTTTGTTTATATCAAAATTCTGAAGTTCTAAAAAAGAAAAAAAATTATACGAATAGTTCATGAATAATTTGGGAAGTATTTCAGGATAATTTGTAAATTTTGTGAATAATTCATAAAAAAATCAGGAAACATTCACAATTCTATTTAATTATTTTATTCATCCGGGAAGGTACTGAAAATGAATCATTCATGAATTATATTCAATTAAGATGTCCATGTCACAATATAGATTTTGACAAAGTAAACAAATTGAAATTTTTTTTTTTTTTTTTGCAGCGATATCTGAAATACGTTTGTTATGATGTGTAAATCGATATATAACTTATTGTTTAAAGAGGGGCTTCAAATGCACTATCTTTTTTCCTTCAGTATGGTTAACATCTTTTATCTTCGTTTTCAAAGTTCGAACAGTCAATCCGAACCGTTTAACATGATCTTCATAATAAAATATTCTCGAAGACCAAATTTTATACTTTTTAGAATTTCTTTTACTATTTTTTTAGATAGGTACAAAATCATTATTTTAAGGAGATTCTGGACCATCCAATAAAATGATATCGTACCTATGAAAAAAAAATAGTAAAAAAAATTCTAAAAAAATATAAAATTTGGTCTCCAAGTATTTTATTATGAAGATCATGTTGAGATAAAGAATGTGGAGCACATTGGAGCACAAAATGATGGTGCATTTGAACCCTTGATCATCTCGTTTAAAATGTCACAACAATTCGAAATAACTTGCTGTTTATATGTGTAAAAATATAGAAAACATATTGATATTTCTAATAAATAGAACTTTGAGAATACTTTGAAATAATTTGCATTTTTCGCAAATAATTTAATTTGTAAATTAAAAAAAATCATTTTATATAAGGATTGATTTTCAAAGACACTGAAATACAAACTATGTGAACAATACAAATACAAATAAAGTTTCTCGGGTCGACCCAGCTCAGTTATTCGCCACACCTACACAAACTATAATCACTCTAGATGTATTGGATGCAATGATGTATCACTTGTCATCAGAAAAAAAAAAAAAAAATGGAAAGAGGATGGCACTATTTCCATTGTTTTGAAGCAAGCAGCAATATAATAGCACCAGTCAATCTACTAGATAATGCCATTATTAATTGCCATGACAGTATACAGATAGTTAGATAGTTAGAGCTCATTTAGTGGGCCTTAGGTGGCACTTCAATTCAATGATATAACTTGGTTGTAGTCACAATAAAATAACTCCCCCCCCCCCCCCCCCCCCCCCCCCCCCCCCCCCCCCCCCAACAAGTATTATTTGTATGATTGCATGAATCAAGCTAAGATATTGTTACCAAAAGTAAACATTATTTACCATTGGCATTAATTACTAACCATGCTGTTAGAATAGTAACCAGAATGTAGCAGTGGTCCAGCTGTAATTAAGAAGGTTTGTAGTTTTATTAAAATGATACATGGGAATGGAATCTTTTTGACATAAAGGATACACTGTTTTAAATTGGGTTTTACAAAATAGCTGTCTATATTGAAAACAAGGGCTGCAAACAAATCGAACCGAATCGAATTTACCCCAGTTTGAATTTGATTTGAATTAATTTCGAATCAAATTTTTTATGAACTCAATTTCGAATCTTTTACGAAGTTTTTTATGACAAGGAAGAGTGCTTGTAGTCGCCGAGAGTGAGAGCTGAAAGTCGTTTAGGATTTCAGAACTGAGAGCAATGGTAACGACTTACGAGTTATGATTTATGACTGAATGGTCTTATGTTTTAACTTTTAAGTCATCAGTAAACATAAGTCATTAGTAAAAATTAACGGTTCACGTTACTTTAAGATTCGAACTAGAATAGTTTGAGAACCTATTTCGAACGAATCAGGTCTAGTTTGAGTTTGGTTTGAATTAATTTCGAGCTATTTCGAATTTTTACGAACTTTTTCGAACCAAACTCGAATCGAATCACGGAGTACGAATATTTTATGCAGCCTATTGAAAACTAAGAAATAGGAATTAAAATACCCTTGTCTTTTCTTGAAGAAAGCAGAGGAGTTAATAAACGAACTATTTAAGCCCCTTGGGACATTTTTCTGAAAGAGAATAAATAAATGAACACCGACAGATGTATTAATTTTGTGCGCATGTGCCAAAGAGGCACATAGAGTCAATTATCAAGTGCAAAATTGGAGTTGTAAAAAAGAAAAAGAGGCATAATAATTGTAAGGTTTTTGAACCTGTGAGGTGGCGCAACGCGATCCTGCATTGCAAGATATGTTGAAACTGAGTTTCTACAGAGGGCCCAGAACACAATGTTAGAGAATTAAAACTTGTAAATTCCTGCTGGGAAATAGTTTATATGTGTGAATGTTTTGACAATTTTATCTATACAGTAATAATTAGCACATGATTTGTTTGTAAGGCTTATATCTTTCTTGGAAGAATTAGTAATGTTTAATTGAATTCTAACTTGAGTTAAAATAAGAGATTTATAAGAACTTGCCTTTGATCTAGTGGCAAAGACACATTGCTCTCATGTGAGAAATCATAGATTCGAAACCCAAAAAGTGGAAAAATTTTCTATAATATACATAGAAGTTTGAAAGTGTGTTGGGTGGCTTGACTCCTAACCCACGATTTAAAAAAAAAAAAAATGTATACCTCAGTTAAGTCATCGAATGCACAATAGTTTTAGGTTAGTTTAACTTAACAAGTTATATCGGTGATGTTCGGCTGAAGAGGATTAAGCCTCCTTAAGGCTTAATCTGCTTATTTTAGCTTCCTTAGCAACTTAATCCTACCGAACACCGATTCCTTAGCGCGGATTAAGATTACTTCCTTTAGCCTCCTTTTGCCCGGATCTTAATCCTCTGCCCGAACTTTAAGGCACCCCTACCCCTTCCTTAAGCACTTAATTCTTCACCCACGGATTAAGACAACCGAACATCGGTTCCTTAGCGCTCCTTAAGCTCTTAATCCTTTGTTGCCGAACGACCCCATCTAGAGGTGAAATAAACTCAAGTCACCTCCTTAATTGGTGCAAATTGAGTAAACAAACTATATTTCTACAAATTAAATTAATTTTAGATATTATGATTTAATTTTGAAAATATAATTATTCTTTTTGTTTTGGTTATTAATTTCTGTTTTCTTAATAAATAATAATTTTTGTAGTATGTTATTTGTTTGGGATATAAATTAATATTCTCATATTTTTATTTTTATTTAATTATTAATTTATTTTTGAAATATATGTTTATACTTTTAAATTTCTAATTAGAATGTCATTTTTTTCTCATATTATGTGATATTATTTTTAATTAGATTATTCTATTTTCAATTTATTTTTAATCATGATTACATGTAAAGGAGATAATAAAAATTCAACTTTAATCACAACTTAAGGTACAAATTTTAACCAAACATAATAACTTTAAAGGAGTTAAGATCTCAACGAAAACTTAGCGTCAGTTGTAACATGTAAGGCAATACAAGAAAATTGTACTATATAGTGATTTGATCACAAAAATATTTAATTATGGACACAGTTTGAAGGAATATTTAGAGAGAAAATAATTCTGGAAGTGGAAATGCTATCAAATGTTTGTGTGAGAAAATAATACAATGGAGTTAAATTTTCTTATAAATCACACAAGAGAATGTCAATTTTTCCTTTTGGAAACGGGATGAGGTTTAGTCCAAATGGCTTTGGACTGGATACCGTCCAAAACCTCTAAAAATTGTACGATTAAAGTCCGAACAGTTGATCCGAACCGCTAAACATGATTTTCATATTAAAATGTGCTCAGAGACTAAATTTTATATTTTTTGAAACTTTTTTACTATTTTTTTAGATACGTACAAAATTACTGATTTTGAACAGTTCAGAAACAGTGATGTTGTACGTATCTAAAAAATAGTAAACAATTTCCAAAAAATATAAAATTTGATCTCTAAGAACATTTTAAAATAGAAATCATGTTAAGCAGTTCGGGTCGACTGTTCAGACTTTAATCGTATGATTTTTAGAGGCTTTAGCCGGTGTCCGGTCCAAAACCATTTGGACCAAATCTTATTCCTTTGGAAACTCGGCTTATCTAAATTAGAAAACTGACCAGATTAAGATAAAATTTAGACAAGACGGTATAATTAAAGGGTAATTATAATTTCCCCCCGTGTTCTGTCCCCTAATCGTCCCCCGATCTCATTCCCTTCCGATAAGTTCGTTAGAACATCTCCATCAATGCAACGTATTTGCAATTGATTTCTTCCCCTCCCGTAATAGAATTCTAGAACCTTCCATTTATTTCTTCCCCTCCCGTCTCTCTCCGTCTCCAATTCTTTTTTTTGTTTGAAGCTTCGCAGGGCTCTTCTCTCTCTATCTCTATCTTCTCCTCTCAACTCTTCTCTCTCTCTCTCTATCTCTATCTTCTCTACTCTGGTATTGTTTTCATCGTCTTTTCTGAACCTTGATTTAGTCTTACTGTTTTGGCAACCAAAAGAATAACAAAAAACCAAGCCCATGGAGAATTATACTCGTGCTTTGATAATGATCCACCAAAAACAAAGGAAAAAGCATGATCCTTCCAAGACAACAAACAACAACTAATGAAGAGGCTAAACTGTAGAAAGTTCCTGACTTCAATTAATAAATAAATGGATTTCGTAGATTATAATACAAAATACTTCTCAAGCTATATTTTATAATGAATTTCATATCGTATAACAAACAAATTCTCTTATGAAATCACCTCAAACCAAAGTATTGAGAAAACAATATAATGCATAATCAATTCCGAAAAGGAATATTACTTGGCCTTTCTCTTCCTCCCCACTCGGCCGCTACCCCCGCTGCCTCAATAGGTCGGATCTCAACAATCATACGTCTTTTGCAATAATTTCATCAAAACTCTGGTATATTTCGGTAATATCTTTATATTGACTTTGATCTCATTCACTTGTTTCTTCTTTTATTATTGGGATGGATAATTTTTGGGATAAATTGATGTGAAAATGGATGACGTCAGGTTGAGATTTAAAAGTTTTCAATTTAGCCTATAATAGTGTTTTTTTTTGTACCAGGCATTGGTTTTGTCTTCTTCAATAGTATTAGTAGAAATTGTTGAATGCATTATAGATGTGAGATTTATAGTGTAATTTGAATTTTTGAATTGAAATGACAATATAATATATAATGAATACTTTATGACTTGTAGATGCATATTACATCTAAGAGGAAGCGTGCAAGGCTAAGGACTCCAATTACTCCTCATCTGCCACCGACGCATTTCGTGTCATTTAGTTTTTCTGATAATTATGTATGAATACTTTATGTAGGACGGTGAATACTTTATGTGTTAAGGATGAATACTTGAGGGGGTAATCAACTATTGAATTGCTTGGATTCATAGTATGGATATTTCAATACTAAATTGTTTGGATAATTATAAATGAATAAATTAGGAATGATAATAAATATTTGTATTACATTAGATATGAAAAACTACTATTCCTGCTGCAGTTAGTCTTATGTTAAGTATGAATGAATACTTTATGTACGAGGTTGAATGATTTGTTGACTAGTGATAAATACTTACTATTGTATGTACATTCAAACTTCTGACAAGTATGATGAATACTTTATGTTTGAAATGGATTAGTTGCTATTGTATGGATGAATATTTAGTTTCTACTGTATGGATGGATACTTAAGTATTAAATACTTTATGTTTGAATCACAATGTATACTTAATTCATTCGAGATTTACATATTATCGTCTTTTATTGTTAACAGATTTATAATTCTTGCTAAATGAATACTTGCTGGTAAATAATTATCACATAAATACTTTTTTTTTTGTGAGTGGATACTTTATGTTTATGGATGGATATTTTAGAGTTAAGTCATCCACACTTTTATTGATGACTGGTGAATTTTTTGCTGAATGGTTACTTTCTGGTAAATACTTATTAAGTGAATATTTTTGTGTTTAAGAATAAATAATTTCACAGTTAAAGATGAATACATCACTGTTAAAAATGAATACTTTATATGAGTAAGAATTTTATGCTCATATAAGTATGAATACTTTACTGATAAATAATTCATAGGGTTGAATACTTTATGGGTGAGTGACGTGTCCAGTTTTTTTTAAATACCTGATATCTCATATTGAATACTTGATGCATTACATATGAATACTTGATGTATTATAGATGAATACTTTCGGGCAACAGCTGTAAAATCGTTCAAATATTAGGCATTCTCCAAATATTAAGTGGTCTCACAGTTAGTTAGTAATTACTCAGGTAGCACATATAATAGTCATATTCTATTGAAATATTGTTGATGAGATAAATACTTAACTACATAAGAATGAATACTTAATTGCATAATTATTTGTCATATCAAAGAATAAAAATGATATTCATATTATACTTTGCATGTTAAACTGAATACTTCATTATATAATAATGAATACTACACATATTATTTCTATGTTGTCCTACACATATTCCTAAATATTCAAAATGGTATAAGAATTAATACTTCACATGGTTTCTCTCCATACCGCTTTCAAGGTACGTTAGCACAGTTAACATATTTTTTTATTGTTATTTTAAAACGGGGAATGAATCGCGGGATTGATTAGAGTGATAGCTAGGCAGATCCTAAGGATGAATACTTACGCAACGATGATGAATACTTGCATGACGAGGATGAATACTTGTGCAACCAACAACTCGAAAGTATGTCATCATGGATCTCATTTGAAAGAGAAAATTATGTAGAAGACGTTCGTGGTTTTAGATTTGAAAATTTTCTTACAGATTGTCAGAAATATTGGTTAGATTGAACGGAGAAAAAACAAACCACCTCTAAAAACGTGTAAAAGATGATGAGTGATGTGTCCAGCTTTTTTTTCTTATCGTAGTTGAATACATTTGTGTCTCTGGTTGAATACATATGTTCTTTGAAATGAATACTATCGGATGTTTTTACAGTCCGAAGTATTTTTCCGGGATTAATGCATTTTTTTTTGTCTTTTAGCGGATTTCAACTGTTTTTATCCGGGGGACTGTTAGGAGACGTTTCATGGGGGACAGCTAGGCGGTCCCATAATTAAATCAGAAGAAAATGTTGCGTTAATTGTTGCGCTGTATTCAATGGTCAAACTTTGACTTCTCCAACTACACAATGGGCCTCACAGTCTAAGAATAAATTTTAACGGTTTAGATTTATTCTGATGTCCTATTTATTCCCTATGTTTAAAACAAATATTACAACTTCACAATGTACTTTTTTTTTCTTCAAATCTTATCAGTTGGTCTAAATTCACTGTAATTTGATAATTTCCTAATGTACATATTAACTCGTGTTATAAAAATAAAAATGGGAAATTTCGCAAATACCCCTCAAAAATTTCAAAATTACGTATTTTTCCTCTAAATTTCTAAAACTCACAAACTTATTCATTTTATTGTCTTTTATATTAAAACTTGAGAGGCGTTTTTGTAAAAAAAAAAAACAAAAGGAGAAATGAACTTTCAATTCAGTTTAACAACTTTAATAAAGAGAAATGTCCATTAAAGTAATGGCGACACTTTTTTGTTACTACTGATGACCATGCAAATTGAATTAGTAGTGGTGATATATATCACTTTCTTCCTTAGCCATAATAATGGCGACACTTTTTTGTTAGCAAACATCACAAGCTGGTGGATTAAGACCAGTATCTGCTTTTTTGTGCCTCGTATGATTTCTAATTAATTGTTCTCCAATTTCTTTAGGAGCAAAATTAAGATGCCTCGACTCGAGTACAGAAAAAAAAAAAGAAAAAAAAAAGGCAGCCTTTCTATTGCTCAATCACACTTTCCATCAATCAATCAATAAATAGTCCAATTAAAGACGCCCTTTCCATAATTCCATGGCAATAACAATAAAAATAAATCCATTAAAGATGACCCTTCAGCCTCACCTCCGGATACCTGAAAATAACTTAAATTGTAAATTTAGATTCGAATCGTCTCGGTCGAATTTATAAATTAAAAAAAAAAATTTAATATTCGTGCCAAAATTGATATGAATCCAAACTCAAAATTTGAATTACCTGAAGAATCCGAACTCTTCACCCTCCACGACATGAATTCGCATCCTCTGAGATATCTCACATTTTGTATGCCTTTTTGAAAAATCTCAACCGTTCAAATATGTTTGGACGAATCTCAAAGCTCTCAAAGCTCAAATAATACGGCCCCTCACGCGCGTTATCTCTGAATAGGCACTGAACAACCAAAATATTAGATATCTCAGAGGAAACGCAGTCCTACTCCGGCATGAGGCGAGATGGTGGTTCAAGTAATGATAAATGAGACACATGCAGCATATGCACATATCTAGGTGGAATTCTAGAATTATGTTGTGGTTAGAGTGATGGTGGAGTGAAGTGAGTGTATGGTTCTGGTTCAGGTACGAAATATGGAGCAATTTGATTTCTCTATTCTGGTTCTGATTCATAATTTGTTGCAACGAAATTTTGGCCAGAACTTCCAACCCCTGACTTAATCGGAACACTCTTTACGTAAAGTTTCACGATCATAGTTCCAATCCCCTTTAACCGCCCGTACAAGCCTCTTCATCTGTTAGCATCGATGATTCACCCAAAAGGGCAACTCAGGTTTTAGTATAGATTACTATACTTTTTAACCCTAATTTAACTTACGATTCAGATTGCAAGTGCACGATCCTATTGCGTAGTATAATTGGGTATCGATCCACAGGGATAGTGTGTTAGATTATAAATAATTTTTACTAGTTCTAGGTAGGTTTATATTTGCGTATACTTGAGTTTAATGCGGTGGCGCTACTATGTGACTAGCAGAAATAGTAGAGATTCTCTAGGGTTTAGGTTTTCCTATCATTCCTAATAATGCAGATATCTATTTTCGGCTCATGTCTATGCTGCATGCGGCACTGTCATTGCCATGTGCGGTATAGACTACTCACAAGCTACCCTGCATGCGGTACTGTCACTACCCGCAGGGTATCCTGGTATTCAGTTATGCATTTTTGAAAGTTTTTTCAATCTTTCGATCGGCTTTTGGAGCTACCAAGATTAAAGCATTTTAATTAAAGAATTATATTATTTTCTTATACTACCATGTAATTGAAATATTCCAAATCCCCAACTTAATGTAGATGCTTCATAATGTTGTTCCAACTAAGTTCGGGTTGTCTGTAGAGAGACCAAATTTAGCCTAAGATGTTTTTTACTTCATCCCGCCAATGGAGCCCCTTGGGTTCAAACTCTAGCCTTTGAACTACTGCCAAGCCTCGTTAGCTGAAGTGTTAGTACTTACAATGCATTATTTTTCTCACATAAGGATGCAAACGACTACGCACCTATTGGTATGTGGAGGGTCATTAGCATATAGTAGATAAAACTATGTATGCTCGGATATTATAAAAAAATTAAAGTGCAAAAGAAATTCTACGCAAAGAAAACATAAACAAAATATCAAATCATTATAAAGAAATAAAGTTCAACCCTCACCCTAGATATGAGAGGTTTAGCTACTCATAACCCTGAAAAAAGAAAAGAAAAATAAAGATAACATATATTACAACTTTCTTGGAGAAGAAGAATCTTGCCTTCTTAGATAATGCCTCCTTATCTTAACTTATAAGGGCTTCACCTCTCTCTCTAGTACTCCTAACCTAGCCTAACAATGTGGCTATAATTCTTGATTTAATCACAAGTAAACACGCACACTGAATCCTATTACAAGAGGGGTATATATAGTCTTTCCTAAAGAGTAGTGAGAGTAGTGGAGATCATGGAGACATGGGGTCCACCCATGATCTAGTATGATTTGGCTAAAATAGCACTCCAAAAATAGTGTTTCTTCTAGAAGACTTCGTCTAAAAATAATGTGGCAGGTTAGGGTCAGACCTTCTAGAAGACTTCAATTTACGACTGAGATCTACCGATCGAACGGCTAGGAAAATAGTCCACAGATCGTGCGGCCTCTTGGCTATGCCGCATAAAGCATAGGAGGAACCCGCACGCCTTCCTGACTTAGCGTATTTTAATAGAATTTTACTATTTTGAATGTTGTGCACTTTGTGTAGATTATTGCATACGCTATGTAATGTCCTGATATGATGCAATCTTCGATAATCGCCCAAATATAACATTTTTTGTCTCTGTTTTTGGCCTAAATACGCAACTTTCTCCAAAATCTGCTAAAATGACACAAACATGTAAAACATGTTTGCGGTAAATAAATCAAAATACTGACTACTTTTTCCTTCGATTTTTGCCATTTTTCATAAGAAAAGATGGTGATTTTCGCTATATATGCTAGCATCATCAATCGGTAACATGGCAAAGCAACGGCGGGAGAATTGTAGTGTCTAGTCAGATTACCAATTCTATGTTCCACCTTTCTGGGTCATAACCATTGCAACCGTAAATCAGATACTTCAAGTCCCAAATTGAGATTTCATCATTTATTGCGATTGAATAACCATGAATGAATATGTTGGATCTTTGGTGTGATAAACTCTAAATGTATTAGTCTTAAACTTCCCACCACAGTGTAGTAAAATGAACATTTTTAACCAACAAACTACATTTTGGTAAATGATAAACATTTGTAAGTGATATACTATTAACAAATTACTTGTGGTTTAAGCCGATGGGATTTATAATAATTTGATTTTGATACTACATTTCTATTGGGATTGGGGGCTTGAAATGTTAGAATTTTGACTGAAATCATAATTTTCTGTAGGGATTGGTTATTGTAATTCGAGATGATAACTGAAATTTTTAAAAAAATTATAAGTATTCTAAAGAAGTAAAATGGGTTAATTTGTGATGAGTAATTGTGGCAAGTACTCTAAAAATTATTATAATAGCAGATAAGTTTGAATGAGTGTCAAAATATGCATTCTGATATTGAGTATAAACTACGGATATAAAAAGGTTAAGAACAATTGTTCTGAGAAATTTAAAATTGATGATAATAATTGTCCTGATATGTCATATTCTTAATTAATCTGCATGAGGTCACAACCTCTCTTTGTAAATGTGAGAATAGTAGTTTTCTAAAATGATTCAGTTCTGTGGTGATATTTTTCTCCAAGTGTGTCTCCTTGTATTGATTATTGTTATCTTGATATTGGTATCAGTTAATGCTGATGTATTCCTGTCTTCTGACATGAATCAAAGAACATCAGTAATAGAGTGATGTAGTAACCTATAATATTGTATTAATACTTTTGAATAACATTAAAAAATGTACTAATGTATTACATGATAGTCTAGTTAAAATATTAACTACACTGTTATGTTTACAATTACTGATAATAATTACGTATTTTTATGCTTAACGTTACATAATTAAACTAAAATGGGCTGGAGTGGACCGCAGTCATGTATGATTTGTAGTAATTCGTTATCAATTGATCATTTTTTTATTAACTTGTTCTTTTGTTTCACAGTTTTGACATATTTTTAGTAATGGGGATAACAGGGTTTAAAGGTTGATATATTTTTATTTTTGATCATATGTTTTAACAGTTTTGGGAGCTTGTTAGGAATCTGGTACCAATGAATGTCATTTATTGCGATTCGTAAGATTATTTAGACTGATATTGATATTTCAACTATAATGTGCTTTAATTTGATTTGTTCATTTTCATTTGGAATATTGTAGTTAAGTATCTCGAGTGTTGTTACTCATTAAAAAAAACTCTTAAAATATTTTTAGTAATTTAAAACAAATTTGATAAGTGTTGATTTGGTTCCATGCAGAAGAATGTTAAAATTCACATCAAATATATATATATATATTTTTTCAATTCAGTTTTGCACTTTAGGCGTTAAACAATGAATCTGAAAGTCCAAGACAACACGTGTTCTTTTTAGTCAAAAAGTGCTCATTTTAGTTTAAATAAGTATTAAATTTTGGAGTTTGCGGACTATCATGAAATTATGTCGGTATATTCTCGCAGATACTATTGTCGCTAATAGAAAAAAAAATATTTTTTTTTGTGTATACTCTTACGGATAGTTACTATTTACCTTCGCGGATATTCTCCCATTATTGTAGTTAAAGTCTGAATATTCAAAACAACGGTCGAAATGTAATTTGACTAGTCAAATGTTTTAGTTAGATATCATAATTGTATAAAATAAAATAAGCAAAAATTCATGCCGATTTATAAATATTCATAGCTAAACATAACATAATTATAAACAAGTGAAAAATCTCATGAGGTCATTTGAAGGATGAGCATTTGCGGATTAGTTATTTGGTCCGTTAGTGTTTGCAGTATGATTTATATAGTTAGAGTTCTGATCCTAAATTGCAAGACCACGATTTAACTTGGGCAAAAATTGGTCTTGATTTATCATGTGTAGCTCTTATACTTGGTACATGTTGAAAAAATAATAAAAATAAATTCTCAAAATTTTGAAATTAATAGTTAAATAAGTGTCGATACTATAGAAAAATAAAAAAATGTAAATCTATTGCAGTAGGATTTTAAAATAAAATAAAAACTAAACTAAATTTAATTATTACGAAAAAATACTTAATATATTGGATATTCTGGAAATTTTGTTGTTATGAACATTCATGTTTAAAGATTTTAAAAGTGAATAAGATTGCATCAATGTTTAATAATTTGTTTGGCTTTAGTTTATAAATTAAAATATCAATATGTTTTCATATCAGATAATAATTTGTAAAAAAATTAATATTATAAATAATAAATCTTATTATTTTTTAGTTTTCACCAATATCTCAAGCAAGCAAACTTCATCCAGGCAGTTAGAAGTATGATCATATCATAACACAACGTGATTATATAGTTTTTTATTGGTTGGGTTATTCTAAGTAGGTTCAATTATTCATGCAGTCAAATTAAATATAAAAATAATAAGATAAAATATGCAAAATGAGATAGTTATTTATCTTTAAATAGATATTGCTTGTTTGTTTGCGATACACACTTTGGAGATGACTGCCAGCCCCTAACTTGTTGTCAGTCATGTGGTAAGGATGTTTGTTAAATGTTGGCTCTAACTAGAGTGGACAAAACGTGCCGTGCCGTGACCAACACGTCGTGACTTTGGTCTCGTACCGTGCTGTGCTGTGACCAAGTGAACAGTCACACGTACCATACCGTGCCGTGATTAAAATGTGGAGGGGTGGTCACAGCACGCGAGTCACGCCGTAACTCCCGTGCCGTGACTATTCGCGTGTCGTGTCTAAACGTAACTGGTCATGTTTGTCACATTTAACTATTTTTTTCATAATTTAGGTTGGTTTATTCAAGATTTATCATTTGATCAAGACTTAACGGTCCTAATTACCGTGCCGTACTGTGACCAGACCTTTCGCCGTGCTGTGTCAAATTTTCAAAAGATAGACACGGCACACGAAGGTCACGGCACGCGAACAGTCACACGTGTCATGCCGTCCCGTGCCGTAACCGTTCCATTCTGTTACAGAACCAGCTCCGCCGTGCCATTTTTTTCACTCTAGATCTAACCCAAATGAATAGATATCTAAAATAATTAGAAAACATAATTAATCTTATGTGGAGTTGTTGAATTGTTGTAGCATGAAGTTAGTCTAGTGAATCTAATCGACCATATAGTAATGATAACTTTATTTTAACTCATAGGAACTGATCATTTGTCAAATTAATTATCAATATATGATATATAAAATTGTCTTGCTTTAATTACAAACTAATAAGCAGGAAAAAAATTACATCAGTTGGATTTCTTTGTTTCCCCTTAATAAATCATTACAAAATCCTCATTATTTCAACACATTTCAAGGAATTGCAACTCTAAAGTTAATATTGGATTGCATCAAAAAAACTTTAGATGTGTTCTTGAAATTAACTAAAACAAAAGCATTTAAGATAAAATTATTCCTTAATTGTAACTCTAAAGTTAATTTCAAAAATTAAATATAAAATTATTATTTTTCTTGAACTTTTGGTCAACTCTTGCCACTTATAAGGATTTTGACGTTTTCTTGTTTCGAATTTGTAGATTATCCCAAAAATTTGTAGAATGTATTTAAGATAATGCATTTTTTTTAAATACTATTTAAATTATTATTGAAAAAATAAAACCTAAACTAATTACCGTTGGCATCAATTTGTTTTTCAATTTATCCAGTTTTTTTATTTGATACTCTATAGAAGTGGTTTTTGAACAAATTATCAAATAAGAATTTATGCACTAGCGATTTTCCCAAATTTGTTTGAATTTAATTTCAAACTCCTAACTCTAATAATTAATTTTTATTTGGTTCATTTTATGTTTTTAAGTAAAATAATTATTATTATATTGCATGTCAATTCTATATATTTTTTAACATAATAAATAGTTAATTATATTATATTGTTTTGCAATTTTCACCAATATTTTAAGAAAATACACGTGAATAGTTAGTCATTGAATAACCATTATGGACTTAAAATGATCATCTAGATTTGTAATGTTCAAATCGTTTGTCTATCGAGCAAAAATATGAAAATATAATGGATACAAACATACACACACATGTTTATACTTAAATAGACAAAGCATGTAAATAAATTTTGATAGTCATACATGTTATTGTTTTCTCATGCATTATATACGCAGCACAGTTAATTTGGAAATAACCGTTAAAACCAATAACTTATAGGAACAATTTCTAGTGTACTCATGTAAACTTTCCAAATAGTCAATTTTCCCATAAAAACACCATAATATTCAATAGTTTCCATTAAAAACTGAATAATTTTTTTTAAACTTGACAGCACTGTCAAATTAAAAACTGAATATATGAACAATTATAAATCTCAAGTCGTTTGATCGAACAATAAAACTAGTAAAAAAAAAAAATAACTTGCTGCGATATGTTTGTTATTCAAATCGAGGAAACTAAACACACTAGCATCATTACTAAGGACTTGAATTGTTACTTCCCTAATTAACCACTGCCAAAAATAAATAAACAAAATATCGTGGTCAAAATATGGTAGTCGCTACCGAGCTTTCAAAGGGACAAACTTGGGTCCGATGGGTTCTAAAATCGTCCGATCAGCTTTAAGATTTGTGCGCTCACTTTAATATCCGTGCACATTTTCTTCAATATCCGTGTGCAAGGATCTTAAAGAGGATCCGACAGTTTTAAAACCTAAATTTGAGTCTGATGGGCATCGGACCCAAGTTTGTCCCGCTTTTTCAAAATATCGTGGTCAAAATAGGAGCTATTGAATCTCCGACCTTTCCCTTGTTTAGTAAATATTTAAAGAGTGAGTCTATGGTAATATGCATAGCACGGATGGGTCCGTCTACGGTTCAATATCTTCATTTTCAAAATTCTAACGGCCGATCCGAGCCGTTCAACATGATTTTCATATGAATATGTACTTGCTGACTAAATTTTACATTTTTTAGAATTTTTTATTCTTTTTTTATATAGGTAGAAAATCATTGTTTTTGGATGGTCAAGAATTTTCAGATCAAGTGATTTTCTACCTATCTAAAAAAATAGTAAAAAAATTCTAAAAAATGTAAAATTTGGTCAGCAAGTACGTATTCATATGAAAATCATGTTGAATGGTTCGGATCGACCGTTAGAATTTTGAAAATGAAGATATTGAACCGTAGTACGGACCCATCCATGCTATGCATAGTACCATAGACTCACTCATATTTAAAAGTGGGTACCATATATGTGAAAAAATTGTTACGATAGCTATCTTGCATATGTTCATCTTAAAAAATTGTTTAAGATATACAAGATGGCTTTCTTCTTGTATATATATTTTTAAGATAGCTATCTTGTATATATAAAGCTGAAGCCAATGAATTAATATGCATTATGAATTTGTCATTTTTTTTGGCTCTAGCCTTCTTGTATATCAAGTTTATCCACAAAGTTTTTGTATTAACATATTAAGCAATGCATTAAGTACAAAACTGAGATAATAAATTCTGCGTTAATTGATGTTTCTTCATGATTTATGGTTGAAAAAATATGAGAGAGGCATTGCTCCATTTCCTTTTATTTTCTGATCAAAGAATGTTTATATTTCGATAAAAAAAACAAAAATTATCTCCTACGCAGGTGGCGTTCCTCACTACCTTTTAAAAAAATATATAATAGTTCATGATATAGTAAGTGATAATTAAAAGTAAGGAACAAAAATTAGAGATAATTATGTGCCGAGATATATTTACAGCGACCTAGTTCCCACATGAGATGTGATGTTCACTTATATAATTCATATATTGCATTTGAAGAAAACGACCAAATTTTGACAAAAATAAAAGTTAACTAATTAAAATTAGAGAAATTAAAGTTTAATAACAAAAAATTAATTCTATACAAAGTTTCCTGATCTAAAAAAATTTATCCTCATTTACATATTAGAGCCAAAATTATTCTCCGAAACATTTAATTTCTTTTTTTATTCAAGCTTCATGAATTAATTTTCATCAACAACTATACATTATCCCATTTAGTGAATTCTTAATTTCTTTGAAGTGACCATTCATATCATCACCCTTTGCATTATTCCATTTAATTAATTACTAGTCACTGACAGATGGGCCCTCATACCAGAGTGTACTCGAGACCTGTGGCTGTCAAATCTTGATTTGATTGTAAAGGATAAATGTGGAAGTTGAAACGAGGGGGAAAATTGAAAAGAATAATTAATGAAACTTTATTGTGTTTCACATCACTGTATATGTAGAGATTTGGATGTTTGGAGATAAAGAGAGCTCTCAGCTAAGGGAAGAACGAGACACAGAGAGAAAGATCATGAAGGGAAGTGGCAACATGGGTCCGAGGATGAATAAATTTTATGTTGAGATGAATTCTTCCTTGACACATACAATGGCAAGTTATACTTTATAGTTGCTATTTTTACTTTCAATGATTCAGTCCCTTAAAAGTTTTTCCTTCTTTAACTTAATTCCCACTGACAAATACTGTTTATCTCCTTCCATATAATACTGCAGAATGTTCCACAGAAGTTTGCAAAAATATTCAAAGAACCCATGAGCAACAACATTGAAATTGAAGGTCCAAGCGGAATTACTTGGCATGTGAAAATGATGAGGTCTAACAACACATTCTGTGTGCGATCTGGTTGGAAAGACTTTGTAACAGCTAACAGAATAGATAAAAATGATATTTTAGTGTTTACATACAATGGTAACTCCTCTTTTAAAGTGATAATATTTGATCAGAGTGGATGTGAAAAGGTGGCTCCGTTCTTCGCAAAAAAGATGAAGACAAAAACCTCAGAGAAGTCAAATGACAGTCTGATGATTCGTGAAAATATTGCACCTCACCATGAGGTTAAGAAAGAGATCATTTCTTTATCCTCTGGTAATAGTGACACTGATGAATATTCTTGTGAGATTTCAAATCGTGTCGCTCAAGCACGCACCACTAGAGAAAGGGTTTGTGGTAAGAGGAAACAAAGAGGTACGTATATCTTGTTCATATTCGTTGATTCTAAACTTTAAATCCTTTATGCATCAAGGATTTTATTTCATCAAGGAATGTGATTGATTCTTGAAATATCAATTTTTAATATAATAGTACTGAAAACATCTATTACTTATGATAGGGAAAGAAAACTTCCTCTTAGAATCAATTAATCCCAGTATCCAAGTATATATACCAAACATCCTGAGGAAAAATCATGTATTTTCTTACAATCATGCGTTTTTCAAATAAGATTGAACCTTCTAGGCCAAGTTTTTTTAATTTTTTTATTCTAAAAGAGAACAAAAAAGTAAACTCATGCCCTTCAATTTCTTGTTGCAGATTTTGTTCAAGAATCAAGCGAGAGCGAGAGTGGCGAAGGAGAGCACGGAACTGTCAGAAAAAGGCAAACAAAGGAGAATCATAGAGGAGGGAAAGCTTCTTGTTTATATATCGTGCCCCACATGACCTATTTGACAAAATCTCAAGAGGAGATTGCTAACAGGATGGCTCAAAAAGCTCAAAAGGGTAGTGACATGTTCGTCAAAATCTTGACTCAATCTGCTACTTATACACATAAGTATTGTAAACTGGTACGTAAGCATTTTTTTTCATTGTTACTGTTGCTAAAAAATTTTGCAATGATGGAAACAAGACAGATTACATAATGGATGATATAAGTACACTTGCAATCAATCTTACTATCTTGTTGTGCTATGTAACTGTGTCCCAGATATTACCAGGTGGCTTTGCATGCAAAGTTCTTAATAGAAAGAAGAAGAAGATCATTCTAGTACCTGCCGATTTAGATAAGAGAAACAATACATGTACTGCAAACTACTGTTGCAAGAATAAAAAGATGGAAAGATACATAGGCAATGGTTGGCGCCAATTTGCACGCGAAAATGGATTGAAACAAGGGGATCTTTGCCTTTTTGAACTAAGGAAGCAAGACAAACAAGGGATTCAGACCATGGTAGTTCATTTCAATCATAAATAGGTAAGACATACAAAGCAGTTACAGTATGTCTTCAAAGTATGCCCCCTGTTACTTTGCAATTAAATGATTGCTTTGTTAATTACTTTTGAGAGTAACAAATATGGTGTATTTTGCAAAATGAATATATGCACCTTCAATGCTAGCTCATGTGTCATGTAGATGTGCTTGTAATACATATGCTTTTGTATTATGCATGAATACTAATTAGTTGTAATTGTCAAACAATCTAGATATGATGATGAACGGTGTTTAATTATTACGTAGTTTAGCATGCCATATTAATTGTTTGTGTAGGCAGTAAATCATTGAGGATAAATGGCTAGAAAAATTATTTACTAGCATTTGTTAATATAGTTTCTGATAAAAATATATGTTGCAATAATTGTATTCATTTGTTAATCAAATAAATTGTGCACTGTGTATTTCACACCCTCTACCAATCATCAGGATTAGGCTACTTTGACAACATTTTAACGACTACTTTTGAAGGAAATGATTTTTACTAACAGCTATTAATTGCCTAAATCTCGTCCCTGCAGATTGTGATGCACAAAATACATGACTTAACGACTATACATACGCTGATTTTCGATTATTCCAACAAATAAATATCTCAACTATAGAAGAGGTATATAATTACAAAAGAAACCATCCATGACACTACTTAACCCTCTCATGTGCCATCACAGCGACTCAGGATGTGAACGGAACACACATTCTTATGGAGTTGAATTGATTTGTGATTTTCAATTGAACTTTATTGATCAGAATCAGAGGGAAAGGAATTGAATTCCTCTTAATTTTTTTACTGAAAAGTCTATATAACAGAAACCATTCATTTCAGTAAAAATGACACTTTTATCCTTGTTATGTTAACCAAAATGCAAATTTAAATTACTATGTCACTAATTAATTTTCAGTATCATTAATCAAAGCAGAAAGTTTTAACTCTAAAAGATAATTTAAAAAAAATTACATCAGTTGGGTTCTCTCTCTTCCCTTTATAAATCATCACATAGTTCCCCTTATTCCTATACCTCTCAAGGTTTCATATCTAAAACAAAAGTATCAAATAGGGTTGTACAAAAAAGAAATCAGATATTTTACTACAAGGCAAACTCCCTCAGGTGCCTGTACAAAATATCCAGCAGAAGTTTACTTTTGAAAAGGCACAAGAGAAAAATTGCAAATCACTTGGATTTCTTCCCTTGTTTCTTCTTCACAACTTCATCCAAGTACAGAATCCCTTTTCCCTTGTAAACTTCAGGTGGTTTGCTGCTCCGAACTGCCCCTGCAAATTGGTGCACCCTCTCTTTGTCGATACCAGTGCAACAAATTACGTTTGGTTTGAAACAGAAAACTCGAACTGCAGGTGGGACCGCAAATTCAACCTCATGGCTGTACCCCAGTTTTAGAAACAACTGGCGGCCTGCTGATTCAGTTCTAGCCTTGAAACCAACACCTACAACTTTGAGAAATCGGAAGAACTTCGCCTCCATTGCTAGAGTACATTATCAGAAAGAGAACATGTTCAACGATTTGTAGTGTAAATAGTTAAGAAAAAAAATGATCTATAACCACATCCAGGTATACAGCCAGCAACAATTTTTTGGTTAGAACTTGGATACTCTGCGTTGGTTCAACAGGGAATTACTTTTCACGATGTAAGCCTCAATTGACCATTTGAATCCAAGGTTACTTTACTTCTGCCCGAAACTTAGATGCTCTATGCTGGTTAAATAGGAAACTGATTATGGAAATTACAATTTGAGAAAGGAAATCAAAATAATGAGATCCACTGGCACCTACGGTAATATGTCTGGTTCAATCTAAATAAAGGTAGTATCAGACAATAACCAAATTTCCAAGTATGAGTCAATGGTTGAACCTAAATCATAAACCCAAGCAAAGGTAAAATTCACTGTATAATTCAGGCATTTCACAAAGTCATGTGCAATTGTACTGCTTTAAAACATAGTTACAACTTACAACCATGAGAACGTGCTGGTACAATCTGATTCAATAACTCAATATATTATTTAACTGATTAGACCTAAAAGATTAAACAATCTGATGAAAATGGACAAAATGAAAAGAAAAGTCGGAAAATCTGGTACTCAAATGACAGCTGGTACATACAGACAAATACAGGCCTGTACTTGATCTGACCAAAATGGTACCTAGATATGACAGTATCCATGAATGAGTCTCAACACTAGGTTTACTTTTAAGAGTAGGACATCAGTGTGGATAACATGGTAAAGGTAAAATTATAATGCTTGAGATAAATTTATGGGACTAAATCTATGCTGATAAGTTATATAACTCTACCAGTGAACTTCATAATTGAGGCATGTCAAAGATATATATGAATAAATCTATCTTGATAATAGTTGGCACCGGCATATCAGGTAAGGTACCAGCAATGTACTTGTACCAACAATAGCTAGTGTTTCATTGTCCACTGTTTGCGTTGCGAACAAGGTTTAATGCCAACTATAGCTACCATTATTGGTTACTGATAGCTAAGGTGTTGCCTAATCCTTGGATCCCAAAAGAAAACTTATTGCATGACTAGTATTTACATGCATGAAGTTTAGCTTTCAGAGACCGGAAATTCACAAAATACCAAACATGGTAACAGTCACAAATACCAAGAGTAAAGCAAAAAAATATCAGTTACAGTGCTAAAAATGAGCAAATCTTACAGTTATATCGCAGTTCAGAGGTAGATGAATCTACGGCGCTAGGAGGGAAGAGAGAGGACGCGATCGTAGAAGAGGGAAGTGCGGCGCCGCACGAGGGGAGAGAGATCTCTATCAACGGAGATACGCCGGCCCAAGCTTTCTTCCTCTAATGAACTGACTCGTGTGCATTAAGATTCGAGCGATGACCTTTGAGATACTCGCATCTGGCTTCTCGACAAATCACGATTCAGCTCAGAGCGAAGTCAGCATTCTCTGAGGTATCAGAAAATTTGATTTCAGATGTTAACCGTCCGATCAGAATCGCCAATCCGGCCCGAGGGGGTAATGCAACGGTGCCCTTTAATATTCGAGCCAAAGCAGTCCGACGGTCCGATCTAAACTCAAAATTTCTGTTATGACTTCCGAACGTGAGATCATTTATTTCGGGCCAATTTTTTGGGCTTTTCTCAATAGAAATAGCCCAGTTCAATTCAGCAGAGTGTCTAGCCCATTTACTGTTAACTCTGACCCCACACCGAAATGCTAATTTCCGGAACTACAACAAATTCCCCCCATTCCCTTTTAACTCATAAGATATCACACCTGTACCAGTAGTCCAGTAGCAAGTAACCAGGAGTAGAAACTTTCTGGTGTCTCTACCCCACTTAATGCTGCCAGTGCCCCTTGCCCCAGGCTTTTTCAATAAGTACCCAGAAAAAACAGTGAAAACAAGAATATTACTAAAAGTCTCAGACACTCAGAAGGGACAAACTTGGGTCTGACCGTACAATCTTATTTAAGATCTGTGTGCACGGATATTAAAGCGATGCACAAAGATCTTAAATCAGATCGGACTGTTATAGAACCCATCGAACTCAGTTTGAGTCCGATGGGCATCGGACCCAAGTTTGTCCCCTCTCAGAAATGCATGGTTTCTGCATGGCGGATGGTTGTTGCATTTGGCCACCAGAGAATGAATAAGAAAGGAGGTTTTAACCTGTGAGGGAATAAGTACTCGGACTAGTTTAGGTAGGTATTTGTGAAAAAACTTGAAGATAATACTGATTTTCATTTTGCAGGGTGTTCATGACATGTGGGATTTAGAATATGACTTATTGCTGTATTTTCCTGTATGCAGTTTAATGCTCTTGTTACGGCTTTGCCATTGTCTGGAGAAGAGGCGCAGTTGCAAAGAATTACTATTTTCGCTTGGAAGTAATGGCCAAGTCGCCGGTTAGCACATCTTGGGATTTTCTTAAATAATATTGTTCAAGCGTCACTTTCCATCTAATACATTTGACATGCACAAAAAAAAATTGGGAAAATTTCTCCTATGCCCATAGAAACTTTTAAAATAGCTCATATCCCCATCAAAACAACAAAATATCCAGTATCTCCATACAAACTTTACATTATTTCTTCTATCCGCTAATTTTTATTGAAGTCTTTATTTATTTATTTTAAATATTATTTAGACAAAAATACCCTTCCTTCGAAATCTCTCTTTCTTTCTGATTTTGTTTAGACTCCACAGTCCACACTATGCACTCCTTCTAAATACAATATTTCATGTCCAGGATGACAGTTGGTGAAAAAAACAAAATTAGAGAATCCAATCTTGGGGGATACCCATTATTGATAGGCGGTACATAAGACACGGGGCCTACAGTTTGGTTATTATTCTGGAGTTGACTTCCATCTCCAAGAGACCACTGATCTCTCTGTCTTGATCATTAGAATTTTCAAGGGTCTTTATTTTAGATGAAGTGTGAAATTATGATGATGCTGTCCCGATCTCTTGTGGGTTTGCTTTTACTAAATCAACATTTTGAACATACGGCTTATTCAGATCCAAATCCATAATGAAGCTTATATGAATATAAATAATTGTAACAGTCAACATAAGAACCACGGTAACTGGTATGAAGCTTTAATAGTTAATGATATACTTTTATACTAAACATTTAACTCATTCATACAAAGATGTAGTGCACGGTCTGACAAGCTTATTTGAATCGTATATATATTGCTGATAAGAGGCATGCATGAGGGGTCATTGCATGCAATTTTTGTTAGAAATATTCCAGACTTGCTGATATCTTAATTGAATTAATTCCTTGATGTCTTTTTCTGTCTTAAAAAACAACAATGAACTACCGACAGAAATTCTTCAAATTAAATCAAATAAACAGAGGGAAGGTACAATATATGCTCCTGTACACTTTTTTTTTTTTTTTTTTTAATTTATACAATGAATTAAAATAAGATGAGGAAAATTACAAGCTACAAAGGCTCAAACGAGAAACTCTTCATTTGACAGATGGCGGAACATAATTTTTAATTCATTCTTTAACAGCCCCTAATTTCTCTATATTTTAAGTGCTGATTGGAGATGTTGGAGCTGACCTTTGATTGAATCCAATCTCTTGATATGCTGCAGATGTCAATCAACTTGATAGAGGCTTCAAGCTATAAATCGACAAACGTACAACAAACAGTTCGTGGACACTAAACTAATTTTAAAATTTTCACCCACTGAAATTGGATTCTCTAATTTTGTTATTTTCACCAACTGTTATCGTGGACACAAAATATTTTATTTAGGAGGAGTGCATAGTGTGGAGTCTCAAAACAATATCAGAAAGAGAGAGATTTAGAAGGAAGGGTATTTTTGTCTAAGTAATATTTAAAATAAATAAATAAAGACTTGAATAAAAATTAGGGGATAGAAGAAATAATGTAAAGTTTGTATGGGGATATTGGATATTATGTTGTTTTGATGGGGATATTGGCTATTTTAAAAGTTTGTATGGGCATAGGAGAAATTTTCCCAAAAAAATTATATGCACACAGTTGTAATTTATATATAGGTTATATAATTTTAGAAGAAGATTTATAATTTTATATACAATATTATCATGATCAGTTCATTTTTGTATTCATTTTCTTCTTTCGGCAAAATTTGGGGTATATCTATTGAAACTTACCTTTTTAAATACTTCCCCATCTAAAATTTAAATTTGAATGTATATCCATTAATATCTTAATATATTTTAATATATTTGATAACTCTTCATATGTTGTTTAATATCTTGGTATCCATTCTCTATGATTATTCCTTAATACAAATGTGGCTACTGGTGCTTTTGTGCTGTGGCAAATGGATAGTTAAAGATCTTGCACTTGTTTTTTTTTTTCTTGTGTCGGGATGGATTGGTGATTCAAATATGAGAACCTGAAGACTGGTACAACATGCAGTGTTAGAAGGAGATGCTGTTCAGACAATGAAGTGCCGAAACAAAGGATCACACAGCTAGGGCCTTCATATATGTTACCATCGTATACTCTGTTTTGGTTCCATAGTGTAGTGGTTAGCACTTAGCATTCCAGACTTTGAATCAGGCGACCTGGGTTCGAATCCCGGTGGGACCTAAAATCTAAAAATTCATTATACTGTAAGTTCAGCACTAAAATTAATCAACAAAGGTTTAGATTTTGGTGCGCTCCAAGGATGAAACTGATGGTAATGGAAGGAGTCAGCACGGGATGCTTCAATCTTCTTTGTTCTTACAGAAATTATGCACACTGATACATTATGAACAAACAACAAATAAAGCAACACATTGCAAGACAGCAAAAACTAGCAATTTTCGAATATTTACAGCATGCTTGTTCTCACTCCTAGGGAACCCGAGTTTTAGACTCAGTACAACAAAATGACACACCTATATGTTAAAGATCAACAAAGTCACCAAGTCTACGCACATCACTTGTTAAACTTAGTATTACTTGCCACCGCTACCTCTCCTTCCCCCCCTTCTAGAGTAGCCACTGCGGGATGCAAAACCACTGCCATGTTGTCCCATATGTTGCCAAGATACACCAGCATGGCTAGTGCTTGGCTCCCAAGCACCCCAACTGTTTTGCTGAGGCAGAGTGCTTTCATTTGCATTTGCAGCCTCGCCATTTGCCTCCCAAGCCAAATTAGAGTTCCCATTACTGACATCTACAGGACATAATTCAACTTTTATCAGCTTTGAACAGAGAGCAAAATGTCGAATACCTAGTGTAGTAAAGTGATGTCTCAGGTCCAGCTAGTAAATCAAGCCATACCAACTAAATCCACAAGTTTTGTATTAGAGTGAGTCTATAGTACTATAGATATCACGGGTTGGTCCGTAATACGGATAAAAATTTCCGTTTTCAAAATCCTAACGGTAGATCCAAACCGTTCTTCAAAATCCTAACGGTTGATCCAAACCGTTCAACATGATCTCCACATAAATATGTACTTGCAGACCGAATTTTATATTTTTTAGAATTTTTAAGATAGGTAGAAAATCATTTGATCTGAAAATTCTGGACCATCCAAAAACAGTGATTTTCTACCAATCTTAAAAAATAGTAAAAAAAAATTCTAAAAAATAGGGTTAATTTCGCTTGAGATCACTAAACTTTGTCATTTGTCACGAATTAGCCACTCAAGTTTGATTTGTCCCTTTTTAATCACTCAACTTTATTATTTGTCCCAATCAAGTCATCATATACTTTTCCGTCCAAAATACTAACGGAATATGCTCATTCCGTTAGTATTTTTGGACGGAATGAGTATATTCTGTTAAAATTTTGGACGAAATGGGATTATTCTGTTAAGATTTTGGATGGAAAAGTATAGAGTGACTTAATTGGAATAAATGACAAAGTTGAGTGACTAAAAAGAGACAAATCAAACTTAAGTGACCAATTTATGACAAATAACAAAGTTTAGTGACTTCCAATAAAATTTACCCTAAAAAATATAAAATTCGGTCTGCAAGTACATATTCATATGAAAATCATGTTGAACGGCTCGAATCGACCGTTAGAATTTTGAAAACAAAAATATTGATCCGTATTACAGATCAAATCGTGCTACGCATAGTACCAAAGACTCACTCTTTGTATTATTAACTACTTTTTTTTCTTTTTCCAATTTTCACTGATCTCTTCGGTGTTTGAGATTTTTGGAAGGGATGATGCATTGTTAAAGTCGGTCGGTGAAAGCAGAAAAGCCTACAAAGAACTAACAATGAACATAGAAAAATAAAAAAATAAAACAATTACGATCCAGCTGGGAACTGGCAAGTGGTACATACCCATGTAATATAGAGATCATTGAGAGAAAATTTTCTGACACAACACAACCAATATGTCATTGACTGCATTTTGAGATTGATAAGCTTACTATTGTTCCATCCTCTAGATAAGTCACCATGGGACCCAAACCCAGTGCCATATTGTCCCGCACTTGGCCAAGATGCACCGTCTCTGCTGGTACTTGGTGCCGAGGCACCCCAATCGGTTTCTGTTGCTTCTTTTGCATTTGAAGCCTCACCTACTTCCCAAGCTGAGGTAACATTGTTATCATTTCTTCCTGCAGAAGGTTAATTCATGACAGCCTTTACTAGCAGTATAGAAAATCCTGATTCAAAATAACTAGGCTATTAGTAACAAGATGTGTTTTTTTAGGAAAATTAGTTCAACCCTATGGTATTATGCATCTTTTGGGAAAAACCTGAAGGACATAACTAAAAAAAATGAATAAACAATGGATTATGGATATTTAATATGATACCTAAAAGAGAAAGTGAATTTTCAGCACCATCTTGGCAGCTAGAATCTTTGGATTTGTTCCCCTTCCCAGACTTATGAATCTTTGGGGCAGTTTTCACCTGGCCCTCCTTGACCAGGCGTAGGTCAACAACAGATTCGAAATCAATCTGCAAATATAAACAATATGCAACTATTATAGAGATCTAACTGGGAGCTACATTTCTTTATTCTTGAACTTATTTAATTCACCTTGGTAGTTCCTTTATAATTGCATTGCGCTCACACATTTGTTCCATGTCTAACAATGTATATGTCAGATATAAGGCTCTAAAAAAATAGAGCTACAATTAGAAGTTCCTAATTTTAATGCTCAAATACCTCTAGGCTACCATCTTCTTTGTACATTGACTTCTCAAATTCAGACATTTCACAATCTGGAGTTGGATACTCAGGCACTGGGAGTAGAAAGATTATCATCAACACGGGATCAAATACTATCACTCTTCCAACCTGAAAAAGAAAATTAGATAAGAAAAGAGAAAGAACTGAAAAAGGAAACAATAGGAGGGACCTGGTTTTATCTGAACATGAAACAAGGAAGATGCATGAGATCCAGTTTCAGTGCTTGCCTTTTTTTTGAAAGATTTGACAGTGGCTGTCAAATAATACAACATCGGTTCTACATACAGAATCAGAAAAAAAACATCCACACCCAATTAACTATAATTAAGTGATTGCCTTTAGTTAACTTGTTTTGATAACTTTCTGTTTATATACCAGGTTTTATGTTTGTCTGGTGGCAGTTCTAGTACTGACGTTATAGGATATTCTAAGAGCATATAACGTGTTAGCATCGTTTACTTTAGTCCAACTACAAATTGATCTTCTATTCTTCCATCATTCCTTATAAGAACTCTCTTCGCCAACTCCCAAATCAGCTTGCTCGGGAAGGGTCAGACAGGGAGTGGTGATCAGAGTGGGGGAATGAGTAAAGATGAAGAAGACATACAGTTTCTTTGTTTCAAAAGTTAAATAGTATAGCACCAACCTTCAGTGAATTTATATAGAGATGATTCAAGTTATAGGTTGTTTCATGAAATAGTAAAGATGAAGAAGACATACAGTTTCTTTGTTTCAAAAGTTAAATAGTATAGCACCAACCTTCAGTGAATTTATATAGAGATGATTCAAGTTATAGGTTGTTTCATGAAATATAACCTTGACAACCGTTTGTTTAGAATTAAGTAAAAATCTAATATTAATCTATAATATACTCTGAAAGAAGAGAGCCCTGGGCAACCCAAGGAATCAATGATATCAAGGCGGTAAGCAATTATATCACCTTCCTGCAATCAAATACAAGAAAAAGGTCACCAGAAGCAATGCATTTCTAATTTTTTTGAGGTCACCTCTAGGCATAATGTCAATACTTCCTAACTAATACAACGTAGCATAAAACAGATACAAAAAATAACAAATACAGTCTACTGCAATCACCCCCCCCCCCCCCCCCCCCCCAGGTTTGTAATACTTGATCAATTGGTCAGCTGTGAGGTTATCTTTCAAATCGGAATAGAGAAGAATCAAGTTGTTTATCTATATCCATCTCTTTCATGAAGCTGTCACTAGGAAACTCACTGAAACCCTGTTCAGTTCTCCTTGCCCAGTTTGCCAGTAAGTGTGGTTGTTTAAGTGCATCCCTTCTGACGTAGCATAGTAGAGTTTGCTCCTTCAAGCTTTGAAACCTCCTTGCACAGAGAGCTACCATCGGGCCGCTCTCCACGAAGGCAAGTCGTCCAAGAAATCATTTTGTACTGCATCCACCAAGACTTTGCAGTCTGAACAAACTGCATATTTTGCTCCCGCTTGTGCTCCATTTTGGGATGCAACATGCTCCAAGGCATTGAGTAGGGCAAATGCCTCGGCCTCCAAGGGGTCTTGTGCCATAAGAAACTTGTACGGTGCATTGATTAGCAAACCCCTGGGATCAAAGATTATTGCCCCAATACCCACTCCTTTTGATATTTCCCAGGAACCATCTATTAGTATGATTGTTGCTCCACCAGGTATCAGGATCGGCTGCATTTCATCATCCCGCTGCTGGACCCTTGCTGATTGGTCAGTGACTTCCATCACCCTGGCCTGTGTGATGATTAATAGAGGCATTGCTTTTTTTTCGGAAAATATTTCATTGTTTCTAGCCTTCCACAAACACCATAGCAGATTGCAAAAGAAAACAATCTGAGGTTCATCTAGTTGTGCCGTAATAGCTAGTAGAGTCGTGGCGAGGTCCAAAGGTAACCGATCAACTCGTAGTGTGAATTGCGAAGCATACCATGTAGCTCTAGATGCTGGGCAGAAGAACAGCATGTGCATGAGGAATTCATTTTCAGTGTTACAACGTGGGCATGTAGGGTTTATTGCATGGATTTTTCTATGCTGCTCCAGTAGCGTTGGAAGCCCATCGTGTACCGCTCTCCATAGAAAGATTCTAACTCGTGGTAGAATCCCTTTCCTGGTCCATATCTTCTCCCACACAGACTTCTTCGGTTCAGTGTATATTGGTGCAACCAAATGCCTTCGGTTCAGTTCGTCATAGCCTTCCTTTGTCGTGTAAACCCCTTTTTTACTCTGAAGCCATATTAGCTTGTCCTGGATTAAAGGTTGGGTTGTGGGCTTTCGGGCCGTGTCTTGAATCAATTGCAATATCTCCGGTCCCATTAAATTGCGTATACATTCAGTCTTCCATTGGTGCAGCTGTTGGTCGAATAGTTCCGACACAGTAACATCCCTCTGTCTATTGGTGATAATTTGTTGTAGACCCCATCCCTCGAACCAAGGTTGATTGATCGCGCTAATGGCTTTCCCATCTCCTACATGCCAACGAACTTCATCCTTGAAGAAAACTTTTAGGTCCTGTATGGTTCTCCATAGTTGGCTGGTCCCCCCTATTGACTTTATCGACCAGAACCCTCCCCTAGGAAAATACTTGGCCCTCATGACATGCACCCATAATCTGTCTTGATTTGCTGCCACCTGCCACACCACTTTGAGTAGTAATGCCTGATTAAATAATTTTATGTCCCGTATTCCCAGCCCTCCCTCCTCTACCTTTAAGCATACCTTGCGCCAAGCAATGAATGACTGGTATTTGTCTTTGCCCAGTTTGCCCCAGAAATACTTGCATATGATGGCATTTATCTCGTTAGTTGTTCTTGGCGGGAGCATTGCCACAGACATGTAATAAACTAGTATCGACATTATCACTGCTTTGATAAATGCCACCCTTCTCGCATATGACAATATATTCACCCCCCATCCCGCAAGTATAGTATTGATCTTATCAATCAAGAGGTTATGTGTTAGATCATGTTGCATAGGCGCTTCGGTAATGAAAACACCCAAGTATCTCTCATTATCATCTGCTTCCTTTGCCCCGAGTACCTCAACAATACATTGCCTGCAAGAAATGTCACATTGCCTACTAAACCAGATTGTTGATTTTTCTGGGTTTATGACCAAACCCAAGCTTCTTGCAAAACTGGCCAGAATTTCTCTGAACTCGCGGGCCTCTTGAGGTGTGGCCTGGCCCATAATCATGAGGTCATCTACATGCATGACATGAGTTAATGTGGGAGCTGTTCTGGCCAGCTGGATCCCTCTGATGTTGCCTCTGTTTAGGGAAGTTTGGATCTGCTTTGTGAGGAATTCCATAGCCATGATGAACAGATAGGGCGATAACAGACAACCCTGCCTCAGTCCCCGATTTGGTGTTATAAATCCATCGCCACTCCCATTCACCAATACCGTCACCCGGCTTGATGCCATGCAGGACATGACGAGTTGTATTAACTTGTTGGGTACGTTAACCGCATGCATGGTGGCTGAGAGAAAAGACCATTGCACTGTATCAAATGCTTTACTAATGTCGGCTTTCAATAGGAATGTTTTTCCTGTAAACATTGTAGCATTGAAAGAGTGCATAACCTCCCTTATTAAGATCGTGTTATCAACTGTGCTCCTCCCCTTCAAAAAGCCTGTCTGAGTGTTGGAGATAATTATTCCCATGTAAGGCTGGAGCCTGGATGCCACAATTTTCATTAATAATCTGTATATTACATTACCGATAGTAATAGGTCGGTAGTCCCTTGGTGTAGTGGGCTCGTCAATTTTTGGTATGAGAACAATATGACTTGATAACCAATCTTTTGGTGTTTGGCCTGTGAGGAAAACTTCCTGAATGGCCCGGGTAACGTCTGATTTGAACAAGGACCAGTGAGTTTGTAAAAACCTCACTGTCATTCCATCCGGACCTGGGGACTTATTCGGGCCCATGCGGAACAAGGTCTCCTTTACCTCCTCCTCCGATGGGGCTTCCATTAGAGTAATATGAGCATGCATTGGAATTTTTTGGGTATGGGGTGTCAGTACATTGTTCCAAGTAGTGAGTCGGGTCTGCACTTGCAGCTTCCTGATCAGGCAGTACAATCTCTTAAAATATTCTACAAAAACCTTCCTAACCTGTGAATCTTCCGTCACCAGTGGGCCATCCTCTGCCCGAACTTGAGAGATAAAATTTGCTTTTCTTCTTTGGTTGGCCACCACATGGAAGAATGCAGTGTTTCGGTCTCCCTGTAGTTGCCACTGTATTCCAGATCTTTGTCTCCAATATTGTTCCAGGTCATCTTCTGCTTTTCTGTACTCTGCTAGTAGTGCCTCTTCTACTTTGTAGGATCTTGCAAACTCGGTTCGTAAAGTTGATAATTGTATAGGTGCTTTTGAATCAACTGTATCCGATTTTGGGGTGTTTGTTGAGAGGCAGCCCATCTCCCTATGTTATCTCTCATGTTCGTCATTCTTTCCGACCATGTTAGGCTACTTGACCACACCCATCCTTGCTCCCGTGCTTCCTTGAAACCTTCTGTATTTAGCCACCAATCCTCAACTCGAAACCGTTTAGTGCTACAAGAGCGATCCTAGGTGCGTAGTAAAATGTATTTATAATCTATCTAAGGAAGATGTCCATGTATTATTGGAAACACTTGTAGCATTCATACCGACAGAAACCTTGTTTTAAGTACCCCTATAATGGCAATATCCCCCAAGAGGCTCTTCCAATTTGTAATAAAATGTCCCTACCAGTGTGGGTCATTTATTGTTTACCAGGGCTTATCTGACTATACTAGAGTTTTGAGGGGTAAACAACAAATTTCCCCAATTAATTATGCTTCTGCATTAACATTAACTAAAATTGATAGAGTAAACGAACCCTAGGAAGGTTTGGCAAGGGGTAAAGGCTTTCAAAATCTAGCTTATCTTCATTGATTTCTTCTCCATGAGGAATGATCTTTTCCGCAGTTTCTGCAGTTGTGAAATAATTGCCAATTCTGAGTTGTGAATTTATGGCATTACGACCACTGGAGTCTCTCCGTGGCTGCCAATTTCTGTTGTGTGCATTTGGGCCATTAAATCTACTTTTTGGTTTCCATGAGGCCCCTTTAGTCCTAGTCCCATCACCCTGGAAAGGTTTCCGAAGAAAGGAGATCAAATTTGTTTAGAAAAAATATAATTTTTTTCAATGCAAGTTATTATAAATATGTCCATACATACAGACAAGGAAAGGGTTTCTGTATAATGGGTTATTCTTATCCAAAGTTGTTTCACCATATCATCATGTATAATAAGCACAATAGCTCACTTATGTACACAATGGAAAAGTAAAAGAGCAATTAAAACATGCAAAAAGTGGAGGTGATGACTATATTCAAATCCAGAACAGTGTGACTTGCCAGAAATTTCTGTTGTCAAGGTTTTCAAAAAAAAAAAAAATGACTTGCCAGAAATTGCATCAACTTGATACCTTTTCTATTGATCACTTCAATAATTTTGAATTGAGTTGACTTTGCATAAAAATACAAAAAAACTAAAATGTAAAGAATAACAACTACTTAATAAGACCTATATTAAGCCAAAAAAGAAAATTGGGCATACCCTTGGACGATTGTCTTGCCAATTACTTGGTCCTGCACCTGATCAAGCAGAAAATCTCGTCAAATTAATTCAAACATCAAAACTAGACAAGAATGTTATTATGATCTTAACACATGCACTCATTTAATTCTATTTATAGAATGTAACTATTAACAAAGTAAATACAAGTTCTCTGTAGATAAGAATGGTATGGTTCATGCTGGTATAATGTGAACGTGTTTGGCATTGATAACAAACATCATCCTGCAAAATCAACTATGACAGCACTTAAAATACAATTCAGAACTCAGTAAGAATAAAGTAAGTTCTTTACCTGGGGACATGAATCGGCCTTGACCAGGTATCGAATGGCTTGGTAGGGGCTGATGAGTACCATTTCCTGGGCAAGCTCCATGCAAATTCTGTGAAATTGACATGTGTTTAAGAAAAGAATAAGCTTTCTTGTTATAGTAACTCTTTAAGAAGAGATATAATAGGAGGCTCAAGTGTAGATGTTGAGAGAATCATGATTCCTTGATTATTTGATATTGAACTTGGTAATATTATGCTTTTCTGTTCTCACAACAGAGTAACTCTGTCATTAGAACTGGAAAATAGAAAGAACATCAATATAAACATATATTATTGCAAAATAGTAAATTACAACATCATATCTATCATATGCTCCCAGGTGGAAACTAGCAAGAGAAGGAAAAATGATTAACAGTGAGTTTTCTTGTACAAAAGAGGCTCATCTCACCCAAAACCTTAGGTTCTTTCTCCATTAGTATAATTCCAACTTTTGCATGATGAGTAAAGTATCAGCTTAAGAAATAAGTTTATTTAGTCCAAGCCATACCACAAAAGAAAACAAAGAAAAGAAGGGGACAAATAGAAGACCTTTCCTTTTGGACCACCACGAAATCCAGTAGATGTGCTTTTGTTGATGGAAGCAACTTGCTTATTCCTGAATAAGAGACTTACTATATTTAGCATGACCAACTACTCCGGGTAATTCTACCACTTTGAACCAATAATACCAGTATCTGATTAGCTTGGTAACAGTCCGAGCAAGTAAGAATTCGTCAACAACCACAGCAAAGAAGCAACAAAGACATTACTAGTGATACAGACTGGTAACTAAACGTCATCAATGTGTCATCCAAATAAATAACTAAAAAGGCACTGAAAGATATGTACTATTAACAAAATGCCACATATTAATCAAACACAAGATCTAAATGCAATACGCCATGTTGAAATCACAGATCTCATCCCACATTTTAGAGTGAACCACTTGAGCAGCCAACAGCATTAAGCCATGTGGCCCTAGGGACACAGATCACTATCTAATTCTAAGTCATTACTACAGTGTAGATATACAGGCAAAAGTTTTGGAATTTTCTAACTGATACGTTTTATTCGAATTTGAGGAATTGCATTTTCCAAAGAGATTGCCAACATGTTACATTTCTACTAACTTGAAGTATCAGTAAGAATAAATTTTGCAGATTCACAACAATCCATCAAGTAACAAGGTCAGCATTTGCCAGGTTGCTCCATCTGAAAGTCATTTGCAGCACTTTGTTCAAACTATCAAAAGGAAAAGATATACTATGGTTCATGAGTACCAACTTACTTAGTGCATGAGGAACGAACAACTGGTAATGTTCCTCTTTCTGAAAAGACTATAACAATTTAAATCTGGTAAGCTGCTTCACTAGTTATGTTCATTAGAATGCAACACAAATTTTGGGAGTCTTGCTTGAGAAAGAGACTAATTTTACATCAAATTCAGATGTAGACAAAAAGTTCAAAAATAAAACTAAACAAGTTAGGGTTACTTTGAGCATACCTTGCTGATGTTAGAACTGGAGCATTTGGCTGTTGATTAACAGTGTGAAACTGAGAGGGAGTTGCTACAGGAGGAATATTTTTTCTTCTTTCATTTATTGTAATTGGTCTTTCATTAGCAACCAGCTTCAATTTCTTTTTCCTATACAAAAGTTCATGAAAACTTTGCATGAGCAAAAGAGATACGATGACTTTAACCAAGTTCATCAATTAATTCATTTGCTATTGGAAACTCAGGTGATACCCGAAAATAAATAAATGAGAAAAAAATATTCACGTGGTAAGAGAAGATTACTTTGGGCTAGTGGGTCTTTCCACTTCCTGTTGCTCTCTCTTCGAGCTGGTCTCGTCAAATGGCCTCTTCCTCTCCTTCTTTTTTTTCTTAGTAGTTGCATCCTCTCCATTGTCAATCAATGAAATTCCAGTACTAGAGACGATTGTCCCTTTGTTAATTAACTCAGTCCCTTCAATTCGTGGTACACTAACAGGAGTCACAACAGCTTTCTTCTTTTTTTCCTTAATAACAGCACCAACAATTCTGGAAAACAAAAATAAGAATGACTGACTCGGTATAAAATTGTCTTTTGGCACCAAGAACTTTTAATTATTGAACAACCAGTGTAAATAATCAAGCCAAGAGAATCAAAACGATCAGTAAAGCAAAAAACTCTTAAGAACAATGAAGCAGAACCAGATTTAAGTATCAGTCTATTGTTTCTTTTGGATATATATATGTATTATATATTGGAGTAGGAGTGATGGTTATACATATTCTATTCTGCTCTATTGTTCTTTCAGAACAAACTCAGTCTTGATTGATGATCAAGCTTTGGCTTGACAATCATTTAACCAAGCAAAACTAACTTAGAGCATACATCAAACTCTACCTTATTTTGTCATAATCTCTGAAAAATGAGGTTGATTCAGATGGGGGAATGTTAAATCCATCCTTCTGCGCTTAAAAAAAAAATACAAGTGTTAGTTCCGAAACAAGTATCTCGCAAAGCAAATTGTTGTAACCACATAAAACGGAGACATTTTTCAAATTCCAAAAGAACAATGAAAGAGCCCAACTAGTTTATCTCAGGCCGCAAGTAATTTGGTCACAGCAATTTATCATCCCCAGTGAGTTCAGAACATGACAAATGCACAGATTGCCAAAAGGCCAAACTTTTCAACAGTCGCACTATAAGCACATCAATTTTAAGGTAAACCAACCGAGAGACGAAGGCCATGGCTGGAAGTAGTGCTGAGGCCGAATCGGCTAGTGATATCGCGACAAAACTCGGCGACGGTCTCGAGATCGGGGCGGATTACCACCCAGCTCCGACGAAGCCCCTTCGACCTCTGCTCCTTGCTCAAGAGATGCCGATCAGCGAACACCAGACGAACATTACATGGCGCCTTCGTTTCTTCCTCCTCCATTGTTGTCCGGGTAACGGGAATTTTAGACAACAAAATGTACTGATGTCGATACGATCTAGACAGCGCGTTTTGGGGTTTTGCAAGGGTTTAACACTTCATCAGTAGTGGGTTGGAACTGGAAAGGGATTCATTAAACCGCTTCGGCGCTTCGGCGCTTCGACTGATGAATTAGAGAAATTTAATCTATTCACCTTCCTCGTTTTTTTTTTTTTTTTTGAGAAAATTGTAAAAATACCACTTCAAATTTTGAAATTGTCAAAATACTATTTCAAACTTCATTAATTTGTAAAAATATCACTCCAAATTATTAATGAATAAAATACCCTTCTTCTCCTCTTCTTTCTCCTGGTGCTGGTGCTGGTGCTAGTGCTGGAGATCGTAGAGGAGGGTTTGATGGTGCTGGTACTTGTCGGAGGAGGAGGGGTTGCGAAGAATGTGAAAGCGGACGAGGGGAATCATGCCCGGAAATTGCTTCTTACGCCTCTTGCGACGGACGAGGGTCGGGTCGGCGGAGGGTGCGGGAGGAGGCGGCGGAGGCGGAGATGGACGGGCGAGGGTATTTTAGTCATTAATTATTTAGAGTGGTATTTTTACAAATTAATAAAGTTTAGAGTGGCATTTTGACAATTTCAAAGTTTGAAGTGGTATTTTCACAATTTGAAGGTTTTGAAGTGGCATTTTCACAATTTCTCCTATTTTTTTAAATATTTTTAATTCTAATTTAAGATTTTAAAAAAAAAAAAGATCTAACTAATTATACCCAAGGGTCTGTACTCACTTTTTATCCAAACAACTGTCATTTGACTGGCGTGGATACTGTAAAATTCAAATCTTCTACTGTAAAAAACAACATCAAATCATATAAAATATGTGATAAAAAATTTTAACAACAGCACATCTTGTAACTTCCCAATCTTTTGTACTTGTTGTACTTTGTATTTTATACTTTCAATTTTGTTGTACTTTGGCAGTTAACTGTATTTGTTGTACTTTAAAAACTTTCAACTTGCGTACTTTTACTCTTTTAGAAGCTTTTAATTTTTGTAACCTTCTAGAAGTTTTCAATATTATTTTTTTTATTTCTCATTTTTTTCAAATATTCTGTAAAAATAGTATATTCAAACTATAGAAAATGAATAATGCAAAAAATAACTATGTAAACTATCAAAATAACGATACAATCTACAGAAAATAAATACTGTAAAAAATTAACTATGTAAACTATAACTACAAAATATGAAAACTATCAAACATATTATAACCAACATAACTTTTGCAAAACATAATGATAAACTAAGTACAAACAAAAACTCTGTTCAACAAACACAACTGTTCCACAAGCATACTTATAAACTGTTCAACAAACATACTTATAAACTGTTCCAACAAACATAATTGTTTAAAGAAATTTCTTATTTCCATAGATCTCTGATGCACATTGTTCGGATGTATGAGAAGCTTCATAACAAGAATGAGACGTTCTTTTGCAATATCATCTTGCAAAAAATAAAATAAGACAAAACAAGAATTAACATGCTGTAGAACATAAATACTATATAAATTAGAGTTGTAAATTGCAGAAATTCATGATGTAAACTAAAAAAAACTTCATACTATATATAAATTGGCGTTGTAAGCTGCAGAAATTCAACATAAATACTGTATCATGCAGATTCTAACTAAAAAACCTGAATACTGTAAAAATTATAGTTGTAAACTACAAATCTTACCATTAAAACTGTAAAACATGAACACTGTACAATTTGATGATGTAAACTAAAAAAATTATCTGAAAACTATAAAACTTAAATATTGTGAAATTTATGATGAAAACTACAAAACTGATAAAAACTGTAAAACTAAAGAATTCATTATGTAAACTAAAAAAAACTTAATACTGCATAAATTGGAGTTGCAAGCTGCAAAAATTCAACATAAATATTGTATCATGCAGATTCTAACTACAAAACTTGAATACTTTAAAAGTTGTAGTTGTAAACTACAAATCTTACCATCAAAACTTTAAAACATGAATACTATACAATTTGATGATGTAAACTACAAAAAATGAATTAAAAACTATAAAACATAAATATTGTAAAATTTATGATGAGAACTACAAAATTTAAAGATAAAAACTATAAAACTAAAAAAAATTACCTGTGCGAAGTTATGAGGAATCTCAGTAATCAGATTGTAGACAATGCTCAAGATAAAGATAAAATAGTCCATAGATTTTTCTGCTTGCTTAGGGCATTCCTTAAACTGAGTAATCACATCTTTCCAACCTGGTTTAGCTAAAAGAAAAATGATACAAACAATTAATACAAAATTAAAGTCATAATTATGTGAAACATTACCAAAATACTACATAAATAATGCAAAATAAAGACTCACGAGTCCTACAGGAAAGAAACCCTTTAAGCCATGTTACAATTTAATGATGATACTCAAAATATGAATTGTTTTCACCAACAAGTGTGTAATAGTGAATTTCCAAAGTATGGAGATCCATTGCAATAAGGACCCAGTGATTCGCTTTACAAACTAGAACAAATAGCCATCTTATTGTGTCAAACTGTGGCCCAAACAGTTGAGGCTGTGCCACAATGGTTTGTTTTTAATTAAAACCGTGCATTAAAATCTATATTCTAAAAAAAATACTGTAAAAATTAAAGAGAATACTGTAAAAAATAAATATGTGTACTACAAAACTTATACATGAAAACTACAAACATGAATGCAGTAAAATTTGAAAGGAATATTGTAATAATTGTAGATGTAAATTATATAGCATGAATACTGTAAAAATTAAATAGAATAATGTAAACATTGAAGATGTAAACTGTAAAATTATTATATTTTCTGTAAAATGCAGATTCTAACTAAAAATCTTGAATATAGTACAATTTAACAATGTAAAATATGAATACCGTAAAAAATAGGAGAGAGATAGCGAGAAAGGTGGAATTTTAGGGTTCATAAATTTGGGAAGGGAATGTTGAAAGGGGGAGGGAGGGAAGGCAATGTTGGAGTTCACAAGGGCATTTTGATAATATTTTTAGAAGAAGGATATTTTGTTTGATGGATTTTAGAAGAATGGTACTATGTAAAATTTCCCAATATGTTCTTTTTCTCCCACACAAAGTGTCTTAAGTAATAAATAGTTACAATTCTTTGCCGAACCATTCAAAATTTTCTTAGCAAAGGCTATCAGCACAAATGAATTAATTTTATCTGTTATGATAAACATCAAAATAGCAAAAAAAAAAAAAATGAGTACAAATATTATATTTCTTATTGCCTCCAAATAATATATTTTTTTAATTCCTTAAAAATTATATGAAAAAAGCTATTTTTTTGGAGGAATAACTTGGTAAGTCTAAGAAATTATTTTTTTTGATAGTTAAAATAAGATCAGAAGGGTGTGAAATGCAAGAAATTTAAAATATCAATTTGTTATAAAATACTTAACCCACATGTTTGGATCAGACGGACTGGAATTAAAGGGAAACAAAACAAAACAGACCAGCAACACAGAGGATAACAGTAGGTAGTAGGTAGTAGGCGAGTATCTAGATCTTATGCGGCGAAGAGAACTAAAATAGATGGCTCGGGTAGCTGAGATGGTTCGATTAAGTTTGAAAGGCCGTCAGTCGCATGGTTAACCACACAGTCTCGGATAAAGATAAGTACACGAGAAAATTATAAAAAAATCGAAGATCTAATCCGAAGTTTTATTAATTGTCCAGTTATGCAGTGGATCATACCCGATAATCCGACGGGTAAAGACACGCATCAATGTCTCATTTACTGACATTTTGACAATCCATTTTGTGGGCTGCAACACAGTGGAAATAAATATGCTGTGATCCAAATTCCGTGCGATCTCCTGCAATTCCAAATCTCTCCATTCACTTTTTGAAATGCACAAATCTCAAAAATAGTTATTTTTTAAGCACGAATCTCAAAACATATGAAGGGAAGGATTTGGAATCGCAGAGGATCGCAGGAAAATTGGAATCGCAGCAGATTTATTTCCGTAACATAGTTACTCACAGCTGCAATTCTCTCTTTTCCAGGCTGGGTTGCTTAGTGCATCCATTATAATAACTTAGATTTTGGAAGGTTTGTAAGATGGCTTTATGGTCATGTTTGGTTGTGGAGTAAAGTTACTCTGGATTAAATTTCTTATTCCGAGCTAAGACGGATTAAAATAATTATGTTTGGTTGGAATTTGGTTGGAGTTTGGTGAAGTAAGCTAATGAAGAGAGAGAAATTATAACATGATGTTACTCTAACCGCGGACTCACATGTGGAGTAACTTAATCCGGATTAACTCAAATGTTACTCCATCTTACTCTTTCAAATTTACTTCTCGTTTGGCTCCTTAAAGGTGGAGTACAGAGTTTATTCCACCACTTACTCCACAACCAAACATGACCTATATGTCTGAAATTCCATAGCTTATTTGTCTGAAATTCCATACTTTAGGTGACATGCTAAGAATTCATAAATTTTTTAAGGATAAGACCGTGGGCAACATTCGACAATATACTGGACTTGTTCGTTTGTTACTAAATTATACGAAATGGAATTTAAAGGGATGAGACTCACTTTTCAAAAAGTGAGAACTCACGAGTACATGTATGCTTGAAATTAATTATGAAAATTGTTAAAATTAGTGTTCAGTTATACTGCAGAATTAGTTATAAAAAATCTTAATTTATTTTAAAATATATATATTTATTTAAGTTTTTCACCTATTTAAAAAAGAAAAAAATTATAACAAAAAATAGCCTTTATATTTTTCACCTATTACATTATAAGCTTCTTTTTTTTACTAGTTCATATTTTTCTCGGATTAGCATGTGAGGTTCTAGCAAAAAAAATTGTCTTTGTCTTTTTCTCCACCTTCATCTTTTGACCGAAAAAAATTGTCCTTCAAATTGTAAAACAAACTATACCAACAAATAAAATACACTTTGGAAGATACACACATAAAATCCGTGATAAAGAAATCTGGTACCCATAGTCACATGCAAATGTATTGTCCGGTCTCTTAGCTCAACTAGTTAGTCCCACATCCAAAAATAAATTTAAATTCGGGTTTTTATATATAGATGCTGAAATTTGTCTGTGAAAAAAAGAGAGAGAGACTAAGTCAGAAAACCACGTAACGTGAGAGAAGATTGAGAGAGAAGATTTGAGAAAAAAATTTAGGGAGCACCTAGCCTCACAAATGTTCGTATGTGTAAGAAAAATGTTCGGTATTTTAATTGGTCAATTTTTTAGGACAAATGGTTCATTTTTCTACTTGTGGCACATACGTAGTGTCATTTAGACATACGTTTGTGTGTACATTACAAGTAAAAAGATGAATCAATAATTACCCTCACAACCGGCCAACCAATTAGAAGATCGAAAATTTCTCTTAAACATGCTATGTATATATATATTTATTTTTTTTATAATAAAGATAGCGTGCACTATGCTCACCAAGTCTTACATATATTTTTTAGAGTAAATCTAGCGTGCACTATGCTCACCGAGAAGGTTTGGTGAGCATAACTCCAAAATCTATAGGATTGGTTTCGAACGTTGGATCCAAACTGTTAAAACCGATCTACTTCAAGAGTGATGAGTGTATATGATTTTTTTAAAATTTTCAAATTTATTTAGTATAAAGTCAAATGGTAAACAAAAATGAAGGTTTGTGAGTTATTTTAATACTTTATTTTTTGTCATTTTTTTTTTTCAAAATTCATTTTGTCTCCATTCGTCATTTGAAGCTAATTCGATAGATTTTAGAGTTATGCTCACTAGAACTTCTTGGTAAGTATTGTACATACTGACTTATTTTTTTTGGAGTAATATTCACCAAGATTTTTTGATGCATTTGAAATTTAGAGGGATAATATTATATTGTGAATTTTAGAGAGGAAAATACATAATTTAAGATTTTTGAGGGGCATACATGAAATTCCCCTTTCTTTATTTTCTGATATGTTCTAACAAAATTGGATCATGATGTGCACATGGAACCCAAGTCTTCAGGCAGGGTCCCAAATTTTGTTGCATTTGGATTTACCTGTGTGGTTTGTTTCGGATCCGGATATCTAAAGGAACTCAAATTTTGAGTTTTCAACGAGACCGTCTGATTATAATTTTGACTAATTCATTTGAGATAACACGTACGGAATTTCTTTAATATTCGTGCCAAAAAGAATCGCAAAAAAAAACAAAAGATATTCGTGTCAAAAAAAGATTAGGTGACCCGATCCAAACTAAAAAATTGAATTCTTTGCAAAATCCGAATACATTTGTTTCCTCTTTGCATATGTACTTCCAGTTAAAAATGCTAATATTTTTTTCTAACAAAATAGCAATTTATTAGTACGCAAATCAAACATCATGACTCTAAATATGATGCGACCCGTCACTGATTTGGTCAAATGGAATTCCAAGAAAATTCTATAAGTTCCCCGTGGTTTCTTAAAGCAAATAAAGTCGATTTTTCACTTTACTTGAAAACGCGTCCGTGCATTTGATTGGAGGTATTATATATCGTGTGCACTAGATGCATCAAATCCTATCCACAAATTCGGAGTTCGGATCAGTACCCCGTCTCTGTTCGTCGGCCTAATATACGACGCACTAAACCTACGTATGGGATGTTATGGACCCACCTACATGGACTAGGTTCACAGCACCGGAGCTAGGGATATTTTAGTAGTGACCTATGCAAGACGCCTCTTGCTGCAAGCCTCCAAAGTCCAAACCCACACAAGGTCACCTCCAAAAAAAGAAAAAGACAAAATGAAAAAGACCCACACGAGAAGTTGAAACCAATACAGGTCAACGGATCAAAGTGAATATGGTGAGCTTTTCACAGATGTCCCTACAAAGAAAAATGAATGAATAAATTATATTGACAGTAAATCTATTTAATTACTATGACAATTTGACTAAATTGTTGCCAAAATGAAATGAAAAGTAAAATTTTGAATTCTTTTTTAATAATTTAGTTTATTATGAACCAAAATGTTGTGAAAAATTTGAAAATAAATCGGTCATCATCATCGGTCACTGGTCTGAACAATTAACATTTCGAAATTATCGACATCTGATTGTTTATTGAACAATTCCCAAATTGCATTAAATTTAATATACAACCTATAAAGACTATATATAATTTAACTTCTTTCAATTTCAATTACTATCTTATTAATTTAAATTATCAAATGAATATTTTTGTCACTATATTCCTTCCTTAAATTAAATCGGATTACTTAGCGCGTTCCTTCTTCTTTTTTCTATTTTACCTTTAAAACAGTTTCTAAAGACATATATATACAAAAGTTATAACACAAAGAAGTAAACTTCTAAAAACAAATTAAGGGTGTGCTCCAGAAGAGGGGAGAGGAGGGGAGACGAGGGGTGACCAGATTGTCCAAAGAGTGTTTACTTGCTCCACAAATCAAAATTTTGGAGAGGAGCCAAGAGAAGAGAATGGGAGAGAGGGAGAACCAAGACACAAAATTAAATAGAGTTTTCCTCCAATCTTTATCTCTAATTTGGAGGATAGCTCCATCTCTTGCTTCTTCCCTCTCCTCCCTTTTCTAATTTTGGATGCAAAACATGAATAGCAAGAACAAGAATAATAGTTGTTTGTCTTATTAGAATAACTAAACATCTAAATTCTTAGGAATAATCTATTCTAATAAGACAAAAAAAATTGATTGACTATTCTAGCTATTCTAACCCACTCAAATACCAAATAGGCTATTCTGAATAGCCTAATTCCAATAATAACCTATTCTTGATGCATCCAAACGTACACCCAAGGTGTTGAATTTAGTATTAAATGCTCGTGCTAGGCTTAGTTGCAAAATTGCAATTATGTGTATAGTTCCTCCGGATGTAGCTGTTATAATTAATTACGTTTTACATTATGTTTTTAGGACCACAACATGATTCACACGTCTCCAAACGCTTTAAAGGCCAAACGCTACCTGAGAAGGATCTGGAAGGAAATACAAATTGTACGAGGGTCCATTCGGAAAAATTCCCATTTTAGAAAAGAAAAGAAACGAGGGTCCATATTGAAAGTTGAAAGAGCCACAGTGTTCTCTTTTTCTCCCTTTCCAACTCCACCCCCTCCTCAAGCTTAGATCGTATTCTTCTCTCTCTGTTAAGAATTTACAAAGATATCTCAACAAATTAGCACTTTCGGAGACGGAGAGGTAGATGGAGAGAGAAAGAGGGATAAAGATGAAGCGTGGTGGTTTGAAGCTGATGGCTGGGTCGGGACCCACTCTTCACGTTCCCTCCCAAGATTCCGCCATTGGGAAATTTTTGTAACTCCCAATCCTTTTTCTTCTTTTACTTTCCCCTAATTTTGTAGGCCTTTTTACGCACTTCTCTATTGAATTTAAAATCATCGTTCAATTGGTTTGGGATATAGAACTCACAGTGGGACATTCAAAGATGGGGAGTTGCTGGTGAACAAAGATGGGCTTCGAATTGTTTCTCACAGTAATGCGGGGGAGGTAATATTCCAGCTCTATTTGTTATCTTTGCTGTTTTTTTTATGTATATATATGTATACATTTATTTTAGTAAGGGGCTTTGGGTGCTCATTAGACCTGTTGCTATGTTGGTTTTTTGCCCTTTTCTTTATCAATCTGCTGTACTGATTGGCATGCTTCAGTAGGGTTAATTTGTCCTTTAATTGAATCTTCTTATATGATATCTGTTACATCAATAGTGGAGAAAAGAGTAGTTTCATGTTATTTGAAATATTGGTACTTGAGGATGCATGCCATACTTCTGATACCTTGAATTTTTGTAGGGGCTTGTGAATGAAATTTGTTTTTAACAATTATGTAACACATTGGTATATATGATATTGATTATTGGACAAACATTTTTCTTTTGACAGGACCCACCTATTGTTATAAAGCCACTAGACAATAATAATCTGAGTCTTGCGGATCTAGATGCAATTAAAGTCATTGGAAAGGGCAATGGTGGAATTGTACAATTGGTACGCCATAAATGGACTGGCCAATTTTTTGCTCTCAAGGTACTTGCATCAGAAACCATTTCGTGTTTGTTTTTTTAGTTTTGGAATGATTTTGGTTGCCAAAAGATGTACCAAAAGAAATAAAAATATGAGCAAAGTGTTTATGTTTTGTAGCCTGTATCAGTTATATCCTATCTTGATCTTTTAAGAGTCCTTCTGGTGTGATATCTTACATTAATATTCATTAATTAAAAACTAGGATTGTGATCCTGACTGAAATACGACAGGGACCAACTATGTTTTACAAATTGAAATATTTCTGAATCAAAGTGGAAACTCCCACACTATTCAAAACACGAGGTCACCAATTCTTTAGGTTACCGCGTAGTCTACTATTTATTTCAACTAAAACGTACTTTCATTCAATTGGATGGTGTAAATACTAATTGTACAGTACCATAGAATCCTAGCATGTTCTTATATTTTACCTGCCTAACTCTTATTTCTTTCTCCTAGTTATACATCTAAGTCAATAATAGATCGATAATAATGTTGTTGTTTTTTGTATTGTACTTTTTTAGGTAATTCAGCTGAACATACTGGAGAGTATACGAAAGCAAATCGCACAGGAGCTAAAGATCGGTTTGTCAACTACCAAATGCCCCAATGTGGTTGTGTGCTACCAGTGTTTCTATGACAATGGGGTCATCTCCATTGTTTTAGAGTATATGGATGGTGGGTCCCTCGCAGATTTCTTGAAGATCGTGAAGACAATTCCTGAGCCATATCTTGCTGCCATCTGTAAGCAGGCCAGTGTTCAAAGTCGGTATAATCAATAAGAAAATTAAAAATATGAAAAATGTGAAATATCATGTGTACATTAGTAAATTATTATGGGATCCCCTATATAACATTGAAATCATACACTGCGGCTAGCACCTTATCAGCAATTTGCTTAAGATGTTAAGAATCTTTTCGAGTTAAACCAATTATTCATGAAGATAAAAAGTAATATTGACATGGATTGAGTTAACAGAGTTTGATGGCTAAGAAATACTTGGTGTTATTTTGCTTTTAGGGGCATGTAATAAACCTTGGTTATGAACCCATCCATGACACTTCTAGGTTTTCAGGGTAATATCTAATACTGAGGTTTTGGAGGTGATGGATCAAATTCTGCAATACAAATTACTTACCTGGAATTCACCAAAAAGACCTTTCATTTGGTGGAATGATTTTTTTCTGTTACATCTATTATTGAATATACCAACATAAAATATATATCTGAAAAGAAGCCTTGAAGTCATTGATACCTTTTTTGTTTTAATGGATATAACCTAATTTATGATTAGCCTCTTTCTCTCAGTCAATAGATCTTTCTGTTGGGAAATTTTACAAATTGCCCAACTTTTCCAAAATTCTCAAACAAAATGCACCTCTAAAATAATTAACAAAATACCCTTGTGGAGCCCTCATTTACCCCTTTCTACCCATCTCTATCCCTACCTCGTATTTACTCTCATCAAATTTTAAATTTAACACCTCTATATCTTTCATTAGACTTTAATGAGTGCATAAAAGATTTTAAAGAATATGTAATTCAAACAACAAATATTTTGTAGACATGCAACAAAATTTTTAGTTAGATAATATTTATCGAATGCATGTTTTATTTAAAATTTTTATACTAATCTGCATCTTGATGAAATTATTTACACGATTATATGGTATGTTATTAGAAAGATAAACTCTTAAATTTATATTTTACTTATTTTACGGTGTTTCATTTAAACTTTCTTATAATCATTAAAAAAAAAAAAATAAGAGTGAAAACATTACATAAAAATACAAATACTTTTGAGATGTAAATAAAAAGTACAAAATATGAGATACAAAAATAATTTATTTCCATATTTTAACGCGCACACAAATTATATATTGCTGAGATATTTTCTTCTCTGTTTGGTTACAATATAAGACATTACTTGTATGAAAATGGCAATTGTCTCCGATACTGATAGTGTCCAATTAGTAGATGGAAATGAGGATATATATTAGTGTTTGATTCTTGCATTCAGAACAGGTTTGTTTTTTTAAATTTGAATCGCAATACATCAAATTATTGCATATACGCTCATCAGTAATAAAAATTTTTAATTCCTCAAAACATGATTATTATAATGAGCATTTAAAAAAAAAAAAACAAACATATGATCCTATTTATAAAACTCCGACCAAACTGGTTTCTATTTATATATATATATATATTTTTAATTTTATTAATATGAGTTGGCTAGAGATACTAATGGCAACTAGTATAATCGTGTAAATAATTCATCATGGTGAAAATTAGTATAATTAAAAAAAAAAACATGTATGTGATATATATATTATCTAACTGAAAAATTTGTTGCATGTCTATAAAAAAATTGGTGTTTGAATTACAATTTTTTTTTAAAATTTTGTTGTTTGAATTACATATTATTTAATTGAAAAATTAAAGTCTAATGAAAGATAAGGAGATGTCAAACGTTATGAGAGTAAATAGGAGTAGGGATAGAGAGGGGGAGAGGGATATATTGAGGCTACACAAGGACATTTTGTTAATTATTTTAGAGGAGGGGCATTTTGTTTGAAAATTTTGGAAGGTAGGGCAATTTGTGAAATTTCCCCTTTTTGCATGTACCATTTAGTAGATTGTGATATTTAGCAGTTGCATATTTTCAATTGTACTGAGCATAATATGGTTGGTCCTCTCTTATTCCTTGAACAACTCAAAGACAATTATATTGTTGTATCTTGCTATTATGGGTAACCGGGCCAGTGTTGAGAATTGATAACAATCTTAAATAACATGAAAACTAATAGCTAGTATCCTGCTCATTAACCAAATAAAGTTGAAAAATACTATTAAAGTATATTGAAGGAATTTAAGGAAAAAATGCTAAAAAAGGAATTGTTGAACTATAATCAAATGAAGGCCCTGGCTCTAGCTCATTAACATAGGAAGAAAATAATTTACCATAGCAATCTTCTCATAATTATTGCATTTGTAAAATGAATTAACACTGTTAAGAACCCCACTAAAAGGTGACATTACTTTGCATCTAATGAAGAATTCTTGCAATATAATATAATGTTTACTTTTTAATGTATGTTTCTTCAATGTCTTTCAAAATTAATATTTTTTGTGTGTGCACTGTGCAGGTATTGAAAGGTTTGATCTATTTGCACCATGAGAAGCACATAATACACCGAGATTTAAAGCCATCAAACATACTAATAAATCATAGAGGAGAGGTCAAGATATCAGATTTTGGTGTTAGTGCCATAATTGCAACTTCTTCTGGCCAGAGAGACACCTTTATTGGGACGTACAACTACATGGCTGTAAGTAAATCCTTTTTTTTTTAAAGTTCATTTTAGTTTGATGATTTCTTCTTTCTTTCTTTGTGATAAGATTGCTTTGGCAAACCATCCCTTGAATAGACCTGATAGCCTCTATCAGGGTTTCAAAAAAAAAAAACCATCCCTTGAATATAGCAAAATTTGCAAAAGGCCCCCTATCTTAGGAGAGAAGTCCAGACTGTCAACTCCTTCATTGTTGTTTGCAAAATACTCCATCATATGGTACATGCAATAATAACACAATCAGTATTGCATACAAGTAAAGGGATTTGAAGTATTAAGCTGATTGAAATGACATTCAATTAAAATGAAGGATGCTGACTGTCACCAACAGTATCACCCCGGCTTGTCTACCAATAGACACATTGCCTACAAGTGCCAATCTTGTTTGTGTAACATGATTCTTACTTAACACGCATGATTTTACCACCATATTTTGGGATAATACATTAAGTAGAATGAAGTAGTAATGTATTACATTTTATATACGGGCTTTTTGTCATTTTAAAAGTATAATAGGGAATAGCAAGATGATTTTGTCTTTCATTTCTCAATAAAGTAGGAACCCATTTGCAAAAGATTTAGAATTGTGAGGGGCCTTTTCTACAAAACTCATATTAAATGAAAAAAAATATACATGATGGTATTGACAAAGGACATTGCTTCTATAAATTGGATATACCCATTAATTTCTGATTTTGACAGCCTGAGAGAATTAGTGGGCAAAAACATGGGTACATAAGCGACATATGGAGTTTAGGTCTGGTTGTGCTGGAATGTGCAACAGGTCAGTTTCCATATCCGCCCCGCGAAAATTTCTTTGAGCTTCTAGAAGCTGTTGTTGATCAGCCGCCACCTTCTGCACCTCAAGACCAGTTTTCCCCTGAATTTTGCTCCTTCATCTCTGATTGGTACATTTTGACTGCAGTTATTTAATGAGAGATATATATAATTTTTTTATTCCATTTTCAATTTTGGTCATCTCAGAACAAGAGACACTATTCCTATTTTTATTTTATTTTATTGGACAACACCTGTTTTTTCTCTTTTCATGTTCTTCTAGGGTTAGGGTTTAGGGTTGAGGAGTTTGGGTTGGTGGATCATATTACCCTGTATTTTAGAACCTAAGCAGCTAAATTTGCTATGAAAACAAGGTTTAAATCACCATTGACTTCAGGTTGGTGCCATGTGGTATGGGTTTGGCCTCTTAACTCATGACCTGCTGATGAGTCAGGTTCACCATAGCTGTAACATGTTTAGCTCTTTATCTTAAATGCTGATTGAAATGAAATTCCTAACACTGCATTTATATGTGGGCCAAAATATCTTTAGAGAAAAAGCTTCCTTGAGGAAATCAACAGAGGAAATAACTGGACAATATTTTAATTTGACAATCTTTAAAAATAAAGCTTAAATTTGAAATTCAACATTGTTGACATGATCTATATTATCCACATATCATGTGTATTTAATATGATGAGATTTAGTATATGTTTTGCTGTTCATGAAGTGATTTATAATTTCAATAGTCTGAAATTAATGGCTCTTGATGGATCATCAAACAATATTTAAATTGCATGAAATTTGTTTGTTAGGCTTATCCATATATCCAATAACAAATCTATAGATTTAAATTCTAATTTTTTTTAATCTGTTGTTCAAAATAACCATTGTCAAGTGATCCCTTATAAAAATGGAATTAAATCTGCTGCGATTCTTTAGAATCTCAGGCTCCCTGCTTTTCCATATCCAACCATTAATTTATTTTGAGATTTGTGCATTAAAATCAACTGACTTTGAGATTCGTGCTTTAAAAAAAATGAATGGTTAGATATGGAAAAGCAGGGACCCTACGATTCCAAAGAATCGCAGCAGATTTGTTTCCTATAAAAATAAGCCAAAAGTATGCACACAACATGAGATCTTGGGTTCATCAGGCCCGGTATTGATGGATCACCAGTACTATGTCATACATCATTGTCACTGTCTAATTTGAGATTTATAATTTGTTTCAGTATTCAGAAAAAAGCAGCAGATAGGAAATCTGCCCAGGTCCTTTTGGTACGTGACCCGTTACTCTTCTTGTTCCATCTTTTATCCATTTCAGTTCGGAAAAAAATTTAGTAGCTTGTTCATGTTTAAAAAATGACTTGTTAGATTGATTTCTTTCTCATAATGTTTCTTTTATTTAATGCAAATTTCAGAGCCACCCATTCCTGAGCTTGTATGATGACCTGGAGATTGATCTTGCTTCCTATTTCACCACCTCGGGAACACCACTTGCCTTCTTTTGAACCTCTCTAACAAGGCTAAATTTTGATTGTATTTTCCTTTGTTACTTTCTTGTTTCTTCATTACCTATAGCTGCAATTTAAATCATGTTGCTTGGCAAATGGCCTGATGAATGATAACTTAGTGGTCTCCATGAGATCACGAGACTTGTAAACAAGCTTGTCAAATTCATTTCAAAGTCCCCTCCGCTTTGCTCGACAAAGCAGATGATCTGTATTCTAGTGCATTTTATGTTTTGTTTTGGGGTCTATTGTACTGTTGTGAGAGTATTAATATAATATAAGCATGTAATTAGTTCACAAGAGTCATGTGGTGAAAAACAGAAAAGGATCACCCATCTGCCAAACCCATGATCGAATTCCTGTCATTGCATGTATATTCAGAGTATATTCCTGTATAGAATTCAATAACTATTTTTTAGTTTTCTCTTTTAGACTAAATGAAACTGGTATTTGCCGGAATGGAATGAAATTGACAACCCTCCTTGTGAGCTTTGTACAGTAATAGGAAAATAAAAATAAACCATGTCACTACTAAGAGAAAATTCATGACTATGCTAATGTTCTTGTAGTTGTATAAGTTCGTTATTTTTTTTTTGTAAAACTATATGATAAAAAGGTCTTTTTCTTTTCTAAATGCAGATATGCCTAGGTTCTTATCAAATAATGGAAGTCAATTTGGTAGCCACAACAATTTAGGGGTGTATGACACAAGTACAAAACTGGAGCTTGGGAGGTTAAACGGTGGTGATGGTTGTTATAAAAACTTTGTGAGAGATTTTGTTTGACGGCTAATATATGAAAAACAGTTTTATGTTGCCCAACAGGGCAACAACTTGTACATTTCTTTTGGTTGATTCGTTTGATTGCAACAACTTATTGTGAAGCACTAAAGTACATGGTTGCACTGAAGTACATCGTTCTTTGAAAGGAGTACATGTTCCTTTTTGTATTTGTGCAGTATCTGCTGTGTTTTTAATATGAATGTCATCCCTTTAACTTGATATATTCTGGGTGGTATATATTTGTGTTTCATCTCATTGTCTCACAAAGTTGGGTTGATTGTTGCATAAAAATTTCAGACACTTTAATATATTGGGTTTCAGATATTGGACAAAATTGACAATACAGAATAAGTGAATATAATGTGAAAGACGTCTTTCAGATTAATATTAATTACTTCACAATGAAGATCTTAAAGTGCTCAAAATAAGTTTAGCATGATTTTTTTTTTAAAACAAAAATGTGATATTATGAGTAACATAAGCATCGCTTGAATTGAACTTGCAATAAACGAATAGATAATGTATAGATCAATGCCATAATCTTTTAAAATTTGAACGGTTGTGTTTTATTTTATATATACAAACATGGTAATTAGATGTTGGAGAAAATCAAATTATAAGTATTTAAAGGTGAATGAGAAGAAGTGAAATAAGCAAAAGTGTATGAAAAAGGAAGGGAAAACTACATATTGCTTGCAAGAGAACATACTTGGACACTATAGTGTCTTTCTCCGGATTCTTTCATCTTGCATGGAAAACAAAAAAAAAAATGGAGACGGCATACATCCTTTTGTTTTGATATTACACTTATAAAATTGTAAAATAATCACTATTTGCTTGTCATGAAAAAAATATTCCTACACATTTTTTTACTTAAATATTTACAAAGATATGCGTACGCCTTTAAGATACACATCATTAACCCGAAAACAATATATTTAATAAAAATCAAACTATAAAATGTGCTGAAATAATGCGTGGTTCCGAGTTCTCATAGAGCCCGAAATTAGGAAGTGTTATATACCTTTGAATATCCATCGATCTGGACAATCGAACGGCTTACAACTCTTGTTTGCTTTTTTTGCAAAATTTTCAGAATCAAATTAATTATTTGCAAAATTCACTTGAATGCAACAGCTTATTGTGAATCATTCAAGTACATGGTTCTTTCAAAGAATTACAAGTTCCTTTTTGTATTTGTGCAGTATCTCTGTTTTGTGTTTTTAATTGGAATATCATCCCTTGAAAAAGGCTTTAACTTGATGTGTTTTTAATTGATTTTATTGTATCGTCATAGTAGTGATTGTATCTAGTATTGATAATCAAAAAGTTCGGTTGATTGTTGTATCAAAATTCCACACATCTGATATACTAGTTTAAGAATTTTGAGAAAATTGACAATATTTTACATAATAAGTTTTAATAAAAATAATGCTTTACATAAGTTGAAGCCGATATCTCTGCTTTATAATTTCAGTTCGAATATTATTGTTTCAACTTTACATATTTTTTTATGGTGAGATATTTTCTTTAAGAGATCATGAGATGTGAGACGAACAATCTGGCTAATCGGGTCATACTTTCTATTTTTTTTTTTTTTTAAATTGTATTGCCTTGACATGTTTCAGTACACTATTAGAAAAGGTGTGCTAAATTTTTTCTCCTTGCACGTATTGAATGTGTAATATATATATATATATATATATATTTTATAATCGTGCACAGTATGATAACATGGTTTGATTATATTTGTAAATATGAACTTTTAAGTTTTTCCCTTATCAGTGTTGGTCATAAACTCATAATTAATGAGTCCGGTTAGTATGACACGAGTGTCATTTTAGTATATATAACATAAATTTCAAAACCTATAGAATCGACTTCAAACGACGAATTCAAATTGTTCAAACCGATCTACTTTATTAGTTGCGCGTTTACATGCAAAATTTATAATTTTCAAATTTATTTAATATCAAATCAAGCGATCAAATATAATAGTTTTTAAGTTAATTTTAATACATTTATTTTTCAACATTTTTGACCGCTTGACTTCGTACTAAATAACTAAAAAAAATATAAATTTTACATGTAAATATATCACTCATATAGTAAATTAGTTTGAATGGTTTAAATTTATTGTTTAAAGTTTATCTAATAAATTTTGGAGTTGTTAATTAGATAAAAGACTGATAAGATAAAAACACTTTAATGTTGATCATCTGGTAGAATTTTTAGTCCAAATTTGAGTCCGGTTTGAATTTGTCATTTAAAAAGACTTTAATGTAACAATTACCCAAACTTTGTTAATTGCTATCAATGCTGGAATCAATCATGAGAATTTTAATTAGTATATCAACAATTCTCTCTTTAAAATAAAATAAAAAGACTGACAAAATTTCTTCTTTAAGAAAATTAAGTATCTTAAAAGTTTGTATGGGATACAAATTTGGAAAAAGAATTCTAGCACATGATCTATGTAGAAAACTAGTGTTCTTCTTTTTATCTCGTGCTATTAGCAAGTTAATTAAGGACCCAGAAGTAACAAATAAAAAATATCTACGGTGAGGTGAACGACAAGCGGAGAGGCTGACTGCCCAGCGGGTTGACTCAAATGAAGACACAAGCTTACTGCTATATAGCTCTAGAAGTTGATTTAGTATCCCATAGCATTTATCAACAAGAATTGACAGATAGTTCATTTAGTATTACTGTATTTTGGTGGATTCTTAAACATCTAGCATATACCTTCTGTTTTGTTTTCATGCTTTTTGATGCTCTGTGGACTGTGCAGTTCATAGTTTAGTTTGTTTGTAAATTACAACTTTGGTTTCATATATGAAACGGGCACAAAGTGCCTTTTATCAAAAAAAAAAGGTGAACGACAAACTCCAAATTTGATCACATGCATCCCTCAACAAAGGAGAGCAATTTGGGTCTGATGTCTATTGAACTCAAACTGAGTTCGATGGAGTCTATAACTATCCGATCTGCTTTAAGATCCGTGCTGGTTGTTTTAATATCTGTGTACACGGATTTTAAAGCAGATCGGACGGTTATGAAGCCCATTAGATCCAAATTTGAGTCCGATGGACATCGGACCCAAACTGCTCTCCATCAAAGTAGTCAGTCGGTGGACACAAGTAACGTGGACGGTTCTGACGACTAGTCAAAATAAAAAAAGATATTTCCTAAAATCGTAATTTTTATTATCAGACTAATCCAAAGGAAACAACTGAGGAAATACGAAAGCAACACGACTACCATTTATGAAAATTGGAGGACAATTAAGACGCCATTTTTGACTGTTCAACAAATCAATCAATTAATCGCCAGATGGAGATGAGTCCAATTTTAGGTCCCAGACAAAATTAAAATGGCTCCACTATATCAAGAAAAGTTGTGGAAAAGTGAATTGTAGTTTCGTATATAAGAAGAGGCTGTGTAGTACAATTGGTAAGAAAAAGGAGCATATAATATACTATACTACTAAATCCATCCTTGATCTTATTATACCTTAACCATGGCCCTGGCTATGGATTTGATCTCTATGAACACCTTCTTTTCCATTTTTGTCCTTATTTTGATCACAATTCTCGTCAACTCCATTACCAAGAGCAAGAGCAAGAAGAAGCTCCCTCCGGGCCCGCCGGCTCTTCCCATCTTAGGCCACCTGCATCTTTTAAAAGCAACAGAACCGCTCCACCAGACACTCCACAAAATTTCCAACAAATTTGGACCTGCCGTCTTTCTTCGTTTCGGTTCCCGGCCGGTATTGGTGGTCTCGAGTAACACTCTGGCCGAACAGTGCTTCACCACCCATGACCTAGCATTTGCAAACCGGGTCCAATTGCCGACCGTCAAGATAGCACCTGGCTTGATTGTTTGGGCCAATTATGGTACCTACTGGCGTACCGTACGCCAAGCTGCAGCAATTGAACTCCTTTCAAGCCAGCAATTGAATGCTTCCTCACATATCCGGGCTGAGGAGTTCACTGGTATGGCACGTCAGCTATTTACGTCATATTATGAATCACAAGAGAAATCAGAGGCTAAACCCGATAGTTTCAAAATATTGAACTTCAAAAAGATGATGTTTGAGTCGATGATGAATGTAATGTTCATGACGATTGCCGGGAAGCGAGCTTACGGGGAGAACAATGAGGATTCAGACGACATGAAGAAATTCAGTGAAGCACTTATCGGCTGGTTCAAAATTAGCGGAGCTTCCAATGCAGAGGATTTCCTTCCCCTGTTGAGGATTCTTGATTTGAAGGGAACAATGAAAAGGATGAAGCATGTGACTAAGGTGAATCAGGAGTCGGTGCAGAAGCTGATAGATGAGCACCGGCTTGCGGGGATCGGAAAGAGGAAGACGATGATCAACAGTTTGCTTGAGTTACAAAAGAAGGATTCTGAGAAATACAAAGATGAAGCTATCCGGGACATTGTTATAGTAAGTGTTGCTCCCTGTTCATAATGTTTAGAAAATTATATTTGTTCTATACAATTCCAAATATGTTATGTAAAATATCAAATAACAGAAAAAAAAATTAAAAATTAAAAAAAACATACATCTCTTCATAAATTAGAGCATTGCAAGGTTTCTCCTTTTTACAAAAGAAAAATAATTATATAAGAAAAGACATGAAAAATACTTCTATCAAAACCTCAATTTTCTGCAAATTAAATTGTAACCATACCACTATTGGATTTTATCTGTATATAATGAAAGATGGTGTTGATAGAAACCTCGTTAGTCAAAATTATTCTGATCTTGTTCAGCAGTTACAGGAAAAAGACAAAAAATGAAAAACAAAATAATCATATTGTTAAATGCTCATCTTCTATGTGTAGGCCATGATGTTGGGAGGAACTGAAACTACATCAACTACGATTGAATGGGGAATGGCCGAGTTGTTAAATAACCCTCAAATACTGGAGAAGGCGACAGCTGAGATCGATGAACATGTTGGAAATAAGAGGTTGATACAAGAATCTGACATGAACAACCTTCCTTACCTCAATTGTATCATTAGTGAGATCTTTCGACTCCATCCAGTCGTACCGCTCCTTGTGCCTCACGAGTCACGTGAAGATATCAAACTCGGAGGTTACAACATTGATAAAGGAACAATGCTTATTGTGAATATTTACCCAATACAGAGAGACCCCGAGATATGGGAGGAGCCGAACATATTCAATCCGAAGAGGTTTGAGAACGGGAATTCAGACGGAAAGTTGGTGATACCATTTGGAATGGGGAGGAGGAGGTGCCCGGGAGAGACATTATCAATGCGGATACTCGGGGTATTGTTAGGAACTCTTATTCAGAGTTTTGAATGGAAAAGACTCAGCGATGATTTAATAGACTTAACCGAGGGTTGTGGGTTAACCACTCCTCTGGCTACTCCACTAGAAGTTATGTATCGACCGCGCTTGGCCATGAAAGAACTCCTGTCAGAGTTTTAAGTGTCTTTTATTATCAAATAAAGGATAGTGCTTGATAAATTCTAGTCTACAAATAAGTTTGTATAATTTATTTTCTTATGATCATGCATGTAAATTACATAAAGAGAATTATCTTTGTACCAGTATGTCACTTTCTTAGATATACCGTTTGCATAAACAATTAGTGTGTCATACCATCTAAAAATCATGTTTAATATTGTTTATTCTGAATGCATTTTACTCAAACAACATATATGACATAAAAGGCCAAGCTGGCTTCTCTCTCCATAGTGTTCTTCAATTTTATCTTTTGCTTTTCTTCAGTGATAGGAGGCCCTTTTACATAATGGCCCTTTAATTTTCCGACAATACAACACAATATAAAACTAATGGTCATATACTACCTTTACTTGTATGGATCAATACTTAACAAAGGTCCTACCAAACTTGGGTAGTCATTAAAACAAATCAAGTTAAATTTTTTAAATATAAGTGAAAAAATTTGAATGCGAAATGACGAAAACCGAACCGACTCGGACTCGGACTCGGACTCGGACTCAGTACAAGTTAATTGTTCTTCAATCTTTTTGAATGACTAACTACAAGTCCCAAGAAGGTCCCACGGGTCTCACTAATTCACTATTTTCTATGATGAATAGTTACAATATTAAATTATGTTGTGTTTTCTATGAAACTATATTATGTTGTTATTTTCTATGTTTTACTATTTTTATTTTCCACGTCATTTTAATTATGTTAGAATTTTCATGAGTTAGTTAGTATTTCTAAATTCATTATGAGGTGTTAGTTTCTAAATTGGACTTTTAGTTTTTCTATGTGATGGATGTTTCATAAGAAGAGATGATATGCCATCTTTTTCTTTAGACTTTAATTAATATATGAAATATTTCTTTCTTTTCTCTTGTGATTTCTCTCTTCTTGTCTTGATTCTCCTCTTAAATTATTCAATATTTCACTAAACCAAACAAAATCTATACACACAGAGTAGAGTTTGGAGTGTGTTGTCATCACAAAATTTGACTAGTAAAGCTTCAGACCTAGATTCCTCTTTGTTGTTAAGTATTTACTTCTAGTACCTGTTTTATTCATCTAGCGGTTGAATGATGATTAGGCTTTAAAAATATAACAGTTGATGAGAAAATCTAAGGCTGAAAATGGATTGGAATTATCTGTTCCGAATTCACTCTAGATCCGTATAAACAAATTAGGATAATTATCCAACTTAGAGAATTGATCTGCATTCGGATGTTAACTCATAATGGATATCCGAAACCCAATAAGTGCTCCCGGTCCCAGACCCGCTCTCTTCTCTGCACTGAGTCGATTGATCCACTCCCATAAAAAAATTCACGTTATTTTCTTTTCTCTAAATATATCTAGACAATCTTTTTTCCTTCCAAAGTGGGACTATTCACTCTTCAAATAAACAATTCGGAGCGTTTCCTCTCACTCTTTTTTCACTCTCTCCATTTTTTTTTTTCCAATTATCTTTTCTTAACCACAAAAAAAAAAAAAAACTTATTTTCTGTTATAAAACAAGACAAAAACAAAATTGGGGAGATGTTAAATCTTATTTCTCTATTATATCACAACATTAGTGTCATCCTCAATCTCTTACAAACCTCTATTTATAGGCTAAAGAAAGAAAATAAAAAGCCACACAATTACAAGAGAGTTAATACATAATTAAATATAATAGAAAGTGGATGAGGTGGAGAAGGTGAAATGTCTATATTTATTATTTCATAACACTCCCCCTTAGACATTTTACCTTATATTATACACTATTAATATTGTACTGCAGGACAAATATTAATTTGGTACTTCAGGACTAATTTGAATTAACTGATACTTCCGGATCAGTTATGCTGCCTCATTAAAAACCTTACTAAGAAAACCCAGTGGGACAAAACTTAGTGAAGGAAAAAAGAGTGCAGCGTGTATAATACTCCCCCTCATTTTAATGTACATCTTTTAAGCGACGGATGCCGATCTTCTGTGAAAGTTGCTCAAAAACTTTTCTTGGCAATGACTTTGTAAATAGGTCTGCCAAATTGTCGCTTGATCTAATTTGACAAACATCTATCAGGCCATCCTTTTGTAGATCATGAGTTGAGAAGAATTTTGGCGAGATGTGCTTGGTTCTGTCACCTTTAATATATCCTTCTTTGATCTGAGCAATGCAAGCTGCATTATCTTCATATAGTACTGTCGGGCTCCCTTTGATTGACTCAAGCCCGCATTCCTCCTGGATGTGTTGGATCATTGACCTTAACCAGACACATTCTCGACCAGCATCGTATAGAGCTATTAATTCGGCATGATTTGATGATGTTGCCGTCAGTGTCTGTTTTGTCGATCGCCATGAAATTACAGTACCGCCATATGTAAACACATACCCGGATTGTGATCGAGCTTTATGCGGATATGATAAATAGCCTGCATCTGCATACCCAACTAATTTGGACTTTGTATCTTTTTGATAAAATAGTCCCATATCACGTGTCCCACAAAGGTAACGAAATACATGTTTAATTCCGTTCCAATGTCGGCGTGTTGGATCAGAACTATATCTTGCTAGTAGGTTTATAGAAAAAGCAATATCAGGTCTCGTATTATTAGCAAGATACATCAAAGCCCCAATTGCACTTAAGTATGGTACTTCTGGACCAAGAATTTTTTCATTCTTTTCTCGGGGACGATAAGGATCTTTTTTTATATCAAGTGATCGGACAACCATTGGTGTACTTAGAGGATGAGCTTTGTCCATATTAAAACGTTTTAACATCTTCTGGATATAGTTTGATTGATGGACAAAAATACCATTATACAAATGCTCGATCTGCAGGCCGAGACATAATTTCGTTACACCAAGATCTTTCATTTCAAATTCTTTCTTTAATAATTTTGCAGCCTTTTCGATCTCTTCAGGAGACCCAATAATATTTAAATCATCAACATATACTGCAATAATTGTAAAATCTGAAATTGATCTTTTAATAAAAACACATGGACTAATTACATCAGATTTGTATCCTTCTTTTACAAGATATTCACTGAGTCGATTATACCACATTCGACCCGACTGTTTTAGTCCATATAAAGATCTTTTTAACTTTATAGAATACATTTCTCGAGGTTTTGATTTCAATGCTTCAGGCATTTTTAATCCTTCAGGGACTTTCATATAGATATCATTATCAAGTGATCCATACAAATAAACTGTGACTACATCCATGAGGCGCATTTGAAGGTTTTCAGTGATTGTGAGACTGATTAAAAATCTAAGAGTTATTGCATCCACTACAGGTGAATATGTTTCTTCATAATCAACTCCTGGTATTTGTGTAAAACCTTGAGCCACAAGTCTTGCTTTATATCTCACAATTTTATTTTTCTCATTCTTTTTTATTGCAAATACCCACTTGTAACCTACAAGGTTAACATCTTTGGGGGTTAAGACTACAGGTCCAAAAACATTGCGCTTTTTAAGCGAATCTAATTCAGCCTTCACGGCATCTTTCCATTTTGGCCAATCATTTCTGTGCATACACTCTTCAGGAGTTTTTGGCACATAATCTTCCTCATTTAGCACATCAATTGCTATAGCATATGCAAAAATATCATCAACACATGTTTCATTTCGGTTCCATATTGTACCATTTTGTACATAGTTTATTGAGATCTCGTAATCACTAGGTACCTGAGTTTCTTCTGGAACTTCATCAACCTCTTCTGGGGTTTTATCAATCTCTTCTGGGATTTTATTAATCTCTTCTGGGACTTTATCAACCTCTTCTAGGATTTTATCGGTAACCTCTTCTGGAGTTACACCAACTGCTTTATTCTGCTCTTTTTTTTTACGTGGATTTACATCTTTGGAACCGAGTGGTCTTCCACGTTTTCTACGCACATTAGATTCATTAGATATTTTTGTAATGTCAATTCGAGCAGGTGCGTTTATAGCTGGAATATGTGATTTAGTAACTCTATTTGTATCTGTAAATGCATCAGGTAATTCATTTGCAATTCTTTGTAAATTTATAATCTTTTGAACTTCAAGTTCACATTGACCACTTCGGGAGTCAAGATAAGAAAATGATGAATTCCAAGTGTAATACTCTGCAAAATATATATATAAATTAATGACTAAATGTAATATTCGAAATGTTTGAATGTATTTGTTTTAATAAAACTGGTAACATTGAGAGTGAAATATTATTGTACAAAATAAATTATAAGTTATTTTGAAGTTAATTGTTATCAGATTGTCAATATCAAATTGAGTGATATAAAGTATATGTTATTAGATTGAAAAACTTAAAAGATTGTAATATGCAAGAATGTATGAGATATGTAGTGGGTAAGAGCAAATTTATACATGATAATATTTATAAGTTGTTTTTATTTAATTTATGGACTGATTCACAATCTTTGGAAAATTGAAGGTTAAATATATAAAAATGCAAATTTTAATGACCAAATAGAACATGGCCACGCGGCCATTTCTAGGTGAAAACACCACCTGCTTAAATATTTTAGATCTTTCTTAATTAAAGGGGAGGATTCCTTCTCTCTCCCGTAAAAGAAAAAGAAAACAAAAGAAAAATAAAAACAGAGGTTTTTCCTTTAAGATTCTTGGTGATTAAATCCTTGAGCTTGATTGAGCATGATGTATGCTGCTATTGAAGTAAGCAAGAAAGCTAGTGATTAGTTGCAACAAGAGAACCCAAATTGGTATTCATCTTTTTGTCTAGTTCTTTTTCTTGATCCGATTTAAAGATTTGGAACTGTTAAACAACTCAAGTGAATAGCTATAATATATGTAGTGATTGAAATAGAAAGAAAACCATTTAATATTTGAAAGTATATTTGTTAAATTCTCAAGAAATTGTTAAATTCCCATGTTAGTGGGATTGAGCTGCAAAATGACTGAACCTTGATCCTTGAACTCCTTTAGAAAAGAACTAAATAATTAGGATATTAATTGACTAGTATATTATGGGAAAATTTTGGATTTGAGCTTGAGTCAGTTTGACTTGTCCGTAAAAATAAAAAAAGGGAAAAATACAAAGATTGTTGCTTTAGACCAAGTCAAATGATGAATTAAACATAGGTTTTAGAATTTTGAAATTTGATTATGTAAAGTTGTAAACTTTTGGACAATTTATTAAAACCGAAAATTGAATTTAGTTAAAAGTGATTTAAATAATGAAGAATTGATTAGTAAATAGTGCTATTAATTAAGAATAAATAACAGATACACACAAATTGATTACTAGTCTATATATGTAGATTGTTAGTAATAATAATGATGTAAGTCATATAAATGAAATGTTATTATGCTATAGGTATAGCAACTGTAGAATGAAACTTGACGGGACTGTCTGAAACCACTGATATGCAATGATCGATCGCTCTGATTTTCTCCTACGATATCAGGTGCGAGGTTATTGGATTAGTCTGAGATTCATACTAGGAATTAAATCGTAACTCGCTATGCATTTTGAATAATTGATTGAACTGTTGCATCATATACATACCCAATACAATTGAAACTGAATTACAGGTGAGTCTGTTGACTGTCATGTTGATATTGTTTATCGATTGACTGATTCTTATTTCAAATGATTGATTGAGACCACAGTGACTGAATTGATTGAATATTAAACACTATAATCCTTGAACCTCCATATAGTGGAGAAAAAGGATTAAGATATCGTAAAGTCCAGCTAGCTACTAGACTTTACTCCAGGACCCTTATGCGCATATGGTGAATGGCCCCAACTGAACCCAGTACCGGTTGGGTAGGGGATATTGAATAAATATGAATTACGACTGTAAGACTAATGAACTGTGGTAACTGTCTTATCAATGATTTTCTTTCCGATAATGACAGTACTATGATATTGATTTCGTATTATTTCTGCTAACCGATTGTCAGGATAGTTAGAATTGTCTTATCATCGATTTCCTTTCTGATACTGAAGTCATTAAGATATTGATTCTATATTGTTTCCATTAACAAATTATCAGGATGGATAGAACAGTATAAGCCCTAACACGATAGATACTTGTTATGGTATCTGTCAGTGTTACCAGACTAGAAATTGTAAAGGTAAGAAACCAAATATTACCAGACTTTATGGTTTAAAAGATTTAGACCTAAACCATTTATTCCGATAAGATTCATTGAGTTCTGATTTATCTATGTAATTGTTGTTATTCGATTGGATACTGATATTGAGCATTTGCATTCGTCATTTTAAAATGAACTGTTAATTTCTCGTGCGGTGATTTCATTCTGAATATGGATTTTCTTCGAATCCAATAATCTGAGTGGCAATCAGCACTGAGAAATAATTTATTATTTCTCACTCGTTTCCCCTCGTGGGTTACAGGTTTATTAGACGAAGATTGAGAAACGCTTTTGGAATTTTAATTGACAGCAGAGCCACCTAAAGAATTGAGATTTGGGATTATTTTATCTGACATGGTGCAGAAAATTCATCTAGCATCATCCACTATAAAATGTCAGATATTAATTGTAAATTGATTGAAATGTGGGAAAATAATGGATGCTATTGGCAATGCATAAAAAGATCCATGCCTTGTGTTACGTGAATTGAAATGGAAAACAGATGCGGTAGGTCCATCGCACCTCCGGATCGGGGGTGTGACACCAAGTTACTTGTTTATCCAGCTTATGTTTTTCTTCTCCTAAGTTTGGGAATATTGATTCATTAAAATGACAATCAGCAAATCTTGCTGTAAAAACATCTCCTGTTAATGGTTCTAAATATTTAATAATAGAAGGAGAGTTAAAACCAATATAAATTCCCAACCTTCTTTGTGGTCCCATTTTTGTGCGTTGCGGAGGAGAAATTGGAACATATACTGCACAACCAAATACCTTTAGATGGGACAAATTTGGTTCTCTTCCGGAGACCAATTGTAATGGAGAATACTTATGATCTGCAGTTGGTCTTAATCTAATTAGTGCAGCAGCATGTAATATGGCATGTCCCCATGCAGAAGACGGTAAATTAGATTTCATAAGTAAAGGTCTAGCAATTAATTGTAACCTTTTAATTAACGATTCTGCTAGACCATTTTGTGTATGAACATGGGCCACTGGATGTTCTACCGTAATTCCAATAGACATGCAATAATCATTAAAAGTTTGAGAAGTAAACTCACCTGCATTATCGAGTCGGATTCTTTTAATTTGATAATCCGGAAAATTAGCTCTTAATTGGATAATTTGTGCTAATAGTCTAGCAAATGCAACATTTCTTGTTGCTAACAAACACACATGTGACCAACGTGTTGATGCATCAATTAATACCATAAAATATCTAAATGGTCCACATGATGGTGTAATAGGCCCGCATATATCTCCCTGAATTCTTTCTAAAAATGAAGGAGCTTCAGGTCCAACTTTATTTGGAGATGGCCTAATAATTAGTTTTCCAAGAGAGCATGCTTCGCATGTCAATTCTTTTGATAATAGGATCTTCAGGTCCTTTAGGGGATGCCCATTTGCACTTTCAATTATTCTCCTCATCATTATACTTCCTGGATGACCCAATCTTTCATGCCACAATGTAAATAATTTTGGATCAAATAACTTCTGGTTAGTTACCATATTCGATTCTATTGTACTTATATAAGTACCATATAATCCAGAAGACAATCCTTGCATCTTTTCCATTATAATTTTCTGGTCATTTTTAATAGATGTGATATGAAGATATTCACAATTTCTCTCATTCATAGTTTCAATGTGATAACCATTCTTTCGAATGTCTTTAAAACTTAGTAGATTTCTTCTGGATCTACTCGAATATAATGCATCATTTATTATTAATTTTATTCCTTTAGGTAACAAAATACAAGCTCTTCCGGAGCCTTCAATTAAATTACTTGCGCCAGATATAGTGTGAATATTAATCTCACCAAGATGCAATTGTGAAAAATATTTCTTACTTTTCAATATGGTATTTGTGGTCCCGCTGTCTACTAGACATAGATCTTCTTTACTTACCACTGCATCAGTCATTTTCCTTTAACATAAAAAAAAATCAAGAATAAAATAAAATATCTTTATTCATTAATTTTATTTGCATACAATATAAAAATTGAAATGTAAATTAAACTTTTATTAAATATAAATTTCTACATTTTATTTTCTCTCTTAGTAAAAATTTCCATTTCTTCATCCATATTATAAAAAAAAAACTGATATATCAAGATGTGTATCCATATGGCATTCATTTTGGGATCATTTTCAGTAAAGTTCATTTCTATACTTTTCTTCTTTTTCTTTAATGGCGTACGACAGGTACACGAACAATAATTTATCATCCCACATGTGTAACAAATATCTTTTGAATGATTTCCTTCTTATTTCTATTAATACATATTTATAACATAATACAACTTCAGGTTATTAATGCCATAACTTCGAGTTATGATAAATGAGAAGGAAGATAAATCCAAACTTTGTGGGATTTGTCATGTATATTACAAAATATATACGTATTAATAATTTCATATTATTAATACCATAACTTCAGGTTATTAAAGTCATAACTTCAGATTATAAATGCCATAACTTCGGGTTATAAATGCCATAACTTCAGGTTATATTAATGCCATAACTTCAGGTTATTATAAATAAAATGAGACATAAATATAAATAAAAGAATATATAAATTAAATAAATAAATTTAAATGTATCAATAATTTCGGATTAATTTTTATATAACTTCAGGTTATAATAAAATACTTATTTAATAACTTCTGGTTATTAAATTGCTTGACTGCACAATTATAAAATTTAGTTTGATATAACTTCTGGTTATATTTTGATCCAGTTACCTATAATAACTTCTGGTAATTATATTAATCTTATATGAAAAATTCTAATAAAACTTCAGGTTTTTAATTATAAATAACTTCAGGTTATTATTCATCCAGTGACCTATAATAACTGCTGGTTATTATATTAATTTTATACTAAAATTTTGAATAGAACTTCAGGTTCTAAATAATTCTAATAACTTCTGGTTATTGTTTTATTCGAATAATACGAACTTCTGGTTCTTGATAAACTCTTAATTTCGATAATAACTTCAGGTTATTATTCTATCATTCATTTCAAGGAATGATTCTTATAAACTAAAACAAATATAATAAAAAATTTAAATGAAATTTAAATTAATGAAAGATATAACAATCAATCAACTAAATTACTTACATAATAACTTTGCAACTTTTTTTTTTTTTTTTTTTTGAGTAATTCGTGCAACTTCAGGTTTTGGCTAAGAACTTCAGGTTCTCTTGTATAAAATATTATGATTAAGAACTTCAGGTTCTTTTGTATAAAATATTATGATTAAGAACTTCAGGTTCTCTTAGAAAAAGCTTCTAGCTATAGTATGTACAAAAGCTTCTAGCCATTATCATGTACTTGTTTTATCATTCTCTTCAGGGAATAAAAATATTACTCTCATTCAATATAAAATAATAAAATTTCATCCAATAAATAAAAATTATTACTAACAACAATGTTAATGAAATATAATCTAAAGAGTACCTTCTTCTAGATAAAATCATGTTGCAATTTGACTATAGCGAACTCGTGCTTCTACTAAAAACGAAATCTTGCCGCAACTTGACTAGAGCAAACTCGTGCTGATAACGTGTTATAAAACAAGACAAAAACAAAATTGGGGAGATGCTAAATCTTATTTCTCTATTATATCACAACATTAGTGTCATCCTCAATCTCTTACAAACCTCTATTTATAGGCTAAAGAAAGAAAATAAAAAGCCACACAATTACAAGAGAGTTAATACATAATTAAATATAATAGAAAGTGGATGAGGTGGAGAAGGTGAAATGTCTATATTTATTATTTCATAACATTTTCTGCTTTTTCACTCTTATTGTCTCCATTTTTTGGATCCGAGTCCGCTGCTCTCCAAATTGGAGAGCAGCAGAGTCGGTTTCCCATTTTCTGGGCCAATGGCCACCTCCCATGATTAACTTCTATTTTTATTACTCCCACTCGGTAGTTATAATATCAAATCGGTTCAACATGAAGCAGGCTTTTTATAGCGTAATTGATCGTCATTCATTCATAATTTAAAATTTGTTATATTTTTTTAATGAGTATTTGTGTCTTAAAGGTAATTTAACTCAATTATCTAATAATTATTTCTTTTGTATCCGGATTCGTATTCGTATTCGTGAATTATCAGCTTCATATTTGTATCTATTTAAGATAGATTTGATTTTATATTTTAACATCAATTTACTATCCGCATTTGTATTCGTATTCTCTCGTTGAAATAAGGATATAGATTCCATGCTTGTATTATCCGGTCTGAATTCGCTCCGTTTACACTCCTGAGAAAATTTGGTTCTGGAACCGTATCTGCTGCCTTTTAGACTAAAGTCTATTTTATTTTAGGGGGAATTTCATGTATCCCCCTAAAAAACTTTGAAATTACGTATTTCCCCTCTAAAATCATAATATCATATTTACTCTTCTAAAGTTCAAAAACTCAAAAACTCACAAATTTACCCAATTTATTGATTTTTCTAATAAAACTTATTTAAATTTATAAATTATCCATTTTACCCTTTTTATATCTTTTCCTTTTCTCCTTCTCTTTGTACCCACAGGAATTTCGAAACAAATTTATTCCAGTTTTTACATTGAGCCCATGAATTTGCTGACCTTCCTCAAGCGCCTTTGACCCAGAACAAGCTGTTAAGACATTAGAATAGGTCGCATGGTGGCATTCACATAGGATCTCATTTGTTTAGACAAGACCATGCTATCCTTGGATAAATGGCTCTGTGCTATGATTGAAACCATAGCGGTCCATGAGATCAATTTTCTCTCAAATATTTTGTCAAACACCTTGTGTGCTGAAACTGGGCATCCACACTATAAGTAACTTGTTATCAATGCATTTCCTACTGGGACCTCTAGCTCAAAACCATTTTTAGCAATCAATGCATGAACCATTGAACATGAAGAGTGGAGATCTATATCTGCACACCACTTCTTGTTTCACCAAACAACACAATAAAACAGAGTTCCAAGCGAAGGAGTCTCTAAGAGGCATTTCCTCAAACAGCTTAATTGCATGGTTCAATAAGCAGCAATTTGAATATATGGATATAATTGCATTCCATGCATCGAGGGTATGTCTGTCGGCACACTTAATAATTGCATTTCAGCCTCTACCGTATTTAGATTTTGGCTTAGAAATTTGATTGGTGGTAACTAGGGATTCAGATAAAATAAATTTCATTGGTTTCAAAATTTCAGTGGGAACAAAGAGAAAGTAGAAAAAGAAAAGATAGAGAAAGAGTAAAATGGGTAATTTATAAATTTAAAATGATTTTTATTAGAAAAATCAATAAATTGAGTAAATTTGTGAATTTTTGAACTTTAGAAGGGTAAATATGATATTATGAATTTTAGAGGAGAAATACATAATTTCAGGATTTTTGAGGGGGATACATGAAATTCCCCCTTTATTTTATTCTGAACATGATACAATCCGAGCCATTCATTTAAATCGAACGGCCCAAATATGAAAAACAGGATTACACTTTATTTTATTATTATTCTCAATCGTAGGTCTTAACATGAGTTGCTATCTTAGCTCATATTCTGCACAGTTTGTTGCTATGCGAGTGGGTTGATTAACGAGTGAGCATAAACGAGTTGAAGTATGCTCATATTCGGCTCAATAAGTTTAATGAACGAGTTGATAATGAGCAGGTTGTTAATGAGCGAGTCACGAGTTATAAGCAAACTGAGAAATCAAACTAATTTAAATTTTGTTTTGAGTTTTTTGTTTAAGATACATCATTTAAAAACTAATTTTTATTTATAGAATTTAACAAATTGTCATAATCTAATCTAATTAAACATTACATAATTTAACAAAAAATTGTCCATAAGCAAATTTAATACAATCAAATAGCTATCTTTTTGTCAATTCTCATGGCCTCACATGTCACATCCTTGCAGTTATCTCCTTGTCACATATCTACAAAAATTCATCTTCACATATCTACAAAAATTTGCATTATCAAAACAATAATAAAAATGCATCTTCACATATCTACAAATTTGATTCAAGGGATTAGATGTGGCAGGATTATGTAACTCAGTTCTTAATGAGCGAGTTGGGATATGCTCATGTTCGGCTAATTAAGTTAACGAGCGATAATGAACAAGTTGTTAATTAGCGAGTTGATAATGAGCGAGTCACGAGTTATGAGTAATTTACTCATCCCTATATGTGACCATTCAACTGCGACGGAAATTATTGGACAGACTTAGGGGTGTTCATCGGTTCGGTTCGGTTCAAACCGAACCAAACTAGGCAATCCAAAGTTTTAAATCGGTTTTAAAAATAGAACCGAACCGATCCGAATTAGTATTGCAACTGAACTGAACCGAACTAAAGTTTTATTTCGGTTTGTTCGGTTCAAACCAAAATATATCAATTTTTTAATTTAAAGCAATTATTTTGTAATAAACCGAAGTATATTAAGAAATAAATTGGAGTATTAAGAAATAAATCGGGATATTAAGAAATAAACTGAAGTATTTAAAGCAATTGATTAAGAAATAAACCGGGGCGGTCCGGACTAAATTCATAATATATAAAAGTTCGGTCGGTTCGGTTATTTCGGTTTTAAAAATTTCAAACCGAACCGAATCGAAGTTATAATTCGGTTTTAAAAAGCAAACCGAACCGAACCATTAAACTGAAAAACTGAACCGTTTGAATCGATCTAATTTGGTTCGGTCCAAAACCGATTAAACCAGATCCAATGAACACCCCTACACAGACTAATATATATTATGCAACATCTCTTTGTATAGTAAGTTTATATTTAATTTTAGAACTTCTAACGTCCAATCTATTTAATTTAATTTCAATATTAAATGTTTAAAAAAGATCAGAATCTACATTTTTAAGAATTTTTTTTTTACTATTTTCGGATGAAAAGAAAATTAACTAATGTAAGAATTATGCACTATCCATACACTCTAATATATTAGTTTAACAAAATTGACAATATTTTACAGAAAAAAATTAATAATACTAATGCTTTATAGAAATCGAAGCCGATGTCTCTGCTTTATATTTAATTTCAATTGGAATATTATTGTTCTAACTTTACATATGTTTTGATAATGAGATATTTTACAATCTGGCTAATCGTTTTATACTTCCTCATTTTTTTGTTTTAAATTGTATTGCCAAATGTTTCCGACTTTCAGTACAGTATTAGAAAAGATGTGCTAATTTTTTCTCCTTGCACGGATTGAATGTGTAATTTTTTTTTATGTGTACAGTATGATAATAAGGTTTGATTATATTTGTAAAAATGAACTTTATGAGGAGGGTTAAAATACTTTTATTTTTTGTGCCTTCTACATGCTTATATTTTTAAGACTAAAATATCTTAAAATTCAAAAGTTAAATATAAAAATAACACCGTTAGATATAATCTATATCATTTTCTCTATGCACACTTAAAAAATCATGATATTTCTATTTTGTTTTCATTTTTATCACGAACTTGCAAAACTACACATATGTGGATAAATTCTGTAAGTGGAATTTTCAACTTATTTATTCATATAAAGTTAAAATTTAAAAGTGATAACTTTGTTATGTGTATGTAAAGAAAATAATATAGATCATATTTGAAAGTTTAATTCTGACATATGTATTTTTAAAATTTTTATTATTAGAAATATAAAAAGTGAAGACTGAAAAAAAAAAAATGAAGACATTTGAATTCTCATTTATATTTTATCTGACTATGGTTGGTCATAATTTATTCCAGCATTGATAGCAACAAAGTTTGGGTAATTGTTATATTGAAGTCCCTTGAACAATAATGATTTGGTTTGAGATTTTGGGTAAAACTGACAATATGTTATAGAACAATTTTTAATAATACTAATATCAGAGAACATTTTATAGGACTTAATAACTTTAAAGAGGAAAAGATGGAATCTATTTTTGTTTTTCATAAACCCAATTAGGTGTTGGGTTTCTAATTCATTGTTCAAATTTTTAGACCTATTAATATTTGAAGAGAAACAAAATATCTTGAACTAAACAATTTTGCATATTGCTAAATAATAATACATTTGATAGAGAAATTGGATCTTTTGTAGTTTTTGTGGGTATAAGAAATAAATTTTAATTTGAGTGTTATGATGGAGAAATAGGTGATCTAGAATATTTTAATTGGTATACCAACAATTCTTTCTTGAAAAAAAAAAAACAGAATTTCTCTCTTGAGAAAATTAGCTATTTTAAAAATTTGTAAAAAGAATCCTAGCACATGATCTTATGTTAAAACTGGTGTTCTTGTTTATATATCTCGTGCTATCAGCAAGTTAATTACCAAAAGTAAAAATATATTTACGGTGAGGTGAACGACTAAGCTCCAAATTTGTTCACACGATCTCATCCCTCATCCAAAACAGAAAAATGGACATTTTATTCTCCATTGATTGCGTCAGTCAGCACGATCTCATTCCCCATCCAAAACAGCAAAATGGACATTTTTTTCCTCCATTGATGGCGTCAGTAGGTAGACACAAGGAACGTGGAGGGTTGTGACAACTCAAAATGAAAAATCTTTCCTAAAAATCGTAATTGGCAAGAAAAAAATGACCCAAATACGTTTGTCTTGTTCGCTATATAAGAAAATGACCCAAACCTAAAATATCGGACAATTTTTTATCTAAAACTTCAAATGATAAAAAATGAGCCACATACGTTTGTCTTGTTCGCTATATATATAAGAAAGCTGTGGGGTACAAATTGGCAAGAAAAAAGAGGATACACTATACTACTAAATCCATCCTTGATCTTATTATACCTTAACCATGGGTATGGATTTGATCTCCATGAACATCTCTTTTTGTATTTTTGTCCTTATTTTGATCACAATTCTTGTCAACTCCATTACCAAGAGCAAGAGCAAGAGCAAGAAGAAGCTCCCTCCGGGCCCGCCGGCTCTTCCCATCTTAGGCCACCTGCATCTTTTAAAAGCAACAGAACCGCTCCACCAGACACTCCACAAAATTTCCAACAAATTTGGACCTGCCGTCTTTCTTCGTTTCGGTTCCCGGCCAGTATTGGTGGTGTCGAGCAACACTCTGGCTGAACAGTGCTTCACCACCCATGACCTAGCATTCGCAAACCGGGTCCAATTGCCGACCGTCAAGATAGCACCTGGCTTGATTGTTTGGGCCAATTATGGTACCTACTGGCGTACCGTACGCCAAGCTGCAGCAATTGAACTCCTTTCAAGCCAGCAATTGAATGCTTCCTCACATATCCGGGCTAAGGAGTTCACTGGCACGGCATGTCAGCTATTTACGTCATATTATGAATCACAAGAGAAATCAGAGGCTAAACCCGATAGTTTCAAAATATTGAACTTCAAAAAGATGATGTTTGAGTCGATGATGAATGTAATGTTCATGACGATTGCCGGGAAGCGAGCTTACGGGGAGAACAATGAGGATTCAGACGACATGAAGAAATTCAGTGAAGCACTTATCGGCTGGTTCAAAATTAGCGGAGCTTCCAATGCAGAGGATTTCCTTCCCCTGTTGAGGATTCTTGATTTGAAGGGAACAATGAAAAGGATGAAGCATGTGACTAAGGTGAATCAGGAGTCGGTGCAGAAGCTGATAGATGAGCACCGGCTTGCGGGGATCGGAAAGAGGAAGACGATGATCAACAGTTTGCTTGAGTTACAAAAGAAGGATTCTGAGAAATACAAAGATGAAGCTATCCGGGACATTGTTATAGTAAGTGTTGCTCCCTGTTCATAATGTTTAGAAAATTATATTTGTTCTATACAATTCCAAATATGTTATGTAAAATATCAAATAACAGAAAAAAAAATTAAAAATTAAAAAAAACACACATCTCTTCATAAATTAGAGCATTGCAAGGTTTCTCCTTTTTACAAAAGAAAAATAATTATATAAGAAAAGACATGAAAAATACTTCTATCAAAACCTCAATTTTCTGCAAATTAAATTGTAACCATACCACTATTGGATTTTATCTGTATATAATGAAAGATGGTGTTGATAGAAACCTCGTTAGTCAAAATTATTCTGATCTTGTTCAGCAGTTACAGGAAAAAGACAAAAAATGAAAAACAAAATAATCATATTGTTAAATGCTCATCTTCTATGTGTAGGCCATGATGTTGGGAGGAACTGAAACTACATCAACTACGATTGAATGGGGAATGGCCGAGTTGTTAAATAACCCTCAAATACTGGAGAAGGCGACAGCTGAGATCGATGAACATGTTGGAAATAAGAGGTTGATACAAGAATCTGACATGAACAACCTTCCTTACCTCAATTGTATCATTAGTGAGATCTTTCGACTCCATCCAGTCGTACCGCTCCTTGTGCCTCACGAGTCACGTGAAGATATCAAACTCGGAGGTTACAACATTGATAAAGGAACAATGCTTATTGTGAATATTTACCCAATACAGAGAGACCCCGAGATATGGGAGGAGCCGAACATATTCAATCCGAAGAGGTTTGAGAACGGGAATTCAGACGGAAAGTTGGTGATACCATTTGGAATGGGGAGGAGGAGGTGCCCGGGAGAGACATTATCAATGCGGATACTCGGGGTATTGTTAGGAACTCTTATTCAGAGTTTTGAATGGAAAAGACTCAGCGATGATTTAATAGACTTAACCGAGGGTTGTGGGTTAACCACTCCTCTGGCTACTCCACTAGAAGTTATGTATCGACCGCGCTTGGCCATGAAAGAACTCCTGTCAGAGTTTTAAGTGTCTTTTATTATCAAATAAAGGATAGTGCTTGATAAATTCTAGTCTACAAATAAGTTTGTATAATTTATTTTCTTATGATCATGCATGTAAATTACATAAAGAGAATTATCTTTGTACCAGTATGTCACTTTCTTAGATATACCGTTTGCATAAACAATTAGTGTGTCATACCATCTAAAAATCATGTTTAATATTGTTTATTCTGAATGCATTTTACTCAAACAACATATATGACATAAAAGGCCAAGCTGGCTTCTCTCTCCATAGTGTTCTTCAATTTTATCTTTTGCTTTTCTTCAGTGATAGGAGGCCCTTTTACATAATGGCCCTTTAATTTTCCGACAATAACACAATATAAGACTATTTAACAGGTCCTACCAACTTGTGTCGTCATTAAAACAAGAAAAAATTGTGATAATGCCACTCAAAAACTTAGAAATTAGAAAATTGCTATCCCGAAATCAAAAATTGTAAAAATGCCGCTCTAAACTTAGTCTTAATTTTGCTATTATCACATATTTAGTCCTTGAAAAAAAATTATTACTAAAATATCCTTATTCCCAAAATATAGATCTCTCTCTGCGAAGTATCCCTGATTTAACCCAACTCCAGCTGACAATATTTAGGCGCTTGGGCAGAAGCTGGGAAATAGTCTGGATTGCTGGAAATATGTCTTTACGACGGAGAAAATATGAGTTTAGAAAGCCATCTCGTAAGAAAGTGGACCAGAATGGAGTATTCAAATTATCTATCAGGAGCTCACCAATGATTTTTGCTCCCCAGATTGATCCATTCATTTTCTTTGCTATCTCACCTCCCATTTTTGTTAACTCTGGATCAGCACTGCCAAAAGCATGCTCCCTGAAAAACAGCATATATTCCTCCTCAGAAAAGCCATCAAGCATAATCGGCCTCACTGTTTCAGGGTTTCCATTCTCCTTATACTCGTTATAAACAAATAAATCGCTTGTAAAAATGATCTTGCTTCCTTCTTTTCCACATCTTAGGCAACCCAACAGCACATTCCTTGGAATCAATAAACAGAACGTTGTCCATCACAATCAAAGATTTCTCTGAGCAGAGGTTCTGCTTAAGCATTGCTAGCAGGGTTAAATCCGGGAATACAGAAATATATATTTCAAAAAAATATTTTTCCATTCATTTTTTATAAAAATAATATAAGAATGGGGTAATAATGGCAAAATTAGGACTAAACTTAGTTTAGAATGGCATTTTCACAATTTTTGATTTCGGGATGGCAATTTTCCAATTTCCAAGTTTTTGAGTGGCATTATCATAATTTTCCCTTAAAACAAATGTAGTTAATTTTTTTAATTAAACTAAAAAAAAAATTAAATGTGAAATGATGAAAACTGAATCAACTCGGACTCAGACTCAGTACAAGTTAATTGTTCTTCAATTTTCTTGAATGACTAAGTACAAGTCCCAAGAAGAGATTCTCACGGGTTCCACTAATTTATCATTTTCTATAATAAATAATTGCAATGTTAAATTATGTTGTGTTTTCTAAGAAACTTTATTATGTTGTTATTTTCTATGTTTGACTATTTTTATTTTCCATGTCATTTAATTATGTTAGAATTTTTAAGAGTTGGTTAGTATTTCTTAGTTCATTATGAGATATTAGTTTCTAAGTTAAACTTTTAGTTTTTTATGTGATTGATGTATTATAAGAAGAGATGACATGTCATCTTTTTCTTTTGACTTTGATTAATATATGAAATGTTTATTTCTTCTCTCTTGTGATTTCTGTCTTCTTGTCTGGATTCTTCTTTTAAATTGTTCAATATCTCACTAAATCAAACAAAATCTATATACGCGGAGTTGAATTTGGAACGTGCTGTCATCACAAAATTTGACTAGTAAAGCTTCAAACCTAGATTCCTCTTTGTGGTTTAGTATTACTTCTGGTACTTGTTATTCATCTAGCGGTTGAATGATGATTAGGCTTCAAAAATATAACAGTTGATGAGAAAATCTAAGGCTGAAAACGGATTGGAATTATCTGTTCCGAATTCAGTCCAGATCCATATAAACATAATAATCCAACTTAGAGAATTGATCCGCTCCCATAAAAAAAAATCGCGTTATTTTCTTTTCTCTGAATATATCTACACACTCTTTCTTTTTCCTTCCAAAGTGGGACTATTCACTCTTCAAATAAACAATCCAGAGCATTTCCTCTCACTCTTTTTTCACTCTCCATTTTTTTTTTTCCAATTATCTTTTCTTAACCGCAAAAAAAAAAAAAATTCTGCTTTTCACTCTAACTGTCTCCATTTTTTGGGCCAATGGCCACCTCCCATGATTAACTTTTATTTTTATTACTCCCACTCGGTAGTTATAATATCTAATCGGTTCAACATGAAGCAGGCTTTTTATAGCGTAATTGATCGTCATTCATTCATTATTTAAAATTTGTTATGTTTTTTTTAATAAGTATTTGTGTCTTAAAGATGATTTAGCTCAATTATCAAAACAATAATAAAAATGCATCTTCACATATTTACAAATTTGATTCAAGGAATTAGATGTGGCAGAATTCATGTAACTCAGTTCTTAATGAACGAGTTATGAGAAAATTGGGATATGCTCATGCTCGGCTTATTAGGTTAACGAGCAATAGTGAACGAGTTGTTAATGAATGAGTCACAAGTTATGAACAATTTAGTTACCCCTATATGTGACCATCCAACTGCGACGGAATTTATTGGACATACTCTAATATATTATGCAGCCATCTCTTTGTATAGTAAGTTTATATTTAATTTTAGAACTTCTAAACGTCCAATCGATTTAATTTTATTTCAATATTAAATGTTTAAAAAAGATCAAAATCTATATTTTTAAGATTTTTTTTTTTTTACTATTTTAAGGATGAAAAGAAAATTAACTAATCTAAGAATTCTGGACTATCCATACACTCTAATATATTAGTTTAAGAAAATTGACAATATTTTACAAAATAAGTTTTAATAATACTAATGCTTTATAGAAATCGAAGCGGATGTCTCTGCTTTATATTCAATTGGAATATTATTGTTCTAACTTTACATATGTTTTGATGGTGAGATATTTTACAATCTGGCTAATCGGGTTATACTTTCTCATTTTTTTTGTTTTAAATTGTATTGCCTTGAAATGTTTCAGACTTTCAGTACAGTATTAGAAAAGATGTGCTAATTTTTTCTCCTTGTAAAAAATTGACATATAGATCATATTGTTATATTGACATATATACTTAAAAGATATTGCATGTAGAGAAAATAATATAGATCATATTTAAAAGTTTAATTTTGACATATATATTTTTAAATTTTTTATTATTATAAATATAAAAAGTGAAGACATGATGAAAATAAAAAAATAAAGGCATTTTGAATCCTCATTTATATTTTTATCTGACCATGGTTGGTCATAATTTATTCCAGCATTGATAGCAACAAAGTTTGGGTAATTGTTATATTCAAGAAAAGATGGCTTGTAGTCATTTGAAATTGATTTGCAATTGCATGAATGTAGGTCATTTGAAATTAGATTTGAAGGAGCGCAATTGACAGCTGTTTACAGCAGTTTGCAATTGCAAATTAATTTAACCAATGGAGATGCTCTAAGAAGAGCGCTGTGTAGTACAATTGGAAAGAAAAAAGAACATATAATATACTATACTACTAAATCCATCCTTGATCTTATTATACCTTAATCATGGGTATGGATTTGATCTCTATGGACACCTTTTTTTGCATTTTTGTCCTTATTTTGATCACAATTCTCGTCAACTCCATTACCAAGAGCAAGAAGAAGCTCCCTCCGGGCCCGCCGGCTCTTCCCATCTTAGGCCACCTACATCTTTTAAAAGCAACAGAACCGCTCCACCAGACACTCCACAAAATTTCAAACCAATACGGACCTGCGGTCTTTCTTCGTTTCGGTTCCCGGCCGGTATTGGTGGTCTCGAGTGCTTCACCACCCATGACCTAGCATTCGCAAACCGGGTCCAATTGCCGACCGTCAAGATAGCACCTGGCTTGATTGGTTGGGCCAATTATGGTACCTACTGGCGCACCGTACGCCAAGCTGCAGCAATTGAACTCCTTTCAAGCCAGCAATTGAATGCTTCCTCACATATCCGGGCTGAGGAGTTCACTGGCATGGCACGTCAGCTATTTACGTCATATTATGAATCACAAGAGAAATCAGAGGCTAAACCCGATAGTTCCATAAAATTGAACTTCAAAAAGATGTTGTTTGAGTCAATGATGAATGTAATGCTCATGACGATTGCCGGGAAGCGAGCTTACGGGGAGAACAATGAGGATTCAGATGACATGAAGAAATTCAGTGAATCACTTATCGGCTGGTTCGAAATTACCGGAGCTTCCAATGCAGAGGATTTCCTTCCTCTGTTGCGGATACTTGATTTGAAGGGAACAATGAAAAGGTTGAAACATGTGACTAAGGTGAATCAGGAGTCGGTGCAGAGGTTGATAGATGAGCACCGGCTTGCGGGGATCGGAAAGAGGAAGACGATGATCAACAGTTTGCTTGAGTTACAAAAGAAGGATTCTGAGAAATACAAAGATGAAGCTATCCGGGACATTGTTATAGTAAGTGTTGCTCTCTGTTCATAATGTTTAGAAAATTATATTTGTTCTATACAATTCCAAATATGTTATGTAAAATATCAAATAATAGGAAAAAAATGAAAAATGAAAAAATATACATCTCTTCATAATTAGAGCATTGAAAGGTTTCTCCTTTTTACAAAAGAAAAATAATTATATAAGAAAAGACATGAAAAATATTTTTATCAAAACTTCTATTTTCTGCAAATTAAATTGTAACCGTACCACTATTGGATTTTATCTGTATATAATGAAAGATGGTGTTGATAGAAACCTCATTAGTCAAAAGTATCCTGGTCTTGTTCAGCAGTTACAGGAAAAAGACAAAAAAATGAAAAACAAAACAATCATATTGTGAAATGCTCATCTTCTATGTGTAGGCCATGATGTTGGGAGGAACTGAAACTACATCGACTACGATCGAATGGGGAATGACCGAGTTGTTAAATAACCCTCAAATACTAGAGAAGGCGACAGCTGAGATCGATGCACATGTTGGAAATAAGAGGTTGATACAAGAATCTGACATGAACAACCTTCCTTACCTCAATTGTATCATTAGTGAGATCTTGCGACTCCATCCAGTCGCACCGCTCCTTGCGCCTCACGAGTCACGTGAAGATATCGAACTCGGAGGTTACAACATTGATAAAGGAACAATGCTTATTGTGAATATTTACCCAATACAGAGAGACCCCGAGATATGGGAGGAGCCGAACATATTCAATCCGAAGAGGTTTGTGAACGGGAATTCAAACGGAAAGTTGTTGATACCATTTGGAATGGGGAGGAGGAGGTGCCCGGGAGAGACATTATCAATGCGGATACTCAGGGTATTGTTAGGAACTCTTATTCAGAGTTTTGAATGGAAAAGACTCAGCGATGATTTAATAGACTTAACCGAGGGTTGTGGCATAAGCACTCCTCTGGCTACTCCACTAGAAGTTATGTATCAGCCGCGCCTGGCCATGAAAGAACTCCTGTCGGAGTTTTAAGTGTCTTTTATTATCAAATAAAGGATAATGCTTGATAATTTCTCGTCTACAAATAAATTTGTATAATTTATTTTCTTATGATTATGCATGTAAATTACATAAAGATAATTATCTTCGTACCAGTATGTCACTTTCTTAGATATACCGATTGCATAGACAATTAGTGTTGTCATACCATCTAAAAATCATGTTTAATATTGTTTATCCTGAATGCATTTTACGCAAACAACAGATATGACATAAAAGCCCAAGCTAGCTTCTCTCACCATAGTGTTCTTCAATTTTCTCTTTTGCTTTTCTTCAGTGATAGGAGGCCCTTTGACATAATGACCCTTTAATTTTCCGACAATATAACACAATATAAAACTATTGGTCATATACTACCTTTACTTGTATGGATCAATACTTAACAGGTCCTGCCAACTTGGGTCGTCATTAAAACAAATCAAGTTAAATTTTTTAAATATAAGTAAAAAAATTTATATGCGAAATGACGAAAACCGATCCAACTCGGACTCGAGTTCAGTACAAGTTAATTGTTTTTCAATCTTCTTGAATGACTAACTACAAGTCCCAAGAAGGAGGTACCACTAATTCACCATTTTCTATGATGAATAATTACAATATAAATTATGTTGTGTTTTCTATAAAACTTTATTATGTTGTTAGTTTCTATATTTGACTATTTTTATTTTTCATGTCATTTTAATTATGTTAGAATTTTCAAGAGTTAGTTAGTATTTCTAAGTTCATTATGAGGTGTTAGTTTCTAAGTTGGACTTTTAATTTTTCTATATGATGGATGTATTATAAGAAAAGATGGCATGTCATCTTTTTTCTTTACACTTTGATTAATGTATGAAATGTTTCTTTCTTCTCTTGTGATTTCTCTCTTCTTGTCTTGATTCTCCTCTTAAATTGTTGAATATCTCACTAAACCAAACAAAATCAGTACCTGCGGAGTAGAGTTTGGAACGTGTTGTCATCACAAAATTTGACTAGTAAAGCTTCAAACCTAGATTCCTCTTTGTGGTTAAGTATTACTTCTGGTACTTGTTTTATTCATCTTGTGGTTGAATGATGATCAGGCTTCAAAAATATAACAGTTGATGGAAAATCGAAGGTTGAAAACGGATTGAAATTATCTGTTCCGAATTCACTCTAGATCTGTATAAACAGATTCGGATAATTATCCAACTTACACCTTGTTTGGATGGAGAGTAGAGGAGGGGATGGAATGGAATAGATAGAAACTTTCCTTCCAATTGTGTTTGGTTGACAAAATTATGGTGGAGATAAGGGGTACAAAATGGGAAATGGTTAACTTTATATAACCATAATCAGTATAATTGATTTCCCTCTCAATTTGAAATGTAATGGATGGAAAAAAATAGTGTTGCAAATATTTTCAGAAAAAATAACACAAATACCAATAGTCTATATATCTTATTTCTATATAATTATCATTCAACTTTTTTTACCACAGACCTAGCAGCCAACAGCCACCGCAGCCACCATAGTTGATTCAGGTTAGTTTTCTTTTTTTCTTATATCGAACTGCAGTACGCATGATCCAGAATGTTTTCTGGTGGTTGGTTGGGGAGGGAAAGTCAAAACCTAATAAATACAAATACTATTGTGTATATGATTTGCTTGGAGCTTTACTTGGTTGTCTTTTGGAAGAGCATAAGGAACTACTCATGAGTATGATATCTACTTAGTTATGGATTTTAATATGTGTCATTGGTTACTATATTATCAGTGGTAAAATAAGTAAGATGTAGTTGATCATCAATTTTGTTATTTGTTTTTAGTAAAATGATGTTTTAATGTTGGTTGTTGGAATGTTGGGATGATAGCAATTTTATTTTAATGAGGATTATAAGAAAAACTTGTTGCTACAATTTTATTTTAATGACCCTTTAGACCTAGTCTATGCATGCATGCTCTGATTAGGAACAAATTTTTTGGTTATGAGAAGTTCAACATGCATCTCTAGCAATACTAGTTTGAGTCCAAAAAATAATTGATGTGGTATCTATTCCCAACTGTTAACTTTGCAGGGTTGAGCATTAACACATGATGTATTTAGCCAGTGGCGGAATCAGGAATGAAAACTAGGGGGGGCATAAATAATTTAGGGTCCATAAGCAAAAAAAATTTTACCAGTATTCTCTGCGGAGGTTTGCGGTGCAGACTGTGCGGAGCTAATCAGACGGTCTAGATTTACTCTCAGTCGGTGAGTGCTCGGGATGATGGAGGGGACAGTATTAATTTTGCTTTGAGATTCATGCCATAATCTTATTTGGTCCGTCCGATCAAAACGAACGGGCCAGATTAAAAGAACCGCAGGACCTCCGCAGGTAAAAGCTCCGCAGAGGATGTGATTCCAAAAAATTTAGGAGGTGCCAAGGGCCCATAAATAATTTTGGGGGTGCCAAGGGCTCATAAGCAAAAAAAAAATTCTGTATATTTTCTGAGCCAGGGGAGGGGGGGAGGGCCGGGGCCTAGGCTGGCCCCTGCCTTAATTCTGCCCCTGTATATAGCATGTATATACCAAATGCAAAATTAATATGCATATTCATAATCTGGTGCTCAATCGTGCATTCACACAGAGGACGTATATAGCACATGTTTCTTTTCATGATCTAGTGCACACCACAAAAACTTGTTTTTATATCCTTCTTTCTTTTTACACAAGAGTACAATAGTCAAATATACTAAAAATATTTTATTAACCTTCTATAATTTTAATTAACCAAACAAGAAACAAGATGGAAAGAAAAGTTAAATTTATTTATTCTCATTAATCATCCAAACATGAAAAAATTAAATATGTTAATCTTTCTTTCTATTCCATTCCATTCTCTTCTATACTTCACCTCCCCTCCCTTCCTCTACTCTCCATCCAAACAAGGTGTTAGAGAATTGATCCGCATTTGGATATTAACTCATAATGGATATCCGAAACCCAATAAGTGCTCCTGGTCCCGGACCCACTCTCTTCTCTGCACTGAGTCGACTGATCCGCTCCCATAAAAAATTCACGTTATTTTCTTTCCTCTGAATATATCTACACACACTTTCTTTTTCCTTCCAAAGTGGGACTATTCACTCTTCAAATAAACAATCCGGAGCGTTTCCTCTCACTCTTTTTTCACTCTCTCCATTTTTTTTTTTTTTTTTTCCAATTATCTTTTCTTAACCGCCAAAAAAAAAAAAAAAAAAACTTCTTTTTTTGTTTTTTCACTCTAATTGTCTCCATTTTCTGGGCCAATGGCCACCTCCCATGATTAACTTTTATTTTTATTACTCCCACTGGGTAGTTATAATATCAAATCGGTTCAACATGAAGCAGGCTTTTTATAGCGTAATTGATCGTCATTCATTCATTATTTAAAATTTGTTATATGTTTTTTTAATAAGTATTTGTGTCTTAAAGATTATTTAACTCAATTATCAAAACAATAATAAAAAATCAGGGACGGAACTAGAAAATCATAATAGGGGTGCTAAAATTTTAAAGCAAAATATGTTGTTGGTGGACATTGAATCCAAGTTCTTCATAACTATAGGGTGGCTTAGCACCCGTACGAGTGAATGTAAATCCGCCCATGATAAAAATGCATCTTCACACATCTACAAATTGGATTCAAGGAATTAGATGTGGTATGATTCATGTAACTCAATTCTTAATGAGCGAGTTGGGGTAGCTCATATTCGGCTCATTAAGTTAACGAGCGATAATGAACAAGTTGTTAATGAGCGAGTTACGAGTTATGAGCAATTTACTCATCCCTACATGTGACCATTCAACTGCGACGAAAATTATCGGACATACTCTAATAGTCTAATATATTATGCAACCATCTCTTTGTATAGTAAGTTTATATTTAATTTTAGAACTTCTAAACGTCCAATCGATTTAATTTCATTCAATATTAAATGTTTAAAAAAGATCAAAATCTACACATTTTTAAGATTTTTTTTCTTACTATTTTAAGGATGAAAAGAAAATTAACTAATCTAAGAATTCTGAACTATCCATACACTCTAATATATTAGTTTAAGAAAATTGACAATATTTTACAGAATAAGTTTTAATAATACTAATGCTTTATAGAAATGGAAGCCGATGTCTCTGCTTTATATTCAATTGGAATATTATTGTCTAACTTTACATATGTTTTGATGGTGCGATATTTTACAATCTGGCTAATCGGGTTATACTTTCTCATTTTTTTTGTTTTAAATTGTATTGCCTTGAAATGTTTCAGACTTTCAGTACAGTATTAGAAAAGATGTGCTAATTTTTTCTCCTTGCAAAAAATTGACATATAGATCATATTGTTATATTGACATATATACTTAAAAGATATTGCATGTAGAGAAAATAATATAGATCATATTTAAAAGTTTAATTTTGACATATATATTTTTAAATTTTTTATTATTATAAATATAAAAAGTGAAGACATGATGAAAATAAAAAAATAAAGGCATTTTGAATCCTCATTTATATTTTTATCTGACCATGGTTGGTCATAATTTATTCCAGCATTGATAGCAACAAAGTTTGGGTAATTGTTATATTGAAGTCCCTTGAACACTAATGATTTGGTTTGAGATTTTGGGTAAAACTGACAATATATTATAGAACAATTTTTAATAATATTAATATTAGAGAACATTTATAGGATTTAATAACTTTAAAGAGGAAAAGATGGAATTTATTTTTGTTTTTCATAAACCCAATTAGGTGTTGGGTTTCTAATTCATTGTTCAAAATTTTAGGCCTATTAATATTTGAAGAGAACAAAATATCTTGAAATAAACAATTTTGCATATTGCTAAATAATAATACATTTGATGGAGAAATTGGTTATTTTGTTGTTTTTGTGGGCATGGCATAGAAATTTTAATTTGAGTGTTATGATGGAGAAATAGGTGATCTAGAATATTTTAATTGGTATACCAACAATTCTTTCTTTTGAAAAAAAAGAAAAAGAAATTCTCTTGAGAAAATTAATTAGCTATTTTTAAAATTTTGTAAAAAGAATCCTAGCACATGATCTTATGTTAAAACTGGTGTTCTTGTTTATATATCTCGTGTTATCAGCTCATCAAACCTGCTTAATTCGCTCACTATTAAGAATCATGAGTTCATGACCTGATTATAGAGTACAATTTTACAAGTGTCAAAGTAATTGCAAATGACGCGCCAAAACAACAAACTACATTATGCTACTTGGAGGTTCATTTCCATTTATTAGCGTTGCTAAGTGCTAACCTCTACAATCTCCGAGTTATTTCCCTTTATTAGCGTTGCTGTTTTAACCCCTTCTCATTTTTGCTCCCTTCATTTGAAACGCCAACAAATTTTGCAAACCACCATAAACCAAAATACATAAATTTAGCTTCCATTCAGAGAACTGTCAAGTTGTGTTTATTCCAGCATATCCTGGAAGGATGGCAGGCCCCAACTGGAGCAGTGTTCTCTTCCTTATCTGCTCCTTCCTTTCTGTCCTGTCGGCCGGAACGGCCACTGCTAATTTTACAGATGGGGAGTACTGGAAGCAGAGGGAAGAGATTTCACGTGCCCGGAACTTGGCCGCTTATGAACCTGACCCCGATGTAGCCACCGACCACTTTAACAGAGCTGTGCATGAGTAAGCATATTTACTTATTTAGTTATACTGTGAATATTATGATCAATATAAATTATGTTATGTAAACATGTAATCAAATTGATGAATTTTTTTTTTTAGTTTTTTTTGGCATAAATGACATACAGTAGTCTTGGAAATAAACAGATTTTGTGAATGAATAACTTATAACATAAAATCTAATTAGCAGTTCTAATTTGTTGATTGAGTTTTATATTTCTGAGTATTAATGAAAAAGAGGATTTGCAACACCTTACGAACCTAAAATCTAAGTATTAACCAAAATGAATAAATTAGAAGTACCAAGAAGGAACTTGAATCTAAAACTTAAGTATTGGAATATTAACATTTTTCACTGTCGAACATCAAACAAATCAGAATAACAACTCCTTTTCCATCCTATACAGAGCCCTTGACAATAACAGAACTAGGCGGGTATTGCGTCAATGGCGTGGTCGTGTATGGGCCACCAAGTGCACTGCCACCAACCCTATTGACCGTTGCTGGCGGTGCAGAAAGAATTGGATCCGTGAACGCAAGCGTCTAGTCAAGTGCATCAAGGGTTTTGGTCGTGGCACAACCGGTGGTGCTGCAGGCCAGTACTATGTCGTCACTGACCCCTCAGATAATGACTTGGTGAAACCTAAACCTGGTACACTCCGCCATGCAGTCGTGCAAGATAAACCACTATGGATTATTTTTGCGAGCGACATGGTCATAACCCTTCGTGAAGAGCTCATAGTGAACAGCCACAAAACCATTGACGGGCGTGGCACTAGGGTTCACATTGCATATGGTGCGCAGATCACAATCCAGAATGTGCATAACATTATCATACATAATGTAAAAATACATAATATCACTAATTCCTGGGGCGGCATTGTAAGAGACTCCTTGAGTCACTTTGGGCTGAGAACTGCTAGTGATGGAGATGGCATATCCATCCTTGGATCAAGTAAAATTTGGATAGATCATGTCTCCATGTGGAACTGCAAGGATGGTCTCGTTGATGTCATTCAAGGCTCTACTGCCATCACCATCTCCAATAGCCACTTCACAAAACATGATCATGTCAGTTACCACCAAATTTACATCCCCCCCCACCCACACTAACGCGTATCCTCGGCATTAACTCAAAAAATAATCTTTTGAGTTAATAAATCTCAACCGTTTGATTTTAAACGGAACCAATCCGGCTCCGGCCTATGACATAGGTGGCTTTTCAATATTAGTGCGGATCTAGTTTGTACAAATCTTAAAACAAATCGGACAATTAAGATTTATTAACTCAAAAGATTCCCTTTTGAGTTAATGCAGAGGATACGCGTCCACCCCACCCCCCCCCCCCCCCCCCCCCCACACACACACACACACACACTAATAAAAAAGGATAAAATTGACAAGATTCGGAAAGTTCTCCACTAAAAGGTTTAAAAAGCTTGTCCACTTTCACTCAATATCGATATCCTGATCCGAAAGACGATAAATTTGCTATGTTTATAACAGGCACAACCTTGTTTAATTTGCATTAGAAATTATATATATATTTCCAAAAAGTTATTAGAAATAGTTCAAACTATTAGTGTGAAAATAATTACAACTAATATATGGATATTCTAGGTGATGCTTTTTGGGGCAAGCAACTCGTATGTGTTGGATCTTAATCCAACGTTGAGCATATATGTAATATAATTATGAATTGTTTACTGTCAATAGATTGTCACAATTAAAGTGATATAATATGGAATTAAGATATTAGACAATTTATGTATTCAATAGGATGTGGTCCATAAGTGTGTAGAACAATTTGGGCAAAGATCAAATCATTGATGGACTGATTCTGAAATTTGCAATTGAGAAAACTGCCTTTTGGACGTCCAGTGTGGGTGGTCCACCCGCACTGGATCCCAGTGCGGACGCACTCAGTACTTAGCCAAATTCTGGAAATATTTTGGGCTCCCAGTGCGGGTGCTCCACCCGCACTGGATCTGAGTGCGGACGCACTCAGTACTTAGCCAAACTTTTGGGAAGTTCGGACAATACAGGAAAAGTCCGAGCGTAATGCGGACGCACTGGAACCCCAGTGCGGACGCAGTCGGCGCCCAGTGTGGGTGGTCCACCCGCACTGGATCTGAGTGCGGACGCACTCAGTACTTAGCCAAATTCTGGGAGTTTTCAGGGAGCCCAGTGCGCGTGGTTCACCCGCACTGGACCTGAGTGCGGACGCACTCAGGTTCTGAAGTTCAATTCAGAAAAGTCCGAGCGTAATGCGGACGCACTGGGATCCAGTGCGGACGCACTGGGGACTTAGTGAAAATTTGGGGCTGAGTTTTAAGGCGGTTATTTGGACGCGAATCATCTCAGTGCGGACGCAGTGAGATCCAGTGCGGGTGGACCACCCGCAGTCGCGCTGCCAGAATGTGTAAACTATATATAGATGGGTCCCCAAGGCACAAGATAACCAACTCTTTTTCAGAAGTTATTCTTCTACAGAAATTGAGTGCCTTCTCCTTTCTTCCACCATCAAAGAATAGAGAGGAGAATTCCATTTAGCAAATTGGAGAGGAATTCTCAAGAAGCGATCTTGTTGCTTTGGAAGACCTAATCTAAGACCCAACCCAAAGGCGAGAAAGAACAACTAGAGTCTTGTCTCGCGCTCACGGAGACGGTTGCTGCTCCAACCTAGGGTTTGATATTCCATGGCAAACAACATGGAATCAGGTATTGTATTCCGCACTAAAGATTATGTTTTGGGTATCTTTGGCATAGAGCGGTCCTTAGGTTAAGGTGGGGATTGTTTCTTCTTCCCCGGGGTGTAAGTGTTTGACCCCTAGATGAGATGTAATTGTTTGATCTCTAGATAAGGCGTAATTGTTTGGTCTTCATGATTCCCCAACAAGTGGTATCAGAGCCTCCCTATGCTGAAGGATTAGGTCTTTGGATCTAGAGAGAATTAGGTTTTGAATTGATGATTTTTCGTTGATTTTTTGTTGGATTTTCTTGATTGGTTTTGATCTGAAAATTAGAGTTTGGATAGCACAAAATTAAGGTCCTTATTGCTCAGATTTCAGTTATTAAGTTTGATTAGGGATTGCTCGAAGATTTCCATCAGAAATCGCAATATACCTAATCAAGATTCGGTCTTGGAATCTTTTATGTGGCCTACCATGGCACGCATGAAATTCCGCATGCCATTCATTTGGCAATTTTCTAGGCAATTTTGGAATTAGGGATATACAAAGTTAGAAAGAAATTTCTAAATTTGAAAGGTTATTTAAAGGTGCTTCCAATTTTAAAGTTTGTCTCTCTAGATCATGTCATAATTCAGCATAACAATTGTAATTATTTTTCAGTTTTCCCCTTAAATTCGAAACACTAAAATAATAATAAGGACAATGCGGACGCACTCATCCTAAGTGCGTCTGCACTATACTCGGGAAAAAAAAATCTGAAAATGAATACAATTGTTTTTATGCAATTATATATATATATATATTTATTTAATTGCACTTTTATTTTATGGCTAAGGTATAAATTATAGTTCTTATAGAGGCATTAAGGTGTTATATATATATCTTGAATTGAATTGATTGAGTCACTATCGTACCCTCCGGTGCCTCTTTTGACAAAGTTAATTTATATTCATTGTATAAAAGGAAATTAGATGTGCATTTGATGGAAGCGATCATTTATCGGCCCTCCGGAAGATAATGGTTGTTGAAATTATATGTACAATTAAGTGATAATAAAGTGTAGTGATGATTATTATGTCTTATTACATATGTCAATAAGTCGGCCCTCCGGAAGGCATATTGTCGATATGTTACTAAATCATCAATGCTTTATTATTGCGCCAAAGTATCATAAGAAATTAATTCGTTACCCTCCGATGACAAATTAATGGAAACCGATGCTTTGTTAATGATGGAAATGTTTAGCCTTTATTTGAATATAATTTATAAAAATTTAGAATTTTTCACTAAATCGTGGTTGTTTTGTGTGTTTTTTGTTCGTATTTTTCAGCAAGCATTACTACTAGCCTTAAAGATATTCCGATGTTGAATGGATCAAATTTCAAGTATTGGCAGGAGAGTGTTATGATAACTCTCGGTGTCATGGATTTAGACTTAGCATTCAGAGAGGCCTGTCCCACCATTATTGATACCTCTACCCCTGAAGAAAAGAAGGGAAAGGAGAGGTGGGACAGATCCAATAGAGTGAGTCTAATGATTATGAAAATGTCCATTCCAGAGGTATTTAGAGGCTCGATTACTGATGGGATTACTAACGCTAAGGAATATTTGGCCGAAATTGAGACAAGGTTTGTCAAGAATGAAAAGTCTGAAATTGGTACACTCTTGACGAAACTTGTTTCAATGAAGTATAAGGAAAATGGAAGTATTCGGGAGTATATCATGGAGATGTCTAATGTTGTTTCAAAATTAAGGGCACTGAAGTTGGAGATTTCTGATGATCTCTTGGTGCACTTAGCATTGATATCCCTTCCTTCGCACTTTGGACAGTTTAAGGTGAGCTATAATTGTCAAAAGGAAAAATGGACACTTAATGAGCTCATCTCACATTGTGTGCAAGAAGAGGAAAGACTGAAACAGGATAAGACAGAAAGTGCCCATGTTGCTACTACTTCCAAATCTAAGGGACCGGCTAAGCGTAAGAAATCCAATCAGACTAAGGATAATAAGGATGCTGCATTGACCACCAATAAGAAACAGGATAAGGGCAAGAAAGTTGCCACATCTGAAAATCCCTGTTACTTCTGTGGTGCGGTTGGACACAAGAAGATTCATTGCCAGAATTATCACGCATGGCGTGCTAAGAAAGGTAAATCTCTTGTTATGGTTTGTACGGAAGTTAATTTATCTTCTGTATCTAGATATACTTGGTGGATAGATTCAGGTGCAACTACTCACATAAGTATATCTTTGCAGGGCTGCCTAAATTGCCGGAAGCCAAGTGATGATGAAAGATTCATCTTTGTGGGCGATGGCAATAAAGTTGAGGTGGAGGCTATTGGGACTTATAGATTATTGTTAAAATCAGGATTTTATTTGAATTTGTATGAGACATTTGTTGTACCGTCTTTTAGACGTAACTTAATTTCTATTTCTGCTTTGGATAAGTATGGATTTACTTGTACTTTTGGAAATGGAAAATTCAGTTTGTTTCATGATTCAAAACAAGTTGGTTCTGGTTTTCTTTCGGTTTATGATAATCTATATTCTTTGGATGTCAATAGTTCTTATATTGAAGCCTTGCATGTGGATACAAATAGTAAGAAAATAAAATTAACTAATGAGAATTCAGCTACATTATGGCACAAGCGATTAGGTCACATTTCTCAACGTAGAATTGAACGTCTTGTGTCTAATGAAATTCTTGAACCCTTAAATTTTTCAGATCTTAATGATTGTATTAATTGCATAAAAGGGAAACAAACCAATTTCAGAAAATATGAAGCCAAAAGGTGTTCAGAAGTCTTAGAATTAATTCATACCGATATCTGTGGTCCGTTTCCAACGGCTACAAGAAATGGTCAGCGGTATTTTATTAGTTTTATAGACGACTATTCAAGATATGGCTACATATATTTAATTAAAGAAAAGGCTCAAGCCCTTGACATGTTCAAAAGTTTCAAAGCGGAAGTTGAGTTACAACTTAACAAACGCATTAAGGCCATTAGATTTGACCGTGGTGGTGAATACTACGGCAGATATGATGGATCGGGTGAGCAATGTCGAGGGCCTTTTGCACAGTTCATAGATGAATGCGGAATTGTGCCTCAGTATACATTGCCCGGTTCACCGGCAATGAATGGTGTTTCTGAGAGGCGCAATAGAACGCTTAAGGATATGGTAAGAAGTATGATGAGTCGTACTACTTTATCACAAAATCTATGGGGTGAAGCCTTAAAGGCAGCAGCATATATCCTAAATAGAGTACCCACTAAAGCAACTAACAAAACCCCATATGAAATTTGGAATGGGCGAAAGCCTAATTTAAAACACTTGCGTGTATGGGGATGTCCAGCTGAGGCAAGGCCTTATAGGCCGCACGAGAAGAAACTGGATGAAAGGACTGTTAGTTGTTATTTTATTGGGTATCCCGAGCGATCAAGGGGTTTTAAGTTTTATAATCCTACAGAACATTCAGTTTTTGAGACGGGAAATGCAAAATTTTTTGAGGATGTTGAGTTTGCGGGGGGAGATACAATAATGGATTTTGAATTCGAAGAAGAATGTGCAAACATTCCCTCAGGTGTTGAGAGTTTTGTGGACATTGAACCCATTTTTACTCAAAATACAATTGTCGAAAACGAAACCATTATTGAAGACCAAACTCAACAAGATCAAACAACACAAAGAGAAATTCCAGAAATTATAGATGATGTTGTTGTTGGCCAGATTGTTGTAGACAATGCTGGAAATTCTCAAGAAAATTTAGAAGTGCCAATAAGAAGATCTGCTAGAGAGAAAAGATCTGCAATATCTTCGGATTATGTAGTTTACCTTCAAGAACATGAGTTTGATGTTGGCATGTTGGAAAATGACCCCATAAATTTACAACAAACTATGCAAAACTCTAACTCTCAAAAGTGGATCGATGCCATGAATGAGGAAATAAAATCTATGGCTGACAATGACGTTTGGGAAATTGTCCCATTACCATCAGGTGCGAAACCGATTGGTTGCAAATGGATATTTAAAACCAAGAGGGATTCGAAAGGTAATGTGGAGAAATATAAGGCGCGTCTTGTCGCTAAGGATTTTACACAAAAGGAAGGCATCGATTATAAAGAGACTTTCTCTCCGGTTTCATTGAAAGACTCTTTGAGGATTATATTGGCATTAGTTGCGCATTTCGATTTAGAGCTTCATCAGATGGATGTTAAGACAGCGTTTCTAAATGGTGACATTGAAGAAACGATCTATATGGTGCAACTAGAAAATTATGTATCGGGAGATGCAAAGTCTATGGTGTGCAAAAGGAAGTAATGCAAAAGTATCCATATGCCTCAGTTGTTGGGAGCATAATGTATGCGCAAGTGTGTACGCGTCCAGATATTGCGTTCATCACTGGCATGTTGGGCCGATACTTGTCAAATCCAGGTCTAGATCATTGGAAAGCAGCCAAAAGGGTCTTGAGGTACCTGAAGCGAACAAAAGACCACATACTCACGTATCGGAGGTCGGATAAGCTAGAGGTCATTGGGTATACCGACTCTGATTTTGGAGGATGCCAAGATAGCATGAAATCGACATCCGGCTACATTTACATGTTAGCTGGAGGAGCTATTTCGTGGAAGAGTGCTAAACAATCACTTATAGCATCTTCCACAATGGCCGCAGAATTCATTGCATGTTATGAAGCATCGAATCATGGTGTATGGCTACGCAATTTTGTCACTAGGCTGCGCATAGTGGAGTCAATAGAGAAACCACTAAAATTGTTGTGTGACAATAACTCAGCCGTGCTATACGCAAATAACAATCGAAGTTCGTCAAAGTCCAAGCACATTGACATTAAATTTTTGATTGTAAAAGAGAGAGTACAGAAAGGTCAGTTGTCAATAGAACATATAGGGACAAACTCTATGTTGGCGGATCCACTTACTAAAGGATTACCACCCAATAAGTTTGAAGAGCATGTTGCTCATATGGGAGTAATTCCGGTTAGGGAAATTCAGTTTTAGTGGGAGTTTGTTAATTGTTTATTTTGATGTTCTATTTACTTATTTTGGATATGTAACTTGTAACATGAAACAAGTTCCTTGTGTAATATGCATTGTTTTGCAAAAGTATTTTATATGATTTCTGTCTCTATTTTAAGTTTGACCTCAGATTTGGATATGTGTTTGCAAATTGTTTAGTTGAATTTTGCATTTTACAATAAGTTTATGAAATTTAGTTTCAAGTTTTAAGTGGGAGACCTAGTTAGAAATTGGCACGTAAGATCACAATTGCGTGTAATTTCTATGCTACACATCCACATCATGATTCATGTCATTTAGTTATATTAGTACTGTGACTATTGATGGTTGAGTTGCGACTAAAATAAATGTGACGAAAGCCGCTTTAGTCCTTTGCTAATATGATTGATGGACGGAATTGGTTTGGGAATACATAAGGATGACAGAAAAGTATGTGCGCACATAAGGCTGACAATACATAATTAAAAGAGTATAACATATTGCTCAAGTGGGAGATTGTTGGATCTTAATCCAACGTTGAGCATATATGTAATATAATTATGAATTGTTTACTGTCAATAGATTGTCACAATTAAAGTGATATAATATGGAATTAAGATATTAGACAATTTATGTATTCAATAGGATGTGGTCCATAAGTGTGTAGAACAATTTGGGCAAAGATCAAATCATTGATGGACTGATTCTGAAATTTGCAATTGAGAAAACTGCCTTTTGGACGTCCAGTGTGGGTGGTCCACCCGCACTGGATCCCAGTGCGGACGCACTCAGTACTTAGCCAAATTCTGGAAATATTTTGGGCTCCCAGTGCGGGTGCTCCACCCGCACTGGATCTGAGTGCGGACGCACTCAGTACTTAGCCAAACTTTTGGGAAGTTCGGACAATACAGGAAAAGTCCGAGCGTAATGTGGACGCACTGGAACCCCAGTGCGGACGCAGTCGGCGCCCAGTGTGGGTGGTCCACCCGCACTGGATCTGAGTGCGGACGCACTCAGTACTTAGCCAAATTCTGGGAGTTTTCAGGGAGCCCAGTGCGAGTGGTTCACCCGCACTGGACCTGAGTGCGGACGCACTGGACCTGAGTGCGGACGCACTCAGGTTCTGAAGTTCAATTCAGAAAAGTCCGAGCGTAATGCGGACGCACTGGGATCCAGTGCAGACGCACTGGGGACTTAGTGAAAATTTGGGGCTGAGTTTTAAGGCGGTTATTTGGACGCGAATCATCTCAGTGCGGACGCAGTGAGATCCAGTGCGGGTGGACCACCCGCAGTCGCGCTGCCAGAATGTGTAAACTATATATAGATGGGTCCCCAAGGCACAAGATAACCAACTCTTTTTCAGAAGTTATTCTTCTACAGAAATTGAGTGCCTTCTCCTTTCTTCCACCATCAAAGAATAGAGAGGAGAATTCCATTTAGCAAATTGGAGAGGAATTCTCAAGAGGCGATCTTGTTGCTTTGGAAGACCTAATCTAAGACCCAACCCAAAGGCGAGAAAGAACAACTAGAGTCTTGTCTCGCGCTCACGGAGACGGTTGCTGCTCCAACCTAGGGTTTGATATTCCATGGCAAACAACATGGAATCAGGTATTGTATTCCGCACTAAAGATTATGTTTTGGGTATCTTTGGCATAGGGCGGTCCTTAGGTTAAGGTGGGGATTGTTTCTTCTTCCCCGGGGTGTAAGTGTTTGACCCCTAGATGAGATGTAATTGTTTGATCTCTAGATAAGGCGTAATTGTTTGGTCTTCATGATTCCCCAACAGTATGAGGATGACAAAATCATGCAAATTACAGTAGCATTCAACCACTTTGGAAAAGGACTGGTGCAAAGGATGCCTAGGTTTGGATTATAATTAAATCCTCTACATGTATATTACAAATTTTATATGAATTTAGTCAAAACAGAGTTCAATTTTTTTTCTTTCAGACGAGGCATTAATTTTCCTTACATGTATAGCATAAAATTTGGGTCATTAACTTTGCTGTGATAAATATTTAATGTTTATCATTTTCTTTTTACACTGGACATGGAAAATACCATTTTAATGTTTTCTTCAATATAGAAATTCTGAATTCACTGGTAATTCTTTGCTCTAGGTGCCGATTTGGATTCTTCCATGTGGTGAATAACGATTACACTCATTGGGAGATGTACGCCATCGGTGGCAACATGAATCCCACAATCATCAGCCAGGGCAACCGTTACATTGCACCTCCCAATATGTTTGCCAAGGAGGTCACTAAAAGAGAATACACATTAGAGAGTGAGTGGCAGGACTGGGTCTGGAAATCAGAGGGAGACTTGATGAGGAACGGTGCTTTCTTTATTCAATCTGGTGTGAAATCTGAGATGGCATACAACAGGAAGGGCTTCATTAAGGCTAAACCGGGCACCTATGTCAAGCGCCTAACACGCTTTTCTGGGGCGCTTAGTTGCAAGAGAAATCAGATGTGCTAATTGTACGTACTACCTTTTGTTTTTTCCCTTTTTGCTGAGATCTGTTGATGTGTTCAAAACAGTGGAATCTGATAATTTTTCAATGGAGCATGTGTGAACTTTCAAGGAACAAATTATTTGGTACGATGTACTGTTGTGAATATTTTAGCCCGGATTCGATAAAACTGTTACGGGTGAGATTTTTTTTAAAAAAAAATTATCAGGTATAAATAAAGATTTTTTTTTAGTTATTTAAACTAGTACGAGTACTACTAAAATTTATTTCGTATCTGTTATCCGCGGGTAGTTATAAAATAAAATATTATATATATTAATGAGTAATGAATATTCATTTTTTAACTACTCTTGATAGTTGTGTTACACTTAATTAACTATTTAAGTATATAAATAAATTCCAATAAAGTTAGACCTTTAAAACTGACATATATGTGCTTGGAATCAATGTGTTTTAATATTTTATTTAGTAAATAATAAAAATTATTATATTAGCATTACTTGTTATTTATCTACTACTGTTTTATTATTTGATAATCATAACAGGTAAGGATAGAATACGGATAAAATAATTCGTAGTGGGTGAAAATAGAATATGGATAAGGACAATTTGTAATGAGTATTATCGTACTCATTGACACCCTAGGAGCCAATATCTTTTGTTGATTTAATATGGACAGAAATAATTATGGATCTGCAATTTTACATAACTTTTATTAATATTTAAAATTAATAAATAATTTACAAATCTATACCCTGATGTGCTGCATATCGAAAAGTGTCCAAACCAGAGATTAAATTTACGATTTTCAAGCAAACTTTCCGTAAAATAAATTCTCGGTTCTAGGCAATCTGAAACCGGAGAATAAATTTTCGATTTGCAAAACCAAAAATTAAATTCCCGGTTATATGTTTTTTAATTAAACAGAAATGTTTATAATTTATTTTTTTGTATTGAAATATTAAAAATATTTTATATATTTCTTTAAAAATAGATGAAATACTATATAATTTGATTTATTAGAAAAACTGCGACAAATAATCCAGATCAACATTTTTCAAGCTGATTTTTTTGCCTTTGTAAGAAAAATTAAAATATTTAATTGTGTTATTGAAAAAAATTTGAATATGAGTTATCGATTCCAGTTCAAAAGTCACTTCTAGGTAAATACAGAAAATATTTGGATTCTTCTATTTTTGAAAAATAAAAAAAATTGAGAGAATTATCTGATTCTTCAGAGAATTATCTCATTTTTTTTTTCAAAACTAGAAGAATCCAAATATTTTTTGTATTTACCTAGAAGTAATTTTTTAACTGGGATCGATAACTCAGATTCAAAATATTTTTATTTTTTTTTCTAATAACACAATTAAATATTTTAATTTTTCTTACAACCGCAAAAAATCCGCCATGAAAAATGTTGATTTGGATTATTTGTTGCAGTCTTTCTAATAAATATAATTATATAGTATTCCATCTATTTTTAAAAAAATATATAAAATATTTCTAATATTTCAATACAAAAAATAAATAAATATAAATATTTATGTTTAATTAAAAAAACTTATAACCGAGAATTTAATTTATGGTTTTGCAAAGTAGATATTTATTCTCTGGTTTTGGAGTGACTAAAACCGGGAATTTATTTTGCAGAAAGTTTGCTTGAAACTAGAAATTTAATCTCCGGTTTTGTCACTTTTCGAAATCTAGCGCACCAGGGTGTAGATTTGTAAATTATTTATTAATTTTGAATATTAATAAAAATTTCGGACAATTTTAGCTCAATTTAGTATGGCCAAGTACTATTTTATATTGTATTTTCGAAGAGGCTTGTATTAAACCTTTTGCATTTTTTACCTTAGAAAAAACCTTTTGCATTTTAAATCCAGTGTCATATGTAAAAAATACTTACAAGTGTAGATATAAATACTTGCACGACGAGATATAAATATTTGTGTGACGACGAGTCCGAAAGTACGTCATAATAGATCTCATTTGAAAGGAAAAATTATGTAGAAGACGTTCGTGATTTTATATTTGCAAAGTTCCTCACATATTGTCATAGATATGGATAAAATTGAACGGAGAAAAAAAATTCACCTCTTAAAATGTGTATGCCCCCCCCAGCTAGTTTGAGTGGTCTCCTACATGCATTTATGGTGCGGGTATGTTTGAGAAATTTAGTTGGAGAAGATAATTATTTACGTAAAAGTTGTTCACCTCGTAGATATAAATACTTTCGTGTATAGATATTAATACTTAAGAAAAAAAATCCAACTCTGGAGTTTTTGCGGTCCCCCAAGTTGTTATGATAATTATGATGCGGGTATAGTATGAATATTCTAACACAGGTACTGATATCATGTTTTCAAAAAAATAACATAATTTCTTTTTAACGCATGACAAAACACATGCATGACATAATCCGTGTTCTGCTCTACCTTTTTTTTTTTAAATCATAAGTTAGATGTCAAGCCACCCAACACACTTTCAAACTCCTATGTATATTATATAAGATTCTCTCACTTTGTGAGTTTCGAACCTATTACCTCTCACATAAGAGCTATGTTTCTTTGTTACTAGACTGAAGACAAGTTCTTTGCTCTACCCTTGTTCTACGTTTTTTTTTTTTTTTTTTTTAAGTTTTTGAATATTAACAGTTTAATTCTCTTTTTGTTTAACATTGTCTGATTTATGATCTAACCATCAAATGTTAAATGAGAAATTCACAGAGAAACAAGTGTCGTGTGATATATATCCAACAAATAATGATACGGGATACGGGTTGTCGGATCCGAATCATTCCTCTTATTTGTTGGATTTCGGAAACAACTATCTCAAAAAACCACGGATATCGGGTTTTAAGCCTTTGTCTAGATCCATTATCTTCCCTTCCAGTTCCACAGCATCTTTCCGGTTCGGACCTTATGAGTTTAGATCTGGACCGTCTGATCAAATCTGGGAGGTGGAATGCACAGGGATACTATAATATTCGTGCCAAAGCAGATCCCACGGTCCGGATCTAAACCCAAAATTCGTGTTAGATCCGAATTCCATCTTTACCGGCACTAACATTTCGCATCTCGTTAATTCGCACCGCAATGAAAATGTCATAGAAAAACATAGAAGAGATTCTGAGGTCTAGCAACATAGAAGCCCTTTCCAAATTCCCCACTTTCGAAGAAAAACCCTTATACTAAATCTGAAGCATTCCCCTACCCCCTCCAGTGCACCCCTCCTCCAACTCTGCAGTCAATGTCTGGGGGAGCTCGTTTCGATCTCACCGGTGAAAATCAATAGTATGTGAAATTTTTTTTCTTTTGTTCAAACCAGAATGCTCTTGTTCTGAATTCTTAGTTAATTGATTAATTTAGTAAATCTCCTCTGTCCCTTGTGTATATGCCTACTTTGATTAGTATGAGTATCTTGCTTCTTGATACTGTGGAAAAATTGGGATTTCCCGAGGGTAATTATAAGTATCTTGATTTAAAGAAGAAATTCATGGTACCGTTGACATATGCTTTTCACATCAGACTTCTGCAACTTTTACAATAGTCGATTAATTCACTGATTTGTAATTAGAAGGCAGGGTAGTATTAATGGTAAATTCTCTGTGTTTACTGTATGATTGAAGAAATTCATTCAATTTATTTATTTTTTTGGTCTCGTCTACCTAATAACCTCTTGTTTGCTCAAGTTCACGCAATAAAACTCTAGACTTGTTACAATTGGTAAAATGAGGCATCTTTCAGTTGAATCAGTATATCATTATTGGTTGCAGTCAATTAATGCTGACTTGAACCAACCCTTTTCAGCAAAATCTGTACATGTAAGATATACCGGCATATGTGATGGCACCATACATTTCTCTTATGCCTTCCCTACATATATGGATTTTGTTGAAATTGAAAAAAAAAATCCAAAACGGAACTAGCACAATCAATAAAAATTTGCAGCAATGCTGAATTATTTTGAGCACTTGTACCATCTATTATTTTGAAGTTATAATTCTCATCCCCAATGAACGTAAATGCTGAAAGATTTTTTCTGAAAATGTAGATTTTCTTCATTATCATGTCTACCATTGAGGAAGACGTTCTACTCAAGAGATCAAGGAGGAAGTCTGAAGTGTGGAAGTATTACGAGGACTCACCAGACTGTGAAAGAGCTATCTGTAAAGCATGCGGTAAAAGCTTAACTGCAAAGCGTAATACAGGGACATCCCATCTGAAACGCCACATTGAAACATGCCAAAACCTTCCGAAAGGAGGCATGAACCAATCTCCATTCATAGATTGGCAGGAGGAGGTTAGAAATTTTCTTTGTAAACATCGACTCTCTTATGTGAAAGAAAGATTATTCTTAATTTTTCATTTGGAATTGCTGCTTCTATCAGCCAAGAAATGAGATCTGAGGATATGAGTTGTGTTCAGGTCGAGCAATGTCTTTTTACTAGTATGCTGTGAACAAGATATTAGTACATTGACTGGAGTTTATTTTTGTTCTTTTGGTATAAAAAAAAAATATGTTAAGGGTTGGGTTGGTTCTGACCTGTTTGTCAGTAAAAAATGTTGACAAGTAGCTGACTGCTCTCAAGTTGGGTTAGATCAGGTTAAATTTAACATGATCAAGTTTCCTTGCATTTGATTAGATATTGAACTAACAGCTTTCATATGGAGTTTGGCATCTTAAAAATAAAAAGAAAAATTTCAAAGCATATGTGATTGGGTTGATTCACAAGATAGATATTCCCATTTATTTTATATTTCATTAATATTAGCCCCTCAAGATTATTTTATCATGGTCAATATAAGATGCTAACTTGGTGTGCTCCACTGCAGATTTCAATGTGTAACATTATTGAAGACCCAGAATCAGGTGACCAAAGCATATCTAACAAGAGATCGAAGAAGTCTGACCCGGAATCAGGTGACCAAAGCATATCTAACAAGAGACCAAAGAAGTCTGACGTGTGGGACCATTTTCAGAAGACACCTGATCATCTGAGAGCTATCTGTGAGTATTGTGGTCAAAGTTATAGTTCAACAAAGGGGTCAGGTACAAGTCATCTGAAACGTCATCTTGAAAGATGCGAGAAGCGACCAATGGTAGATATAAAGCAACCTATCTCAGTAGTTTTTGAGGACGAATATAGAGATTTTGGTTTGAACCAAGAACAAAAAAATGAAGAACCTCAAAGTTATAGTTCACCAAAGGGGTCAGATACAAGTCATCTGAAACATCATCTTGAAAGATGCGAGAAGCGACCAATGGGAGATATAAAGCAATCTCTCTCAGCAGTTTTTGAGGACAAGTCTAGAGATTTTGGTTTGAACCAAGAACAAAAAAATGAGGAACCTCATCTGAAGATGGCTATTATGGCTGAAATCCCGTTGCTTTCTTCAAATTGTAAAAGAGTTTGGCGCAGTTTGATGGGGCCGATCAACTTGGAGAGGGAAGTTTGTGATTACTATCAGAATGAGAAAATGAAGTTGGCTGTTCAATTGAAGAATTTAACTTCTCGAGTTACCTTTACCTGTGAAATGACAGGGGAGGTAGAAGGATACATCTCCATATCTGCATGCTTTATTAATGATGACAATTACTTGGTTAAAAGGTTGATTGGTTTCAAGAAATTATGTGATTCTGGTATAGTGGCTGCTATAGAAATTTGCATATCTGACTGGAAGCTCGAGGATAAAATTTTTACATTTACGCTTGATTCTGGTTTAGATCAGTCAGATGTGATTGATAGCTTAAGATCAAAGTACTCTTCTAGAATGTTATTTGATGGCCAGTACATCCACGTACCTTGTTTTAAAACAATACTGGTCGACTTTATTGATCATTACTTCTACTCCTTTGTTCTTGAAGAGGGTCGCAAAATAAGAGAATTTTTTGATACTCTGACAAGCATTCCTTGCCGAATGACCACCTTTAACAAACTTGCAACAGAGATGGGTTTTCCTCCTGTAGATGTAATTTGGCTGAAGAAATATGCCGAAGATCTGGATTCGGTTGTTAAATTGTTGAAAGATGTGATCTTATATAAAGATGTATTCAGTCGTTACGTACTTACAGAAATAGGTCAATGGCATTTCACCCCGTGTAGTATTAATTGGAAACGAGTGGAGCTGGCACTTCAACTTATTGGGCCAATTATTGATATAGTGAATGAGTGGTCCAGTTGTCACTACCCCTCTCCAAATTTGTACTTTCAGAGTCTCTTGGAAATTAGAGCCGTTATATCGAGTTTAGAAAAAGATAGTAGTGAAGTTGAAATTGTATGTGAAAGTGAAGCTGGAGAAAAGAATGTTTCTAGTTTGAAAGATGCAATTGCCGATCAGCTAGGCACATGCAATGAGCTCCTTTTCATTGCTTGTATATTGGATCCTCGATTCAAGTTAATTTATTTGGAATATTGCTTTGGGAAAATTTTCGAGTCAAATCGAGGAAAAGTAAAAATATACGGGATTCGTGAATGCCTTAGAATGTTCTTCGAGGAATATGCACAAGAGAAAGCCAATGAATCATCTTCTGTACCCAGTGAAACTACCAATATTAAGCAAGAAGGTTCTTCAAGTGATTCTACTCTCATGTGTCGCACAAAAATTATCAATGAATTCTCTATGTATAAGCAGCAGTGTAAAAAGAACATGAAAGAATCTGAACTAGATGAGTATTTGAGTGAAGATGTAGTTGATGGAGGAGATGCGGATTTCAACTTGTTGGGTTGGTGGAAACAAAATAGATCGCGCTATCCTATACTAGCTAGGATTGCACGTGACATACTTGCTGTACCGAACTTGTATTCAAATATCAGTGCTGAAAAAGAAGCAAACCCTAAGCTGGTCGAGGCTGTGATGTGCTCCAAGGCCTGGATTATCTCTGATGTACAAAGGTACAGATGTATAACTAATTTTACACTTGTTATAGTAGTACTACTATTATGTTTGCAGTTTTCTAATGTTTTTGTCACACATAAACAGTGATGTCCCAGGGGAGAAGAGTCAATGACACTTGTGGTCTTGCTAAACGGACTGTTGTTGGCATGGCATGGATTGTAGCACTGGGAAATCCCGGAAGGGGCTCAAGCCTGAATTGAGAGAACTTATGGGATGAAACAATGTTATGTAATCTACTTCAAAATAAACAATTCTATGTTATACTTTATGGTGTCCAACTTCTAGCCAGGGAATTCAAGTGCAGCACCGCACCTTTTCTTAATTGCAAGCTGTAGTGAAATGGTTTTTGGTTTATAGTTGTAGTTAGGATTTTAACTTTTTCGTGTTATTTGAAGTAATTGGTGTGTGTCACTAGCCTTCCTTGTTAATTTGTGCTTGAGACTTGGTTCATAATTTTGTTGCAGATGGTTTAGAATGACAGATATATATATGCGTAGTGGATATTGGAGCCAAAATAAACTGAATTAGTACATCGATCTTTTGGTACTGGCATACAGCAAGTCCTACATCAAATTAAAATTGGTATTTTTTAAGATTGATTAGTAGATATCAAATTGATGCATAGGGGGGATAGGATACAGCAAACATGGTGATATCGTACAGTAAGGGAAAATAGCATCGGTATGGGGAAGAAGCAATGTAGTAGTTTTTGTGCGGCAACATGCTGGAATTTATGGAAACAGAAACAGAAAGATTTTTGAAGGAAAGGAAATACCAGTAAGAGTTTTGGGTGAGATAACGTTGCAGGATGCACTTCTGGGGTTGAAATTTTGTTAGTTAAGACAATTACAGGTCCTAATGTAGGTAGTTGGATATAACATTATTTTTCAAGACAAATCTTTAATCTGACATTAGGACCTGTAATTGTCCTTAACTAAAAATATGCGAATTGATAGTACCAAAGCTTTGGTCGCACCACTTTGATCTTAGCTTGGCTAAGATCAAAGTGGTAGTTCTTAAGCCTCGGCGCTACCAATTCAATTTTGTTATTTTCAAAGTTCAAATAGTCGATCTGAAGTGCTTAATGTATTCTCCATATTAAAATATGTTAGGAGACCAAATTTTATATTTTTTGAGATTTATTAACTATTTTTTATGAATTTTTAAAAATCACTATTTTTCAGATTTCATTTATTTATTTTTTATTATTCAAAACAGTGATTTTCAAAAAATCTTAAAAAATATAAAATTTGGTCTGCAAGTACATTTTAATATGGAGAATACGTTGAGCACTTCATATTAACTATTTAAATTTTGAATTTTAACATATACTTACCATCCGTATCCATATTTGTATTCGCTCATTCAAAAGATGGATATGCTATCGGTATTATTTGCGGTATCCTACGGGACTGTTAATTAAAAGCTCTCCCCGATGCGTGAATTCATTTCTTTCTTTCGTAGGTGGGGCACATCCAGATGTCCGCTGACAGCTATTTATTTTGCTTGTAAGTACTGAGTAGGCATTTGCTTTGTGGGGCTCATGTTAAATTAACTCATTTTTTTTCAAAAGAGAAGATACTAGATAGTTATTTGTAATTTTAATAGATTAATAGTTATTTTTTCAAGATAGTCAATAATTATCATACTAAAAGTATGACAAAATTAATTTAAATATATGAATTTTGTATATTTGAATTTTGTAAATTCGTAGTTGTATCTTGATGTTTATATGACTCAATTATTCACAATTATTCGTTTTGTATTTGTATTCGAATCTATATCTGTAAATTATATGCTCTGTATCCGTATCCGTTTAAGACGAATTTAGTTTTGAATTTTAACATATGCTTACTATCCGTATCCGTATTTGTATTCGCTCATTAAAAAGATGGATATGCTATCAGTATTATTTGCTCCGAATCTATTCCATTTACACCCCAAATTCAACTTGAATAAAGTACACCAAGGTTCTAATTAGCGATTATAGCGGCATAGCGGGGAGACAAAAAAAAAGCTATAGCGAAATCTTTCATACTTAGTGTTTTTTTAATTTTCAAAATTTGTAGTCTATACTTCTACTAATTATCAACATGATCAATATTGAAAAACTGGATTAATAACTAAATGATATATGATCTAAGTCTATATATTTTTTTTCAATCATGTAAATAAGAAGGAAAAAAAAAAGAATATACAAAGTAATATTCATACTTCATAGTACTACAAATTATAATTGACGAAGAGTAATTAATTTTATAAGTGAAATAAAGTTAGTATACCTATTTGAATATTTTATATAATATAATAATAAAAAAAAATTCATTGAAACGAACAGCGATAATTTTACAGGTGAATACTAGACGAAGAGAAAATAAAAAGAAAAATTAATATTTAAATATCTTCTGATATAGAATGAGAGACTAAATCACAAATATGAACAAAAATATATAGTTCGGTTTAGCATACTTATTATAGCAGATCATGTAATATAAAAAATATGAACAGAAGTACAGAACCTCATGTAAATTGCAAAAAAAAATCAATGTAGCATAGCGGTAGCAATAGCGCATAGCGCGTAGAGGTAAAAGCGGTCAGCTATTACAGCTATAGCAGTCGTAGCTGTAATAGCGCACTTTTATCTCATAGCGTAGTTTTCATGGTCTGAAAAAATTATAGCAGAGCTATAGCAGCTATAGCTAGCTATTTAGAACACTGAAGTACACAAATATTTTAATATATTATTTATATTATAAAAGAGGAGGGTTCAAATGCACCCAAATTTCTATGCTCATATTTACTCACAATTCTTAATCTCCTTTATCTTTATTTTCAAAGTCCGAATAGTCGATCCGAACTGCTCAACATGATCTTCATAATAAAATATGCTTAGAGACCAAATTTTATATTTTTTAGAATTTTTTTACTATTTTTTAAGATAGGTACAGAATCATTGTTTTAAGGAGATTCTGGACCATCCGATAAAATGATTTTGTACCAATCTTAAAAAATAATAAAAAAATTCTAAAAAATATAAAATTTGGTCTCCAAGCATATTTTATTATGAAGGTCATGTTGATCGGTTCGGATCGATTGTTCGGACTTTGAAAATGAGATAAAAAAATTAGAAGTAAATATGAGCATAGAAATTTGAGTGTATTAATTTGAACCCTCCTCATTATAAAATAACAAACTATTGTTGAATAATATCCATTATAATTATGAATTTTAAAATTTTACAATTTTACAATTTATCGCATCATTTCCAAATCATGAACTGCGTTTATCTGTTATTTTATTTCATTTTTTGCCAACGCCCGTGGACCGTTACACATTTCTTTAACATTGGGCAGTTCGAAGTGCTTCGCGCTCCGTCGTTCGTTCGCGTTCTCGCCTCCTCCGCCCAAGCGAAATGCCAAAATTTTGACCGAACCTCCAACAGTGGGGGTTGTATATTTTTAGTTTGGAGAAAAAAACAACAATGGCGATGCAAACGGGAGTTACGATCTCAAAAGCTATTCTTTTAGGCGCCGCTGGTAATACAATGAAATTTTGATATAAGAAAGGGGACAAATATACCATTTTGTTGAACAAGAAACTGCAACATGGGAAGAATCTTGAGACATTTTTCATCCGTCATACCCTACGGTTAACAATTTTGAGTTATTTTTGTGTGATTAGGTTCAATTCTCATTCGCAATGGAAAAATTTCTGATATTTTGAAGGAGCTTCAGGTGAAAACAAGACAAGGCAATCTTTTTCTTTAATAAATGAAAAACTAAGTATTATGTAGATAACTTTCATATGTTTTCAGGGAATGGTGAAGGGATTTGAAAGATCAAAAGAGAATGTAGGTGTTGCTGATGCTGATTTAAGCGAAGCTCTTGCTTCTCAGGTTCATTTTTTATACAATTTTTTTTTTTTTTATTTTGTTACATGAAACATCCATTTTGCCCTTGCTAAGTTTGAAAGAAAAAAATAAATAAATAACATACATTCTTCTTTTTTATTGCTTTTGCAATGATGTGCTTGGATATAATATTGGGCATTTAGGATAATCATATTTTTTATCTTATAAAAGTGTGTGCAATGTAAATTTATCTTTTTCCTTGAACAATTTAATACATTCCATTTTATTTTGTTCATGCTTTTTCCAGGTAAGGAGACTGGCTACAGAGGTACATCAGCTTGCCTCCTCACGCCCTGTTATTTTAAATGGAAATTCCAACAATACTGGTAAAACATATCTATGCAAAAAATTTAAACTAGGAATAACATCAATATTTTTTTTAAGCTTAGTGGTATCCAACGCATGCATCATTTCTTTTTCCTTCATTTTGCTTCTTGTTTATTTTGCGATTGTACCAGGAGTGGCATCATTTGTGGTTCCAGCTGCTGCAATCAGCGCATTGAGCTATGGATACATGCGGCTGAAAGTAATTCTTTTGTGTTTCATTTTATTTCTTTGTTATAATTTTGTTATTTGTACGTTGTAGGCAAGTAATATTTGTCTGAGACTCTAGTATCAAAATCTTAATTCATTATCTTCATCTTCTTTTGGTGAAAAATATAAGTAGGGTATTTCAATTTCTGATCTGATGTATGTGACAAAGAGAAATATGGCAAATGCTGTGGCAAGTATGAGCAAACATTTTGAACAAGTCTCAGCTGCCCTTGCTGTAAGTTCAAATTTAGCATTTAACTCCATTTTTTATTAATTATATTTTTCCAATTCAAATTAACAGAAATGTTGTGATTTCTCAGGCAACAAAGAAGCATCTTACGCAGCGAATTGAAAACTTGGATGGTAAACTTGATGAACAAAAGGAGATATCTAATGTCATAAGAAAGGAGGTACTATATTTTAATTGCCCATTTTCTTTTTTCAAGTCAGGTGGACCTACTTTGCATAGAGAAACAATTCATGTATTCCTGTATAATTCTGTTATAAATGTATTCCTATATATTTCTTGTGTTACAGTTGTGTATCATGTTTTCCCTTTGTTTAGATTATCCTTAAGTTGTTCTCTCTTGCATTAATTAGGTTGGTGACGTGAATAAACTGATCGAGAATTTGAGTATGGACTTGAGCTCAATCCAACAGTTGGTTTCAAATATGGTGAGAAAAAAATCAAGAAAATATATTTTATTTAAAACTGTCGTATAGTATATACATAATGATACTTACTAGTTATATTTCTGATTTATTTATAGGATCATAAGGTCAATTCTATGGTCGACAAACAGGTAAGCACTTTTCGTATTTTAGAATGATGTAATGCTTGTCAATACTGACCATCCATTTTTTTTAATTCTGAAAGTAATCGAAATTGTAGTTCAGGACTATATTTTTTATGGTTAAATCAAGATTTTTTTATTATTATTCATGTAGTCTATTTATCTTTTTGTTTTCTAACAATCTCTCTTTACCTTTTGTTGATGGAAATTTTTGAATTTCTTCTCAAAGAATCTTTCATTGACTGGCGTAATGTACCTCTGCCGGTTTGTGGATGGAAAAGGTGGAAAAGTTCCTGAATCTTTATATGTAAGCCTTCAATTTTATTTATTCTTCATTAGAATTTAAAAACCTTTTATTAAGTTGGTGTGATTTCATATGCTTAGTGAAAAAAAAAAAGTTAACCAATGTGCAATGCACAGTTTTTTTTTTTTTTTTTTTTTTGGTGTGATTGACTGGTAAAATCCCTTAGATCATTTTTGTTTCAATCTATAGCAAAATTAAAATATCTTATTTATTGTTTTATTTTTTATAAATCCATGGTGGGAACTTAATTAATTTGAGGCTGTGCAACTGTCCAGATATACAAACCTAAGGGTGAATTTGGAACAAATCGTAAATTTAGCAATTTATTACAGAAAATTTACTGTTTTTAAACTATTGTTTCTTTCTATACTTTTAAGTCAATTTTATTTTTTCTTGTATGTTTGCTCATCTAATGAAGGATATTTCACCGAAGCACATGTTAGCAGGGAAGAGATTTGTTGACCACCTAGATACCGGTTATTTAAAGGTTGCTTGTCTTTTGCTTTTGTGAATAAAAGTACTAAATGAATTATTTTAATAAACATATAAAAGGAAAAATAGTTTGATTTTTTTATCCGTTTGTTTTTATTCAGGGGCTGCAACATATTGTAGAGGAAACAGAAAACTTCAATTTGGCCATAGCAAGAGAAGTCTCTCTACCTCGGTAATTCCCTTATTAGTGTACTTCTATCTATTACCAGTGAGAGTATAACATATTGGTGGAATATTCATGAACACCCTTCTCAAATATCGAATTGCCACAATTACCCTTCCAAAACTCCAAATCTCTCAGCTCTCAGTTAGATTGGTTTTCATGATTTGAACTTTCTGGTTAAGTGTAGATCAAAGGTTAACAGTCAGGGCAAGTTAAATACATTCAAGATTAGATGGGTATTTAAAAAGTTGTTTAAATTTTGCAATGGTAGAACTGATGTATACAGTTTTGAAGGCAAATTTGTAATTTGAGATTTTAAAATTGGTGTACATGAAATTTTCCCTAATACATATCTTTAGTGAATCTGTATATGTGCATTTTTACAGAACAACATCCATCTAATTTCGACAACAGGAGATATTAGAATGATGTCTTGCAGTGAAAAATTCAGATGGAGGAGATTTTGGTATCTGACCCCCTCTTTCCTGAGTTTAGGAATGCAATTACATAAGTTTCTGTTTTCTAATTTTTAAGCATTTTTCCCCTGTAAATCAATATACATAGACGTCATATACTTATTTTTGCTTATTTATTCAGGCCTTCAGGGTCTGCAACAACAACTGTAGAAGGATCGTCTTACTGTCTTACGTTGTTGTTAACCTTTGATACCTTTTTTTTTTGTTTTTCCATCTGACTAGAGAAATGTTGATAATTTGAGTTGCTATACATTAATTTGAATGAATTACATGTTTATGAGATTTGTACTATGGTGTTGCTCATTTTCTCTCTCTCTCTTTCTTTCTCTTATTACATATTTATGTTTCCAATACTAATTCAAATTAAAAAAATCGTGTATTCCCGAATCAAAAGAAATTTTGGGTACTTTTGGATTTTGGTCAAAGAAAGAGGGGTGTTTTGTCCTGCAGTGATACCTACTAATATACTAATATTTTAGCTTACCCAGTTGTCTAATTATGGTTAATTAACAAACTGAAATAAACAAACAATACCTCCTGCTCATCTTAAAATAATGCAAATATGCAATTAGCCTAAAAGACAAAAAAAAATGATAAAGGACAACAAAAAAATAGGGCTGACCGAATATATAGTTATGTAGTTATAAGAGAAAAAGTGAATAAATAAGCAACAATAAAGTGGAAAAAGATGGGAGAGAAGATAATAGAAACACCTACATTTAAAATAAAGAATTTATTTATCAATTTAATGATTAAAATAACTAAATAAAAAGTTAAATAAATAAAAGAGGATATAAGAAAAAATAATATTTTTTATGAAAAGTATTACATATTATGGTGTTTTAATGAAAAAAATAAGTATTTTAATAGAAAAATAATAAAAAAATATTGGAAGAGGGATAGGATTTGATAAAATAACAAAATATAAGAAGAACGAGATTGTTTATCCCGTTTGCTAGACAGGATAAATCATCACATCCAGCTAATTTTGTTTCTAACTATACAACTTTGGTAAAAAAAAACAAAAAACCTGGATGGAATAGTCAATTCCATTCAATACTATTCAATTTTCTTTTGGATTTCATTTTTAATTGATGGATTGCACAAATTCTTGATTGTTGGAACTTGGAATTGGTTTGCCTTTGAAGTAATTAGCAATGTGGTAACTGGTAGGTTCTATTACAAAAAAAAAAATTATTGTCACATTGAAACATCACCATACCTACTTTGCAACTATTAATGTGTTTATTTTTTTTAACAAAAAATGGGGAGTGACCACAAATTTCATTAGAAACATAATAACAGCAGTTCATACAAAAGAGACAATAGCAGATACTAATAAATTCCACAGCACCAAAGGAATATCTAAGATAACAAAAAAAAAACATAACAGCCAAACATAGTAGCTAAAACAGCATAATATGAAAACTAGACAAAATAACAATATCAGAAACATCAGGAGCTAGCAAAAGATGATCTAGAGTCGAGAAATAGAAAGATCAGTACAAGATAGGCATCATCTAAAGCATTCCTGGATATCTGAATCTGACAGAATGATAATATTATCTGTTTGAGTTAAATGAGCAACTATTAATTTCAGAGTTCTAAATAGCTAGCTATAGCTACGCAATAGCTGCACTATAGTTTTCTCAGACCTTAAAAATTATAGCGCTATTAACCGCTTTCTTTTTATAGAGTTCTAATTAATAGTAGCTATAGATACGCAATAGCTGCGCTATAATTTTTTTGGATCTTAAAAACTATAGCGCTATATACGCTATTTAGAATCTTAATTCATGTATTGATAAACATAAATATGAAAATTCATCTCTCCAGTATACAATAAGAACACATGAGGCTACATTCGCCACAAGGACAGCTTTCTTGCCAACTGTTAGTATGAATAGCTTTTACATAATTAGTGAGAGAAGTTGTTTCGCTCAACAAAGCAACGTCTTATAAACTATGGCCAAAATCATTGAAAATGAAACCTCAAAAAAAAAAAAAAAGTATTAGACGGGATGGACAATCTCGTCTAAGATATTAGTTAGGGACGGAATTAGCTAGGTATGATAGTTTATCTCGTTCTTCTGAAATTTTACGAAAACCTATCCCAATTTTGATATTTTTTCTATTAATAAAAAATCGTTTTCACTTTTAGCTTGATCAAAGTACTTGAAATGGTTTCTAGCTAGTGATGTAACGAAAACAAATTTCTCCTTCCAAGGAAGCAGATCTCCACATAAAATTAAACAGAAATGGAAATAATCACTTCCTAGGGTGTTGTGCATGTCGTTTATACTTGCATTAGAAATTTGGAAACCGACCATGGTCAATTGACCTGGTTCAGCTCCCTCCAGTGGTGAAAATTCATTGAACCATCCTAGACAAATCTATACTGTACGCTAGATCGGACGATTCAGATCAAGCTCTTCGTTCGACCTTTAAAAAGCTGCCACTTAACCACAAATTCATATCCAGTGCATTACCTGAAAAGGGAATCTTTTACAATTAGTGGATCCGGACCGTTATTTTTAGATTGGCACGAATCTCAAAGCACAATAAACTGCTTCCTTTTTCCCCCGAATCTCAAACCGTAAAGTGAGGCCCATCCTCTACGGTACCTGGGCATATATTGATCCAACCACTTTTATCACCACACCAATCCATCAGTCGTGATCGTAACCGTCAAATCGAACAGGATCCGACGAAAATAGCCCAGCCCAGCCCAGCCCAACCTAAACCCCTAATAAATCCCGTCTCCTCCCTTTCCCTCTCACTTCACCGCTCCACAGAAAAGTAATAGAAAAAGAAGCAAAATATAAAAAAAAAAAAAAAAAATTATGGCGCTCTCGCTCTCAGTCGCTTGTGCTGGAGTGAACTCAAACCTCTGTACACTCGTCAGAAAGAATGGCATTTCAGCTCCTCGTAAAACCCTAACCCTAGTTCCGATCACTCTAAATGGCACAAACAAGAGAAATAGGAGACTGTCCGTACATGCTCTCCAGTCCCAGTCAGACTACTACGCGATGCAACAGAATATGTCGTCGCGGTCGCATGACGATGGTTTTGCAATTTAACACCTTTCCTTTTCTTATTTACTTTTCCCCTTTTTTTTTCAGTCAGTACAAAGCCACCGTCAATTTTGTTTTAAGAAAACACCCTTGAGTTTGGATATTTTCTGTCAAGCCCTGCATATGTACCACTTGTAAAAAAGATAGGTTATACTAAAATACGTGTATCCTTATACTGTTAATTTGTCAAGTAGAACTATTATAGCTAGAAATGACCTGCATATGTACCACCTTGTGGTATATTTCATCTCTTCTTGGGAGTACAAGTGGAACTTTTTTCTGGAAAAAACCATATAACCCTGGCAGTGAAGTATTTGTAAATAATTGTTTGATTTAGAAACAGGGGCGGACCCAGAATTTTTGTGGGATGGGGGGGGGGGGGGGGGGGGATATTGAATCGGGTTCAAATTCATTAACTAATTAAGTACTTAATAAAAAATAATTGTTTAATTTATACTTTTCAATTTTCTGACTTCTAATTTCTGATATTTTAATCTATAATTCTAATTATTAATCATAATTGAAGAAATTTATTTTAATTTTAATCCTAGATTTAACCCAAACTACAAATTAAACGTCCAGCGGGGGGCAAAAATTTTTCCAGTGAGGGGCAGACTCGATCGAAACGTCCTAACTTCCACTAAAACGCAAAATCCAGGGGAGGCAGCCCCCTGGATACACTTGGGTCCGCCCCTGTTTAGAAATATGTGTCGAGGGCACATAGAAGCAAATGTGGAATTTTACATTTTAGTAAATCATACTTTTTAAGGGCTTGCATGCAAAATATCCTAGTAATATTGTACTTTTATTTTTATTTTTTCAGGTCAATCGGCCAAGGTTTTTGTGGACTACTCTATTTATAAAGGGAAGGCAGCACTAACTATCAGTCCGAAAGCTCCTGAGTTCAGCCCTATAGATGTAATTTTCTCTTTTGGCCTTTGCTTCTATTGTTCTCTTTTTCATTCCATTTTTAAATATATTCAATTTTTCTGTAACAGGCTGGTGTGTACAAGGTTGCAAAGGAGGGATGTGTGTTTTTACAGTTTGCCCCTGGTGCTGGGAACCGTCAGTTTGACTGGAGTCGGAAACAGGTTTCTTTCAATTAAGATATACATCTTTTCTAAAGAAGAAAAATCCATCAGTTTATTCTGAGATGTTTTTACTGGTAAGGTTACAGATTGCTCTGGTATCGTGCCGCTCAAAATAAAGAAAAAGGAGGGAAGTGAAATTGTACTTCCAACTGCTTTTATATACATCTGACAAAAACTTTTGTTTGAGTGTAGATATTTACATTAAATGTGGGGGAAATAGGAACTCTAATAAGTCTGGGCCCCAATGATTCATGTGAATTTTTCCATGATCCATTCCTGGGAAAAAGGTAATGCATATATGTTTTTCTTATTTCAATTTTTAATTTTTTAATTTTTTGTAATTTGACAAGAACGTATGTTGCTGTGTCTCTTCAGCCATTGAGTTTTATTGCTTGCCGTGCTTTAGAAGGCTTTATTTATGATTACATATTTCTCAAATATGAAATGTGTGATTTTTTTGGGTTTTCTCATTGTTTTTAAAACAGTGAAGAAGGGCAAGTCCGTAAAGTAATGAAGGCAGAGCCTCTTCCAGATGGTTCTGGATTCTTCTTTAATCTGAGTATGTTTTTGCTGCTAGTTTTAGCACTGAACAGACCCAACCAACTGACATCCAATCAGATATTACCCAATAGCAGCCTTAAAAGAACCTGGCCCGATGGGCAAGTTGGGTTCTGGTGAAGCCATATTTGGCATTTTATTTTTGGAATAAAGGGTTTCTCTATGTCTATGTAAAGGAATCTGATCTGGCCCAAAAAATTATTTACTTCAAATCAAGATTTATGGGTTGTAACCCTGAAAAAGAAATGAGAAAGCTACCTGACAAATTATGCTCAATTACTCTTTATTATATTTCTATACAGGTGTTTCTGACCGACTAAAGAATGTGGAGGAGAACATTTATATACCTATTACCAAGGGGGAATTTGCCATCCTACGATCCTGTCTCAATGTAATAATATAACTTTTGCGCTTTATATCCTTTTAATTTTTCACTTTTTCAAAGTAAATCACCCAGGTCTCCCGGTTATAATTCCGGTGTGTAAACTAATTGCTGCAATCTTGTTCTTATAGTATATCAGTTGAAAATGTAAATTTTAGTTTGGTGTTGTCATCAAATGAGTCGTACTTTGGTTTAACCTGGATTTGGGTTTGGACCTTTTATTTTAATCCTTTTACTAATGAAACATTAACAAGCCTGTTAAATGGACACATTTTGGGACTTATTTGATTAATTTACTCTTTTCTTTGTATCGAAGTTTTTACTCATTCTTTATAATACTTGTTTTGTTGTGCAGTATCTCATACCGCACTTGCTTGGCTGGAACACTTTCGCAAACTCCATCAGTCCTGGCAATTCAGGACGAATGAATAACTACAGTTCACGTCCTGATTTGGAGTGGGAAAGGTAATGTAAAATTATTGGAAAGCAAATCGACAGCTTTCTCTATAACTGGGCCTTTGTTATGATGCGATGATGTTTCTAACTTGGAGTGTACCACTGGGAAGTTTATCTTTTTCTTCTTTTTTTATTTTCCTTTTAGGTGATGGTTAGATAATGAATGTGGATCAGTAGTTCTATGTTCCTGTTTCGTAGGTGATGGTTAGAAAATGGATGTTGGATTCGTTGGAGAAGTATGTTTTGGTATGTATCAAGTGTTGGCAATTACTAATAGTTCTCTTATTCTCTGTCAGTATGGAGAATACAGATTACTGGTTTAGCATTTCTATGTGAATGAGGTTGTACTGTTAATTGCCTTCAGTTTTTGTGCAATTCTTTTGCGTTATTTTAACTTAATGATAGCAACTAGACCAGGGGCATGATAATCTGTTCATGTGTTTAACCTCTGTCAAACCTTTTTATTTATGATAATCCTGAAACATTGATCATAATCTGAACTTGCTAACTGAATGGGCTTGAATGGGCTTAAGAAAACATTGATCATAAGTCAAATCTCCGTTCAATAGTCTTGAATGGGCTTAAGAAAACTTGCTAACTGAACTTGGTACTTGGCCCATAATAAATTTATGGGGCCATATCAACTTATCAAGTACATTTTCATGTTATTCACTACATGGAACGAAAATAAAGCCCACAAAAGCGATGGAAGGAGTATAAGCCATCTCGGTTAGGAAATGTAACTGTTTGGGCCTCGGCCCAGTAATCTCCTTTTTAAAAAAAGTATAATATGAGGATTGCCAAGAAATAATTGCCGATCGTCCAGATCTGCCTCTTTCGATCCACACTGTTGGATGGATCTTCAATCTTATATATAAAAGTTTTATTTTTCTAGGGTTCCTGTATCGATTCATTCTTCATTCTTTCTTCTTCGTCAATTTGCTCTGAGCGGCCCCTGATTTTTCAGCTCTCCAGTTTTTTGCGCTATTTTTTCTATTGTTTTTGCGATCGAGATAGCATTTTGTTCCAACAGTCTTTTGCCATCTATAATTTTTTTCATGAAACTTCACATTTTTCTCTCTGGTGCACAGGGTCGCGTCTGATTTGCTACTGTGCACAGATCCAAGTTTGTCTTTAAATTATCTGAAAAAAAATACAAAATGCCCATGGCCGAGCGCTATCTCCGTAAGAAATGGAGAGGCGTGGTATTCCACGAGATAAGGTTTTCAGTGGCACATTCGGAGTTAATTCGAGTGTGATGGGCAGATATTTAGTTGAGTCCTCCGGCCGCTCGGCTGTTCGAGTTGTGTGGTTTGAGCGAGGAGGAGGGCAGATATTTTATCATATAATTTTTGTTTCCTAATTGATTTTTTTTTTCATTTATTAGCAAAATGTGTGTTGATTATTTTTTATTTATTTCTGTGGTGATTTATTTTGGACAAGTTCTTTTTAAACTTTGCATATCGTGTGTTTTATTTGATAACAAAAAAAGCCCAGAGGATTTAAAATAGAGAAATTTATATATTTACCCATCATAACTTCATCAATTAGATATTTACCCATCAAAACTTTAAATTTAGTTATTTCCCCATTCAAACCCATTCAATTTATTTATATCCCCATTTAGTGATTTAATCAACTAAAAACACTAATTAATACTAATAAAAAAATAAAATGACATTTTTGCCCTTCTCTTCATTCTCTTTCCTAATAACCAGCCCTCTTCTTCTTCCCCATTACTCGTTTCTTTGGTTCTTCTGAGAAAAAATAGCTTTTAAGAACTATGTGCTTCAAGATGGACAGGTGAAATCCTTTAAAAACTTTGTAATCCTTTAAGAACTATGTGCTTCAAAACTTTTAAGTATCTGCTCTTCGAGCAAGAAGGGCAAGAGTAACAATGAATATAATGTTAATGAAAGATCCGAGAAAAGCTTTTTTGTCTGTAGCTTAAGTTTTTTATAGAGAAAAATCCAAGAAAAGCTACAAATGATAGCAATTCTTTAGAACGTTAGAATCGATTTTAATGTCAGCATTAGCTCCTCCTCAGAAGGCACTTGTTTAGTACCAAATGTCATTATACTGGCTGACAAGTACCAGTTAAGTACCGGGGTGGGTTTGGTTGTTGCCTCTGTACCAGTAGCTTTGTAGGCACGAGTGGAATTGCTAGAAAATGAAGGATGCATCAGGAAATTTTCTTTTTTTTACTGTTCTTGCGTTGTATGTGCATATGTAATACTCTAGATTTGAACTCTGCACACAGAGACATATTTTGATTATCTTTCTACGTTGTATCGTTTTGACCTGCATATAGCTTTATCTTATGTAACTGATATAATGTTGCAACTATGCTTTATATAAAATCCTACGGACATTTTCTTAGAAATCCTCTTTTTGCACAAAAAAAAAACCAAAGAAACGAGTAATGGAGAAAGGAAAGGACTGGCTATTACCAATGACGGGACAAGGGCAAAAATGTCATTTTATTTTTATATTAGTATTAATTAGTGCTTTTAATTGATTAAATTACTCAATGAGAGTATAAATAAAATGAATGGGTTTGAATGAGAAAATAACTAAATTTAAAATTTTGATGGGTAAATATCTAATTGATGAAGTTATGATGGGTATATATCTAAATTTCTCTTTAAAATATTCGTTTTTGTAAAAAAAAAAATGGTAAAATATTATTTTATTTTCGGATACAATTTATTTGATACATATCTGCAAGTTTTTGTGCTATTACAACCATAGGTGTCTGTCTAGTCCATGGATGGCTCTCCCACACCATGTCTTCATCAATTGAAGAAATTGATTAAGACTGTTTTGGAAGATCCAACTATGCAGCTTCCTTCAGAGAAGAGTTATGTGGCCGTCGATGCTCGTGCGGAACATGGAGCTGATATAAGTATTTTTCTGGCATTTTTATCCATAACCAAAAAAATATATAAAATATTATTAATAACCGCTTCTCCAAAACAATTTTACCCATGTCCAAACCACCCCCCACCAACCCGTCCCCCTAGGGGGCGGTTTACCCCCCCACCAACCCGCCTCCTGGGGGGGCGGTTTATTTTTTTATTTTATTTTTTATTTTTTTTATTTTTTTGCGATGATGGATTATTTATAATTATGTTTATAATTTATGTATTTTGTAATATTATGTATTTGTTTATATTTTTAATACGATGAATTTTATGATTTGTGAATAGTTTAACAATAACACATGATATGGATAGATAACAATAATTGTTTTGTAATATTATATTTGTTTGAGCAGATTGAATTTTTTACTTGAATTTTAAAAATAAAGATTTGAATACATAACACATGATATGGATAGATAACAATAATTGTTTTTTTTTTAATCTAAGCAATGCACTGATGCTCATTAAAAAAAATATTAGTGTGATCTCATTGTCTATGCCAAAACACCCGTCATTTTTATCCATGCCCATCGAAACTTACATTTCGCCAACTCTGCCCATCAAAACAAAATTCTGTCAAAACTGCCTAAACCGGCTAAAATTTTTTTTGAAAAAAGTTATAATTTAGAAATTTTTTATATGTTTCTTTGAAATTAGATAGAAAAATATATAATCCGGATCAATATTTTTCAGATCAGGTTTTTCGCGGCTTTAAGAAAAAGTAAAATATTTCATTTTGTGTTATTAGAAAAAATAAAACGGCCATAACTTAAAAAAAAATGAAATTGATTAAGGGTCGGAAACATCGTTTTTTTTAACTTTAAACGGCTATATCTTTTGCTAGGAAAGTCGGATTTACGCGTATGACCCCAATTCGGAAAGGGGAGGAGGAGACGATCGGTCACCCCGGGGTTTACCCCGGGTGTTCGAAAAAATCAGAATCGCCAAAAAACGTCGTTTAGTGCTTCAAAAATTAAGTTTAAGATTTTTAGTATCTTAATTGAATTTTTTTATGTCAAAAAATACTTTTCAGCACCGAGAAATGAACCAGTAGCAAGTGCAATTGCCACAGGAGAAGTCTCATACAAGCATTTTGTCTTCTGGTTTGATTTCAATGACTGAGAGGTATATGCTCTAGCAATCCTGTAATTATAATATAGTTTACTAGTTCCGTTAAATAAAGACAAAGGAATAAATCATAAAATCATAATGGATATTTTTTTTAATAAAGGGTATAATGGATATAAAATGAGTAAAGGGTATAATGGATATATTTTTATTTTTTTTAATAAAGGATATAATGGATATTTTACAAATTTAAAATAAGCTTTAACAGGCAAAGGGATTAAAATGAGTAAATTTGTAAGTGTTTAAAGTTTAGAAGAATAAATATGATATTATGAAGTTTAGACATGAAATATGTAATATTGACAAATCATAAATCATAAAATCATAAAATCCATCGTATTAAAAATATAAATAAATACATAATATTACAAAATATGATATTATGAAATCATAAATCATAAATATGATATTATCAAGTTTAACCTTGCATTCAGACGTTATTTGATTATTTTGTTAACTTATGTTTTAAACTATTCACAAATCATAAAATCCATCGTATTAAAAATATAAACAAATACATAATATTACAAAATACATAAATTATAAACATAATTATAAATAATCCATCATCGCAAAAGCAAAAAAAAAAAAACAAAAAAAATAGTAAACCGCCCCCCCAGGGGGTGGGTTGGTGGGGGGGTAAACCGCCCCCTGGGGGGGCGGTTTGGGCATGGGTAAAATTGTTTTGGGGGGGCGGTTATTAATAATATTTTATATATTTTTTTGGTTATGAATAAAAATGCCGGAGTATTTTTCTATTGTTATAAATTTTCCATTAGTTTAGTCTTTCAATAAAAAAAATATCAGCTGATAGGGCCACCGGCAATAGTGTTCTAAAACGGACCGGACTGGGAGGACCAGGTTCAATCCGTCTGGATTCACGGGTTGGCTGGGTACGGGTTGTTCACGGGTAGACGGGTAAATTTTTTGAAAATCTTATCTTTGTCTGTCCGTGGATCCTTACCCCACGGGTTGACGGACCGGGCGGACCTAGTTCACGGGTTGGTCCGGACCAGGTTTTTTTATTCTGTTTTTTTTGTTTTTTTGTTTTTTGTTTTTTGTTTTTGTTTTTTTTTTGAAAGAAAATATTTGATAACAAAATTAAATATTTGAAATATTTAAAATTATTCGGGTTTTTTTTGTTTTTTGGTTTTTTCAGTTTTTTTTTCGTTTTTTTCGGTTTTTTGGGTAGGTGGGCGGACCGGGCGGGCAGGCTGGTGGACCGGGTAGGTGGGTTCACGGATCATGGATTTGGCAGTTTTGGTTTCAAAAACTGAACCCTTACATGGATTTTGATCCGGTCCGGCCACTCTCCCAACCCGTGGACGGACCGAACCGGATGGTAGCCGGGTCACGGGCGGACCGGACTGGGTCATGAGTCACGGGTAGAAATTAGAACACTACCAGTATATTTACTGGGATTTTTATTAATCGAAATTAAATAAAAAAAATATCGAAAAAATGAAGGATCTCAGTTTTTTTCGAAAAATAAGTAGGCCGGAACTCAACGTCCCTACGGACGGGAAATATTTCAACGTCCCTTTTAATCAAATTCCGCCCACTAACTAATCAAAACGAATCAGTAAAAAAAAATTAACCGCTACAGGGACGGTAGAGATCTATCCGTCCGTGACACGAAAAAAAAAAAAAAAAACAGGGACGGTGGGAATCAATCCGTCCCTGGAGCGTCTATTCCTACCGGTGAGTAAGAATTATATTTACCACCGTTCGATCTGTTTTAAATGGTCGGTGATTTATCATTGATTTATATATAAGAAGCGTCTATTCCTACCGGTGGGTAAGACTATAAATCAAGTATTTTGGTTGAACTTGGTTCACATCTCGAAGAGCATATCATGTTACTGATACGTGGAGTCTACGCTAGAAGTACCAGAGGAACTTTGCTTAGTATCATGGTCATGGAGCATTTATATTTTGTGTTTCTAAACTTCAGGCCCGTTCCCAGTTTCGATAAAAAAGGCAAGTGATGCGATACAGTTGGCCTATATGTTTGAAGGAACATGGTTTATATTTATTATAGACCAAATTTTTTAGTTTTAGCAGACGATAATGATACATGCTTTCAAGAACGCTCTGGTTCAGCGGTGTCGTCTATCATGATTAGAAAACCCAGTTCACCTATCAAACAATGTTAATTCCGATTTTTTAGTAAGCTGTCTTTAACCCTGACGGACGTGGATGGCTGCACCGTCCATGATTTGAATTAATTCGTCCGGGTTAAGAGATTTGCCTGAGAGGGATTAGATTAACAGGGACGTTGAAAATTTTTCTGTTCGTAGGGACGGATTAGTTTATCCCGGCCTATTTACTTTTCGAAAAAATTCAGAATCTATTTTCTTTTTCGATATTTTTTTAATTTAATTTCGATTATTAAAAAAATCGGGTATATTTACCTGGGCTACCAGCATATCTACCAGGTTATTAATCCCGCAGATAGGGCCACCAGCATATATACCAGGTTATTAATTCCGCGCGGATAAATTTCTCATGCGGCACAACAGGAAATATAATGATGTAATACAAAACCATAAAAATTATGAGTTTATTTAAAATATAAAGGATATACTTCAGATCGAGATTGTATTTCTATTAAAAGTTAAAATCTAATCTGATCCTACTAGATACTTAAATTTACATGATACGAATTCTCCCGCACGGTATGTATGGCACAGAAAAAAATTTATCCAACATTGTTGAATTGCTTTGTCGACGAATTCAAACAAGTCGACCCCACATAAAAAGAAAATATATATATATCCCAATGGGGGTCCACACGGCAATGACATAATTGGATAAACGTAATTACGAACATGAAAGCATGGAAGGCACCTTAATTTGACTTTGAAAAAAATAATGGAGTCTTCACCAAGTCTTTTCTTATTATTACATAAAAATTATAAGGACTATTATACAAGCGCTCCTATTGTGTTTATATATGTGTTAATTCCAAACACGAACAAACAGGGAGAAAAAATGGTACGTGCTCTTGCCATATTGCTTGAAAATGATTATCCACACAAACCATTCATCTCTCATGCCATCATAATCCTCTTCATGGGGTCCGTAATTGGAGTTGTAATATTCAACTGCGGCAAGAAGGCGAAGAGACGGCCTCAACCGACAAATAACATGACATATTATGGGAGCGGCGCCAAAGGTTATAATAACCCCGGCAATTCCGGTGGAGGAAAAGGAGGAGGTATGGGTGGTGCTGCTCTGGGGCTAGCAGCAGGAGCTGGTATCGGTTTGGCTGCCGGCTTGGCAATTGATGCCGTTGTAGATGCTTCCAACAACGACAGCGGGGGCGGTGATGGAGGTGGTGGAGGCGGTGGAGATGGTGGAGGTTGCGGAGGTGGTTGCGGTGGTGGTTGTGGTGGTGGTTGCGGGGGTTAGACTTTATTTAATTAATGGAAACATATACACCATGGACATAATTCGGTACACGTACATACACAGTTATACAAATCGGTGATCCGTCTCATTCCTTTTGCTTCAATTATTTGAATTTGAATAGGTTATGTAAAGTTGAATTGTACAGTTGTGAGTTGTAAATGAGTAAAATGAGTGTTGATTCTGTGAAGTTGTCTTGTGCCTTTTTTATTATATATATAAATGAGACTGTTGTCTATTGCATTTGTACAGATAAATCAAAGGAATTGGGTATGTAATGTTCAAACTGTAACTATATATAATATTTAATTTTGTGCTCTAATATGCTCACATCTTTTATCTTTGTTTTCAAAATCTAAACAACCAATTCAAACAACTCAAAATGATCTTCATAATAAAATATGCTTGGAGATCAAATTTTAGAATTTTTAGAATTTTTTTACTATTTTTTAAATAGATACAAAATCACTGTTTTAAGAATATTCTGGACCATCCGAAAATAAATAAGTATACTATTTACAAAATTATGGTGTATTTGAACCCTCCTCTATATAAAATAAGTATATTATTAAAATACTAATATATTATATGTAATTTTCATAAATAAACAAAATAAATAACATTTTTTATTGCACAATTTGTGAAATTTGAAAATAATTTAAGAAGGTACTAACATTATAATTTTTATTCGAAATTATGGTGCATTTGGTTGTTTTAGCATGTTTTATTTTACACAATTTTATCATAAGAAAAACTGAGTTACAAAATGATGACGATGAATTTTTGGACCATCAAGAAGAGCTACGAGAACGGAAGGACGAGGAAGACGAAGAGAATGATCTGACGGACAGACATGTTAGAGATGTGTTGCGAAAAACTAGAAAAAATACATTGTGGAAAAATATGTAAAACCGAAGAAACTAGAGGAATTAAATTTGTAATGCTTTTTGTATGTTTATTTTGTATTGTTATTTTAAGATTTATTATGCCATCTTTGTTTATTATTTATTTGGATTAAATTTATTGTTATTTAATATTTAATGCTATCATAGTTTACCGTACTGTTTAATGAAATTTGCATGACTATATTGTTATTCTATTTACAGAAATTTATTTATCACTATTTTCATTTAACATTTTATTGAATATGCAATATCATGTGTTAACATTCATTATAACATCAAAACTCAATAAGGCCATAAGAGTCATTTCCTATCATTTTTACATTTTAATGAATGTTCTCTTCCACTATTTTAATTATTGAGGTTACTGAACGTAATTGAAATATAGAAGAATTCCTAATTCCACAATTCCTCTATGCTTATGCTATTCCATGTTCAGCCCAACACTACGTGATCCTGATGCACTACTGGGTCTCTGTGTTAACCTGGATCATCTTGACGCGGGACTTCTTTAGGCGTGAGTATTTGGAGTAGATTGAATTAGATCTGCTATGATCTTGGTATGAACAATAATCCTAAAATTCTTGCTTTTTCAAATTTAGCCTTCCAATAATTTCTGTGCACGTATCTCAAAACAACTGATTTTTCTGTGTACGAATCTCGAAATAATTTAACAGTTTGATTTGAAAAAACAGAAATTGCAAGATACTGTTCATGGGTAAGGAATTGCAGGAGATTCGGATCCGGAGTAGAATATTTCTAGCAGCAGCAGCAGGGTTGGAATTACCTGGAGTTGGAGACACAAAAATAACACCTTTTCTTTTGTAGCAATACCTTAATTCCCTGAGGTACATTTTACTTAATCATATATATTAAAAGTTGATTGAATTTTTAAAAATATTTATATAGTGCAGTTCTCCTCATAAAATGCTAATTCTGTGCTTGTAGCATAGTGGTTAGAATCCAATTTGTAATTGTGAAAATTTAGATTTAAATTCCTGTGACTATGTGTGTGTGTGTGTGTGTGTGTGTGTTAGAATTTAATTTATTACACTGAGAAATGTTTGAAAGTATATATAATTTTAGTTTAGGAAAAAAAATAATGAACTGCTATCCATGTATAAATTCAAAATTCATGATGCTTGTTTAATCAATTAATAGTTTTAAAATGTAATTATTATCTCTAAATATTAAAACATAACTATATATTTCTAAAATTCGAAATATAAAATAAGATATTACCGCTAGCTTTAAATTTAAAACCAACTACTAGTTTTAATTATTGTACTTTATTTAAGACTATAAGTTTTAATTTAAAACCAACTAGTCAGTTTTAATTGACTAATTAATCTAGTTTAATGCCAATCAATCAATATTTACGACGACTTAGCAGCAACCAGCAAACCTATCATTTTCGACTGAATTGCCATGCAATAACGAAGTACTTGCCAAATATATATTGCCATGGTGGAGAAGACTTACCCTCATTAATTCTGTCTTATCTACTATATCATTAATTATATACTCTTTCTGTCTTATCTACTATGATTTTGAAATTTTTAATTATGTACGTTGAAATTTAATTGATATTTTATTTTTTTGAAGTTTTTATATAGTTTAGCCCCCCCTCATAAAATGTTAGATGTGTACTTGTAGTCTAGTGATTAAGACTCTATTTTATTCTTGGGAGGTTTTGGGTTCAAATTCCACTAGCTACAAATTAATAATTATGTATTTTAAATTTTAGTCCCCTCTAACTAAAATTTCTAATTCCGCCCCTGGTTCCTGGCTTTCTTAGCCAAGAAATTTGAAGATGTCGGTATACTTGACCTTAAACAGATGAATGATGCGTTACTGATAAAATGGTGGTGGAAATTCCAAAACAACACTTATAGGAGTCTGTGAAAAGACCTGATAAATGTGAAATATTATAGTCATCATCATATTACACACTCCATTTTGGAGTGAGATCTTGAAATTAGATAGTTTAGGCAAATGTAGTGGGCGATATATACCTAGTCATGAAGCTACCATATCTTTTTGGAAGATCAATGGGATCAATATTGTACCCTGGCCACACAATTACCCCAATTATATAGGATCTGTAGCAACAAAAAGGTTACTCTTAGAGAGGTAATCAATTCACAACGGGAGGTAGTTAGATTTACCAGACAACTCGATTTGGTATTAGTATAGGAATGGACCTTTATTTTACACAAACTCAGTACTATTTCATTCACACATGATGCAGATAAGATTGTTTGGAAATGGAAAGCTTCAAAAAAAATTTCAGTTAGATCCATTTTATATATTTTTTTTTAATTTTGGGGGGTACATCTGCCAAAGATCCCTTGCTATGGTGGCAGCTGTCTCTTGTTGGAGCCGACGAAAATTATTGTCGGTCACCGTAAGACCATCTGTGTTGAATATAAATTGAATAGCATAACCGTGTCTTAATCCATAATTGTCTTGTGTGAGAGAGCAGCACCGATTAGGTTCTTTCAGAATAGCAAGACTCTTTAGAGAGTCTCATTTGTTCTGCTTTCTCCGAGATGGTATGTTTCTACTGATGTCTTTTTATAGACTTCTCAATATGCTAATTACAGCTCTAACTAACATAACATAAAGCATCATGTCCTAATTGACTACCTGTGCCTGGTGCATCACTAATTAATTATGTTGGTTGAGCAAGGCTGCTATTGGTCGCCAGTATGTTGCCTAATAAAGTTTCATGTGAATGAAGCAGAGCAATAGCCTTTTAGAAATTCCATGTTAAGACCCACGTTAATAAATTCTCAATTGTGGTCCACATGTGGCAACCACCCAGATGAGTAAACGTAACATGAAAGGCACTTCAAACCAGTTGACTTTGAAAATGTAGATCCTTCGCCAATTCCTTCGTTACTAATTGTTAAAGGGTTTAAATGTAGGGCTGAAAACAGAGTCGGATAATCCGTATTCGAAAACCGAATTCGGATAAATATCCGAACAAGCAAACGGAACGAATATCTGTTAATATCCAAAAACGTGACGCAAAGTTTTTGAAATCTCTCATGCCATCATAATCCTCTTTGTGGGGTGCGTAATTAGCGTTGTAATATTCAACTGTGGCAAGAAAGCGAAGAGACGGCATCAACCGACAAGTAGCATTACATACTATGAAGTGGCGTTTATAATTACCCCAGCAACGCAAGCAGTGGGGGATATAATTATCCCAGCAACGCCGGAGGAGGAAAAGGAGGTGGAGGAGGGATGGGTGGTGCTGCTCTAGGGCTAGCAGCAGGAGCTGGTGTCAGCCTAACTGCTGATTTGGTTAGTGGCGGAGGGAGGAAGACAAAATGTGGGTCAATTGATCTTAATTTTTTTTTGAATTTTTTGTATTTATGTATGATTTTCTATATAATTTAAAGTAAAATGATTTGATATTGTCAAGTTGATTCTCATTCTCCGTAGAAAATTTTTATTCGAACCCCCATAATTCGAAAGTCTGGCTCCGCCCCTGATTTTGGTCATTGATGCCGTTATAGATGCTGTTGACAATGACAAACATAATGACAATGGATGCGGCGTTGGTGGAGACGGGAGTGACGCTGGTGGGAATGGGGCGGTATTTGTGGAGGCGGCGGCTGTGGTGGTGGTTACGTTGCGGTGGTGATTAGACTTGTTATTTTAATTAGTGGAAACATTTACTCCATGGGCATGGTACTGTTCATGTACATACACAGTTATATACTTATATATACACATCCGTCTCTTTCCTTTGCTTCATTTATTAGAATATTTAGAATATGTTTGGTAAAGTTGAATTGTCATTTTTATTTTCCTGGTATGAATTGTACAGTAAAATGATGTCGTTGATTCTGTTTAAGCAGTGATCTGCGTTTTGATTTTTTTTTTTTTTTTTGGAAGGTTGGTATAACAACCTTCTGATTATATAAACGGGACTATCGCATTATCAAAGAAGCTGTGGATGTAATGTTTGAAACTATAAATAACAAATTTGTGATTTACACAATTAGAATCCAGAAAATATTTGTGTTGGCTCATTTACATAGAATATCCATATCTATACAATTGATGTCAATTGCATGGGTATGCTATATAAATGAGTCCAAGCAATTGTATTTTTTTTTTTTTTTGTGTTAATAATCCGTAGGTATTTCATTAATCAGGACAAAAACATATTACATTCATCTGTTTGTACCAGTACACAAGTATACATCCAGCAGCCATACCAGTACTTAAAATATTACAAAAGACCTCCTTCTATAAATCTAGACAAGAAAAACAGAAAAAAAAACAAAACCGTGCTCTAATTACAAAAAGATGAGCCTTCCGGTTGTCGTGCTCAGATTGGTAGATAGCGAGCCTGTATGGTTTTCTGTGGTCATGCTCAGATTGATAGGTAGTGAGCCAGCAATGTTTCTTGTCATTAACACAAATAGTGCTGTTGTTAGGTCATAGTGAGCCGGGGGATCCAGAGAAGCCTTGATGCTTAGATTGGGTTTGTGCCTGATTTATTTGGTTTTGAACACAACAAGACAGAAGAAGAAGAAGAAGAGGAAGAAGGAAATAGAAGAAGGGAGGAGGAAAAAAGGACAACATCAGCACTTCATCAACGTTATCAACCATAACACGTCCTTATTTATATGTATTTATAATAGACTACGAAGGAGGTGGAGCGAATTCACAACACCTCCATTCGAACCCGGAGAGTCGAGATGGAGCGAAGAGCGATGACCAGATTCATCAGACGGAAGCACCTACTCGATTGAAGTGAGGCGAGATAGACCGAAGAGCGGTGACCAGGTCCGTTCGACGGAAGCACCTGCTCGGATAGAGTAACGCGGAGCGACGAGCGGCAGCTAGATCCATTAGACGAAAGCATCAGCTCGAATAGAATGAGGTGAAGTGGACCAGGTGAAGGAGGAGGGGGCGGGGCGGGGCAGGGCAGGGTGGAGGAATAACTGCTTACCGACTCTCAAAATTTCTTTTCAAAGCACCAGCGGAGTTTTCTATGGAGAGCAGTGGACTTCCCTAGGAGAATATCAGTTCCCATGCTAGTAATGTAAATTCTAGTAGTCTCATACAGTACTGGAAAAATTTGAAAATATTTTATTGTTTTCATTATACAATATATATCAAAATACCAATATATTAGATGTAATTTTGACAGTTAATATATAAAAGTAGCATATTTTTGCACAATTTTTCAAATTCTAAAATAATTGAAGGTATTCAAAATAATAATTGGAATATTATTTGAAAATCTTAATACTCCTGGTTCTGGTGCACTACCGGGTCTCTGTGGTAACTGGTAACCCGGTTAATCTAGATCCGGTGACTTCTATTAGTCTATTAGGCCCAAAAATAACGAAGATTTAATAGGAGCTTGTTGGGCCTATAGAAGGCTTTAATCGGTACTGTTACAAGTGGGAGAAGAGAGCGTGTAATAATTAAAATATTTTTGTTTTCAGGTGGCATATCTGGAAAAAAGGAAAACATATGATTCTTAATTAATTTTGTGCTTACGTAGTTCTAACATTTCTGCACATAATTTTGAAAGGAACATAATATTTTGTGAGGTTGTATTCTTGAATGGAACTAAACATTTGTATTTAATAATTTTCAGTCAAAATAGTGTGCTATTCTGTGTTATTCTGCTAATTAATCCAACGATTTTCATCGAGCCCATTATAATTTGAACGTACAAAGGAGGCCTGGTGCATATCGAACAATATCATGGCGCTTGAAAATATTAATAAACAAAAAGTAAAAGCATTTATTAGTATGAAAATATTGTTATGTGTTTCATTTTCTCTCAGCTAAATTGAAATTGGCCATTTGTTGCGGGGCAAAATCGCTACTTCCCTTTCGGATCCGACTCTGCTGCTTTTTTGAGAGAAAAGCAGGTTCTGCTTTTCCAATCTCAACTATTCAAAATTTTCTATTCATGTATCTCGATAAAGAAACTTTTTCATGCACAAATCTCAACAAATTTGAATAGTTGGAATCGGAAAAGCAGAATCCTGTTTTTCACTAAAAAAAGTAGCAGAGTTGATTCCCTTTTGAGATGGACAGCTACCATGGCTGGCACTAAGAAATGATAGATTGATAGTAAAAAAAAAAAAAAAAAACAGAACCTATTATTTATAGAAATTATTTAAAAATAATATAGGAAAAAAGAGATGAAATGTATAAAGATTGTGATTGTGTAGAACAGTAGAAGGAATCAAACTATTAATTTGATTTTTTTTTTAGTTAACACATCACATTACATGATTACACAAAACGTCACATAATAAATTTGACTTTTAAATCCTTTAATTTCAAGCAAACATGTGAATCTATTGTAGAAAATTTGAGTAGGTAAAAGAGCTGAATTGATGATTCGGTACTGTCATACTATGAGATCAAAATTCATTTACAATTTATCTAATTTTCTATATTATTTTTAAATAATTTCTATAAATCAAAATTCTGACAAAAAAGGACAAGTTATCTAGAGATATTGTCAGAGAAGAGGTAGTGCAATTTGAGTCCCATATTCATCGAAAAATTTTTTGGGTCCGATGTAGTTTAGGATTGTGCACACAAATTTTAAAACAAAGTCCATATGAATCTTAAAGCGTATCAGATGACTGTGATGTGCATCGAACCTAAGGGCTTGTTCGGCCTCCTTCAGGGAATGAGAATGGGCATAGAAACATGTCCAATTTGAACTTTAATTTACTGTTCACATGGAAAAAAAAAATTGAACTGAATTTTTTTTTTTCCACGTGAACAGTAAATCGCACAAACAGATCCTAAATTTGCTTCATTGGCACTGGATCCAAACTTTTCTCGAGAATAGGAAGTGATAATCAACCGTAAATATTCTCAGAAATTAAGATTGTTTATATAAAGAAAAATTAACAAAGAAAATCTTTACCAAATTCATTTATCATAATTAATTCCTACAAATCTTCAAAATACCACATGACGCATCAACTGCGAAAAGGGAATCCGCTCGGTTAATTTGTTGGATTTGCTTTCCTTGAAAATATATTCCTCTTGACCACGCCGATGAGTAAAATGAACTTGCTTTTTCGATAGGATTGCAACAGTTCGCAATTTAAGAGCCGTAAAAGTGGAGACTTTTTGACTTGTGAACCAAAAACAATTCCACCTTCAAACTTTGCTGCATGTGTAGCAAAAATAGACAACACCTAATCCAAATCAAACAAAGAATTTTAAAATATAAAAACTCTTTTTTTAATATAGAACGGAGACAAGTTTTTCTACTGGATCTCGAACAAACGACATCTTACATCTCACATGATAAGCAAGCATCTCCTCAGTCACCGGACTAAAGACGGCTCTTAATAAATAAAAAATAAAATAAAATTTCACAACTAGGGGTGAAAACGATAAGGATATCCGATATCCAAATATTCTTACGAATAGTGGTACTAATATGGTTTTAAATTTTAATTATCAGTATCTGAATAGTAGATATATACCATATAGTTTAATATATATTATGAAAACATTTATGTATATACCTATAGATATCTGATATCCGATCTGTATCCATATGTATTTGTTTAATATTCAATCCGTATCCGTTTTTGAAAAAAAATAGATACAAATATGATTTTACCACTATATATCTGATCCGTATCTGATCCGTTCCTATTAACAACACAATTAATTACGACAAGAGGCAGATTTAGCTTGAAAGAATGAATTCAATTGATCCCATTAAAAAAATTATATTTATATATGATTATCTATATAATTTATAGAAAAATATTATATCTCATGGAATCACTCACTTTCACGTGGAATCAATTTTCTAACTTTGAACTATTGATGTTGATAATCACTGCTCGGAACTATGCAACTAAAGATAATGACCTTCTTTAAAGTTAATACTATTTCATATTCAAGTATGAAATAACTATAATATATTTGGTAAAATTGTTACGAATTATAATACTTTACGGTCTTCCTTGCATGTTAATTTTAAACTAATAATGATTTCTTACTTCATATTTTTTTTTTTTGACATTTCTCTTGTATGAAATAAAAAAGTTTTTATCAATTGTAATATTTATGAAAATAAATCTTTTCCTAAAAAATAAAATAAAGCATACATACAAAACATATCGAACATAGCATTTATTATGAATATTTAACCGAATGCCTATATTTTGTTTAAAAGTTAAGTGGTAAAAAGATAACTCTCTCCGTGTGAGAGATCGTGGTCCAAAATATATATATACATAGGAGATTCTTTATAGATTAATGAAAGTTAGTAGGTTAGACTTCCATTTTTTTATTAAAAAAAAAAATTCAGGAGTCATTGTCATAACTTGAGAGAATGATGTTAAAATTAGAAATTTGCAATTCATCTTGCACACTTCAAAATTAGTGTAACCTCCTTCAATAATTATAAATGTCATTTAATACTATATCAACTTTTGTATTTTAACTCACAAAAATAATATATAATATAAATTATATTTAAAAGAAGAGTAGAACTAGGATGCTCCTAGGAGTATCAAGCTCTTTTGTATTCTTAACTCTAAAATCTATCGGATTAATTTCGAACGACGAATCCAAACCGTTGAAATCCTTCTACCTTATGAATGATGCGTCTATATGTGAAAATTTTAAAGTTTCGAATTAATATAGTATAAAGTCAAGTGGTCAAAAGTCTTCCAAAAAATGAATGCATTAAAATTAATTTAGAAACCTTATAATTTTGATCACCTGACTTTATACTAAATTAATTCGAAACTTTAAAATTTTCATATGTAGACGCATCACTCGTCAGATAGAAGGATTTTAACGGTTTAAATTTGTCGTTCAAAGTTAATCCGATAGGTTTTAGAGTTAAGAGTACAAAGGAGCTTGGTACTCCTAGAATCACTCTAGTTCTACTCTTAAAAGAAATATGAGTTTCCGAACTAAAATAAAGATTGATGATATTTATTTCATGAATTATATATATATATTTTTTTTGAAAAACTTGACAGCGGCTGTCAAGGTTATTAAGAGAAAAGCTGTTGTTATGTGTGACAGAACATTGATTCCATTCTCTCTTTTTTTTTATTCCAATCTTTAACAACTGTAATTGGTATCCCTCAATTTTAGATATATCGGATTTTTTTTCAAATTTAAGAATCAATTGAATTATCTGATAACATTAAATGTATGTAAAGTATATCTTCATCATAGACCATATAAAATTCAACATGATATCCTCATTTATGGAGGCTTGGGTGACTAGGATGGCATAAACATACATAAAAAAAATATAGAAACCAGCCAAGAAGGCACACAATAACATAACATTATTATTTCTTACCATAACAGAAAAGTGAAATGTCTATCCAAAAAATTACTGCAATGCCCATTGAAGGCATCAAGGGTTGGAATTACTTGGAGTTGGAGACACAAATAACACCATTCCTTTTGCAGCAATATCTTAATTAATTTCCTGAGGTACTGTTTTGTACAATTAGTTGATTCAGACTGTTCTTTTAATCTTGCACGGATCTTAAATGAGACCCCTACATTCTAAATAAGTATTATATTGAGTTTGATCCGACTAAAAATAAAGTCTCACTGTAAGATACTACAGAGGATACTGATCCCCTTTCCCCTTAGAGTGGCCACATTACTTTCTTTTGAAACGAAATGGCAGATATCTTAGAAGGAAGAGGAATCAATAATGTAACATAATCTTGGTTTTAAAATATGACATGCTGTTTTTCTCAACAACCGAAATTGGTTATAATTAACAATTAATGTGTGAATAAATAGATATTTTCCACCAATTTTTTGTCTCCATTTTGTGATAGAAGCGGATCTAAAAACAGTCTCAAGAGTATTTAGTCACCCCTATATATTTTTTTTCTAACATTTTAATTATGTATATAAAATTTAATTGGATTTTCTTAAAAAAAATTATATAGTGCAACATCTTTATAAAATGATAAATATGTACTTGTAGTCTAGTTATTGTGAAGACTTAATTTAAATCTTTATCACAATCCTACAAATCTTCGAAACACTACATGAGGCATAAATGAGATATGTCGTCACTCGCCGATATATGTTCTAATTTTAGAAATTGCAAAAAAAAGGGGAATCCGCTCGGTTGATTTGTTGGATTTACTTTCCTTGAGAATATTTCCCTTTAAACTTTTTGGAAACTTTCAACTTGTCAACAATTCTATCTTCAAATTTTGCTGGGTACCAACAAAAATATGGAACCAAAATATATATTGGATGATGCGTCAATATCTTTGAATGCTATTGCATGATTTCTTGACATGCATGCTTCTACAAGTAATACCTAATCCAAATCAAACATAGATTTTTATAAATTTAAATGAAATGGGAACATGTTGTTAAACTTCAAATACATAAAAATAATCTTTCAATCAGATTTTAAACATACAATTTTTTACATGGCGCGGACATTACCTTAGCCATCAAATAAAAATTGTTCATTAAAATATTTTATAACACCATTAATTATAGCATTTTTTTTTTCTTAGAGTGAGGCTATGGATTCATATATTCAGTTTCATTCAATAGTTGATACAAATGTTCAACGGAATCTCCATATAAAAATGAACTTAGAGACCAAAATTTACATTTTGTTAAAAAATAATTACTATCTTTCTACGTATTTAAAAAAATCACTATTTTTAGATGTTCCAGAACTTTAGATCAGGTGATTCTTTCTATCTATCTAAAAAGATGGTATTTTTTCATAAAAAAATATAAAATTTAGTTCTCAAATAAATTTTTATATAAAAATCACGTTAAACAGTACGGATTAACTGTTTAAAAATTAAATACGAAGATATAGATTCATAATACTAACTTATGTGCATATTGCATAGTACTATTCTCTGGCCAATTACAGAGGACTTGAACTCTTCCTTTAATTCAAAAAAAAAAAAAAAAAAACTTAGCATATTGCAGAGGGAGAATGTTTTATCGGTAGAAAATATAAAAAAAGAGAGAGAAAAAACAGAAAGAGTATAACTCATTTTGTATAGAAAGATTGCTATAGATTATACCAATTCAAACTACATATATATAATTATTTTTTCAGAAAACAGAAATGTGTTCGGATTCTCTATAACTTCAACAAATGAGAAACCTAATAAAAGTTAAGAAGTCATAGATAATGAAGCCACAAAAAATCCGAACACATATAAACATGTGAAAAAAATGGAACCGACTCCGCTGCCAAATGAGCAAGCAGGACCCTACTTTTCCAAATCAAACCATTAATCTGTGCTGAGATTCATGCATGAAAAAATTTAATGGTTAGATTTGCAAAAACAGAGTCCTGTTTGCCAAGGAGCGGATTTGGATCTGAAAACAGAGGCGGATCTACACTATGCCCAGGAGGTGCTAAGCCACCCCATGATTTTGAAAATTTTAATCACGTACGTTGAAATTTAATTGATTTTTTATTTTTTTTGAAATTTTTATATAGTTTAGCCTCCCTCATAAAATGTTAAATGTGTTACTACGTGCACGATACTAGTTTAACTTATTTGATTTTGAATCAGCATCAAATCAACCAGCGCACTAATATTCTATATGAGTGAAATCTTATAACATGAGAAAATTGATTCAGAACAATATATCGATTTGAATTAGAGAGCCTGAGCAGAAAAAAGTAAGAGCATCTCCAACACTTATTATTTTATGGTTTGCAATATGATGTGACTATTATTTTTTGGTTTGCTGGGTTATGAGATAATTTGTAAATTAGCAAATTTTCTTTAAAAATAAACGTTTGTTTATTGCCAGCATGGCGAATTGATTGACTCAGATTCTTTATGAGTCTCTTTAATTGCAATTGCTGGGATGTAGTGATATAGAAATTATGAGTTTCTTTAATTGCTAAATTTAGTGACATGGCCAATTTTAATTGCTAAGCATTTATTGGAATGGAGATACTCTAAGTCGTGTAATACGCTTTAAGAATGATAGAGAAACAAAGCTGCACAGCAAGACATTTAAGTCTTGAGAAAATCATTCTTTAATTTTGTGGTAAAAGTTAACACTCTTTGCATAAAAAAGCTGGATGTTTTAAATTCAAATATAGTTATTTATATTTGAATATTAAAATTTGAAAGATAATTAGTCGATTATCATTTTTTTTTTCAAGTGGAAGAATCAAGTGCTAATGAAGTCTTGGCTATTACAGAGATTTCTGAGGAATAGGAGACTACTAGAATACTAATTGTGTTTCTTTTCTATGCTTAGTATAGAAAGTTTTGTATCAGGTAGTAAATTGATTTTGTTGTGGCATTGGTGTTTTGTGGTTGGGTATGTCTAATACTTAGAGGTCCTAGTCTCTGCTGGTCTTTGATTAGATAGTGGTACAATAGTATTACTCAATACCGAGCAGCTCTATTGTATGGTTTTCTTAGTAATAGAAAATTCGTGGTTTCTACCACTACTTTAAAAAAAAATCATTTTTTTTTCATTATTTGAAGAAAACAAAGAAGAGCCAATTGTTTTCGTAATGATCACTCTGCATTTAACACTGGACATATTGAAAAAGTATATAATATCTACAACTTTGACCTCCCCAATCCCATATATAGCCATGCATATCAAATTCAACAGTTTATCCTTATTCATAGAGGCTTTGGATGACGAGGATGGCATAAACATATACAAAGGAATTCGTAAAGGAATTCAAAATATAGAAACCAGCTAAGAAGGCACACAATAACATAATATAGTTTCTTATCATAACAAAAAAGTGAAATGTCTATCCAAAAAAAAGTTACTGCAATGCCCATTGAAGGCATCAAGGGATGGAATTACTTGGAGTAGGATATACAAAAATAACACCTTTTCTTTTGCAGGAATACCTTAATTTCATGAGGTACCATTGGAGCCGAAATTTTTTTTTGTGACATCCTCAAAAATCATAATTAAATAAACGACACCCGGTGTTGTTTATCTCAAAAAATACCACTCCTGCAAATTGAATTCGCGCACCAACCAATCTGAATTCGCGAGGTGGATTGGCACCTCAGCGGGTGCGCAAATTGATTTGGCACACTGAGTGCGCGGATTGAATTGGTGAACCCCTGGTTCGCAGAACCATTTGACACACCTAGAGGTGACTTTTGGAATTTTTTTGGCATGACTTTTCGAAAAATTTTCCCGCACTCCACCATTTGATGTGACTTTTAGAAAAATCCCAACCTTTCAAATACTTTCTAAAGTTTTTCATGCACGAATTTCAAAGACATTATTTTCCATGTGAGAATTTCAACAAAATATCAACAGTTGTGATCGATACTGTTGGAATAACAACAGATTTATTTCCAATTCAATCAACAGCTGTGCGCAACCAATATTTGGGTGCGCCAAATGGTTCTGCGAATCCGGGACTTCGCCAATTCAATTCGCGTACCACGTCAATTCGCGCACCAACAGGTGCGCCAATTCACCTTGCGAACCCAGATTGGTTGGTGCACGAAATGGATTCGCGAGAGTGTTTTTTTTTTTAGATTTTTGAGCTAGAGTGTCATTTATTTATTTTGGATTTATCCGGGTGTCACAAAAAAAAATTTCGGCCATTGGAGTGGCCACATTACATTTTTTTTTTTTTTTTTGTGTGTGTGAAATACAACAGCCGATATCCTAGGGGATAGGAGGAATCAAGAATATAACATATATAATCTTGGTTTTTAAATATGACATGCTCTTTTATTCTAAAATCGAAATTGGTTATAATTATCAAATAATATGTGAAGAAATGGAGGAAATTCCTTCCAATTTCTATCTCCATTTAATGACGGGAGCGGATCTAAAGCCAATCCCAATTCAGAGGGTATTTAGTCACCACTATAATTTTAAACATTTTAATTAATTATGTTTATTAAAAGTTAATTGATTTTTTTGTAATATTTTTATATATATTCTCTCATAAAATGTTATATATGTACTTACTGATTAGAAGTCCAATTTGTAGTTGTGGAGACTTGATTTAAATTCTAATGGCTATATATTATGTATTCTATATTTTGCTGCCCAATCTTTGTTTTCTAATTCTACCCTTGTTTAATGAACGACTGACAGAAAAATGACCCTTGCGCAAATCAAAGAATAGCGTTATTTAAATAAAATAAACTAATAATAGAACTGCGTTATTAAAATAGTACTATTATTCACTATTCTAAAGAGTAAAAATGTCGTTTGATAATAAAGTAATAATAATAAAAGAATAATATGATGATGTAGATACTATAACATGCATAGTAAAATAACATAATAACAATAATAACAACAGTAAAAATAATAGCAATTTATTCTGTGTGGCCAGTGAATTAGTTATTCGACCTGTTACCATTATTTCGATTATCTTAATCAGTGTTCCAAAAAGCTACGTTATAGCCTTTTCATACTATAAAAGCTACGCTATGAGATAAAATTACGCTATTTCAGCTACGGCTGCTATAGCTGTAATAGCTGACAACTTTTAATTACCGCTACGTGCTATTGCTACCACTATGCTACATGAGTTTTTTTGCAATTTACACGGGCTTCTGTACTTCTGTTCATATTTCTAATACTGTATAGTTTGCTATAATAAGTATGCTAAACCTAACTATATGTTTTTTCCTATTTGTGATTTAGTTTCTCATTTTATATCAGAAAATATTCAAATATTAATTCTTCATTTTATTTTTTCTTCATCTAGTATTCACTTGTAAAATTATCGCCGTTTGTTTCATTGAAAGCTAATTTTGATTATTACAATATATAAAATATTCAAATAGGTATACTAATTTTATTTCACTTATAAAATTAATTGCTCTTCGTCTATTATAATCTGTAATACTATGAAGTATGAAATGTTAAATAATGTTATCTTGTATATCTTTTTTTTTCCCCTTCTTATTTGCATGATTGAAGAAAAATATAGATTTAGATCAGTTATCATTTAGTTATCATAACAATTTGTATAAAACTCCAAGTGCCTATCGTTCCTTTTAATTAGCACCATATTAACCCTATTTTTTTTTTCTCAAATACAGCTATTTATTAAATCAAATATTCAATCAAAATAACATCTGTACTAATATAAAATTCACCGTTTTTTTTTTCTATTCTGATCTACTAATTTCAATTTCTCTATTCTTACCTAATCCTTGGACCATCCATTGATCCCTTTATAGTTTGAACGCTATATATTCTGACGATTCCGAACGAGACGAGCCCGTTATAGATTGAACTCGCAATTAAAGGAAGCTTGCATGTACTTACTAAACAATTAATAAACAAGCATGTATTAGCATGAAAAATATTGTTACGAGTTTTTTTTCTCTCAGCTAATTAAACTAAATTATCCGGTATGTTGTTAATGCATGCTAAATATGGGGCTGAGGGGCTCGTGCACTTGTAGCTGCTTATCTAAAAATGACAAAAATAAATAAATTTAGGAGGTTTAACGTGAGTGTTCTGAAATGACGTCCATGATAGACATATAAATAATTATTAAGGCTTCATGCCGACTACAGGAAATTTCAGAACAATTATACATTCTTATAAATATAAATAATTAGTTGGATATAAATCTTATATCTAATCTTGATAGTAAGCAATATCTATTAGAATTTTATAACCCTAAGAAAAGTATGTTTGGAAGTATATATAATTTTATTTTAGAAAAAAAAGTCATTACGAACATACATTCAAAATTCCTAATTTTGTTGAATCAATTAATAGTTTTAAAATGTAATTATTATCTCTAAATATTAAAACATAACTATATCTAAAATTCTAATTTTAAAATCAGATATTAATTAATTATCACTAGCTTATAATTTAAGGGAGGAAATCTTCCTCATGAAATGAACTCGATCAATTATTGTATATATTCTAATTAAGACAACAAGTTTTAATTTAAAACCAACTAGTCAGTTTTGACAAAACTTGTATATTGCCTCTGAAGTTGACTAATAATCTAGTTTAATGCCAATCAATCAAAATATTGTCTTAGTGGCATTTAGAAATTCCTTGATAAGCCCCACATAAAAAAATTATTCTCAATAGTGGTCCACATGGGAATCACACAATTGGATAAACATAGCATGAAAGGCGCCACTTTCAACCAGTTGACTTTTGAAAATGTAGAGCTTCGCCTTCGCCAATTCCTTTGTTATATATATTGTTTTTTTTTAAAGCTTGGTAGAGTTGTTATATATATCGTTGATATTATATAAATAGGTTTGCCAAAAAATATATATATATATATATATAAATAGGAATATTTTACAACTGCACATGTGCTATATATATATGTAGTCTTCGTTCCAAACACGAACTAGAAGGGAGAAAAATGGTACGAGCTCTTGCTATATTGCTTGAAAATGATCTTCCTCACAAACCCATCATCTCTCATGCCATCATAATTCTCGTCATGGTGTGCATAATTGGTGTTGTAATATTCAACTGCGGCCACAAAGCGAAGAGACGGCCTCCTCAACCAACGAATAACATGACATACTATGGAAACGGCGGTGGCGGTTATAATTACCCAAGCAACACCGGGGGAGGAAAAGGTGGAGGGATGGGTGGTGCCGCTCTAGGGTTAGCAGCAGGAGCTGGTGTCGGCCTTGCCACCGGCTTGGCCATTGATGCTGTTATCGATAACGACAAAAACAACTACGACGGTGGCGGCGGTTGTGGCGGTGGCGGTTGTGGCGGTGGTTGCGGTGGAGGTTGTGGTGGTTAGACTAATTTTAATTAATGGAAACATTTACATTTACATGGTATTCATCATTGTACACCTACATAAACACATGCAGTTGAGTTATACACGGCAGCTGTCTCATTCCAATTGCTTCAATTATTAAAATATATTAGGTGAAGTTTAATTGTCATACCTTTTTTCCCTTGTTATTGTACAGTAAATGGGTCGTTGATTCTATGAAATAGTGCTCTAGCTGCCTTTTGATTTTTTAAAGGGTTGGTGTTTCTTTGGTAATCAAAAGGACGGTGTATGAATGTTTCAAACTATAAATAATACACAACTGCTTTTTGACATAAAACACATGTCAAGTCCCCTGTGCTGTGGGACCGCTAAGAGCCTCCACCATGAGCAAGACATCTTTAGCCTTCTACGCACCATCTGGTATATATGTAGAGCAAATCATATTGTGCCGTCTATATATACCCTGAATATGAAAATAAATTTGATGTTATTCCAAAAGAACAGCAGGAACCGGTTATTCTGATTCTAACAGTTTATCTTCGTTGAAATATAATTCTCACATGAAAAAATTTCCTAATTAAGATTAGCACATGAAAAAATTTCAATGGTTCAGATGGGATAATTAACAGATTAATTCCTAATTAATTTATTTCCCCTAAATCAAGCTTACAATAGCAGATTTTTTTTTTTTTTTTAGAGATTTAATAGAAGGATTATCACTTATCAGGAAATAGATAGAGTGTTTTAGTTTTTGATTCTATAATAAAACCGAATCATAAATCAGTAATTTGGTTTTCTTTAGGCATTTCAGATTGTTTTTGTGACCAATGCAAGGTGCATCCGTGCATATAATATTTAAGATACCTTACAATTGATTCGGTTCTTTTTATATAATTGAAAAAAATTAAAACCTTTTATCTATATTCCAATATTATTATTAAAAAATTATAAATATGAAATATTTATCAAATTTCAATTAGTCAAACAATATTATATGCAACCAAGGATTTTCATTGTTTGGAGCCCCCCTCTGTTGATAGATTTTCATTTTATTTCAATAATTATATTATCTCTTGTCGGCTGCTAGTTATTCGTTAACTTGGACGGTTTATATATGATAGAGTACAAATAATATAATATCATGATATCATCTAGCTATATGTACGTGTTAAGCAAGTAAAGATTAGCTACAAGTATTACTAACTGTACGTAAGCGAATATGAATATGAAAACAGAGCATATATATATCATAGCCATTGACAATCATATTTCAATGAAATTAACTGCTTGATGGTATATAACATTTTTATAATACCCAATGCACAACGACATCTTTGTATGTATTGGCATAGTAACAAGTTTATATTTTTAAATAATTCGATCAACAACGTCTTTAATGTTTTATTTATGTATAATACAGATATAATTTACTCTTTTTATTTATTGATATACAAATATATACCACAATAATGATATATTAGGAATGTAGCATTTATCAACTATGAAAATAATTTAGGAATGTATTAAAAATAATAATTCAATTATTATTTGAAAACCTTAATACTACTACGACATATTAATTAGTGCACTACCAGGTGTCTGTGTTAATGGAAGAGTATCATGTAGGGGTGCCAACGGATCGGATAATATCCGACCGTATCCGAATCCGTATCCGAAAATTAGATACGGATATTCGATATATGAATATCCGTGCGGATACGGATACGGATATAGTTTTGAATTTTGATTATCCGTATTCAAATAGTAAATATATACCATATAATTTAATATAAATTATGAAAATATTTATGCATATATTTACGGATATCTGATATCCGATCCGTATCCGTATCCGAAAAATAAAAATAGATACGGATATGATTTTACCACTATCTGATCCGTATCCAATCCATTTGCACCCCTAGTATCATGTATCCCCTCCGGTACCACAAGTATCTGAATTAATTTCCGCCGAGTGATTTTTTGGGACCTACTTTCCACATATATCTTTAAAATTTGTGACAGATTAAAATAAACAGTAAGGATCTCATTCGTGGTCCGTGGATATTAGTTCTGTGGTAAATCGGTTCATCTTGGTGCGGCGACTTTTTTGTTTTTTAGGCATGAAAATAAGTATTGTAAATAAAAGTATGTACTCATTGAACGGATAAATACTGCCACAGGAATAATCGGCTGATTAGTCAGAAAAATTCACGACGGTTTGATCACCGCTAACGACTAATCGGCCAATTAATCGGTCTAAACAGACGTTTTTTTACAACACTGCTGAATATAACGAATAATGGATAGACCATAATTGGAGGCCTTGTTATTTGGGCCAACTATCAGAATTGGGTTGGCCCATTAATATCTGTTCTTCGTAGTGAGAATTGCGAAATGAGGTGATTATGTTAATTTGGGCCTAAAGAAGGCTTGAATCGGTGCTGTTATTAGCAGGCTTTAATCTTATTCACGCATAGAAATAATATATTTTTTTTACCAAATCTAGAAATAATATAACTTATATTTACATACGTATATGAACATAATAAATTAATAATGCATCACAAGATACGTAATGCCATTTATTATTAATTAGCTACTACTTTTTTTTTCTCAAAACAACACGTAATGCCATTGACATTTCTTGTGTTATTCACATTCTTTTTTCTAATCTTTGCATCTGAATGCGCCAGCTAAGTTCTTCTAAGTTTTAATTTTCAAACAAATTTATGATGATTTGACGTTAAAATATTCTATGGTATATATATATACTATTCAATACAGCAATGTTATCGTTTTTGACTGAATTACCATATCAAAGTTATTACAAACCTTGCCCAGGTGACTATTACGAATTCCAACCGTATATTATACAAGCCAGTTGACTTTGAAAATGCAGAGCCTTTGCCAAGTTCTTTGATATTGTTATTAAATAAATTAATGGCGAATACTACATATACAAGCGCTTGCTCCTGATGTGTTGTTATATATACATATGTATTAATAAAAAAGACGAACAAACAGGGAGAAAAATGGTACGGGCTCTTGCTATATTGCTTGAAAATGATTTTTCATACAAACCCTTCATCCCTCATGCCATCATAATCTTCTTCATGGTGTGCGTAATTGGCGTTGTAATATTCAACTGTGGGGATGAGAAGAAGAGTCAGTCTCAACCGGGAATTAAGATAAAGTACTCCGGGAGAGGAGGTGGCAATGACGGCGGCGGAGGTTGCGGTGGTGGTTGTGGCGGTGGAGGTTGTGGCGGTGGTGGTTGACTAATTTCAATTAATGAAAACATTCACTCCATGAGCATGCATGGTAAGATACACCTACATATATTAGTTATACACACGTGTCATTCCTTTTGATTCAATTATTGCAATATGTTATGTAAAGTTGGATTGTCATATTTGCTTGCCTTGTTATTGTACAATAATGAGTATGAATTCTGTGGAGTAGTGCCATGCCTTCTGTTTATTTAATGGGTGGTGTTTCTTTAGGTAATATATGGACTGTATATATATGTAATTAATGTTTCAAACTTTTGTTTTACCAGTATATTGCTCTGTGTGGTTTTGACAGGCAAGGTTCTACTTTGTCCTAACTTTTGTAATTATACTTTCATGATGCAATGAAAATGGACCTTTGGTCTCTTTTTAAAAAAAAAAAAATGTTTCAAACTATAAATATACTATCAAAATGTTTCTTTGCAAGAGCTAGCATTCAGGCAGCTGAGGCCTGAGATCCCTCAGCCTTATTTTATTTTTATATGGTCTCTTAAAAGGACAAATCTAACATCCGAAAGGCCATTTTTAGACTATCAAAATTTCTTAGAGGGACTATATATTTTCATTAAATGTAAAGCATAACAACTATCAAAATTTAGACTACAGACCAGCTATCATAAGATTGATGGCAGTGATCAGTCGTATTTTACACAAAATCGTAGTTCTTTTTTTTCGAAAAATGACAAACCAAAAGGAGTGATCACCTGTTTCATTCAAGACACAAATTGTTAGTTCTTTACACTTCTAAAAATAGATTAAAAGAAAAATAGAAAAATCTGGTTACACTATGAAGAACCTCAATCAATTAAAAAAACAGAAAAATAGAAAAACCAGTACCCTGGCCGGAACCCCTGGTACCCTCATAATTTTCACATCTCCTATTTTAATTCCAGCATCACCTACAATATTATCCCCATATACTGGTGCATCCTTGCTATATAACCTCTATTACAAAACATGTAAACTTCAACCAAATTATTACAAATATTTGTTTCTCAGCTCCTACTCTGGAAAAATCTGAAATTCTATGCCAGCACCTCCACCAGAGGTGGTACTTGCTTCCATCCATGACTTTCACCAGAGGTACTCCTGTTTATTGGGTCCTCCTCAGCATCCGTCTTGGTGAGGAATCTTCAATCTAACTCATGAAGTCTTCTACAACATTTGGTTTGATTGAATAAATCATAGTAAACCAAGCATCCAAATAGTGTAGTCAGATAATATAAAAAGCAAAGGATTTTCCATTTTTTGAAGTCAAATAACGAATATCAGATTATCATAGTTGGAGGCCTATATTAGGCCCTAATATGGCAACTGAATTCGCTCATTTAATTAATTTTTGTTTGTATGTAGTGGAAAATGAGGTAATTATTTTATGAATAAAGATTTTTTTCCCACTCTATTTCTCTCATTCATCTCTCAGCCATTAATTATCTAGGGACCACAATTTCCAACACAGAAACCAACTTTACTCAAAAGAATTTCCAACACAAAAAAATAAAAGAAAACATGTATCAATCATTAATTATGTGTGGACCGCTAATTAATAGAATATGTTTAATACATATACTTGATACATTAACTATTTACACTTGCATGGCAAGATATGAATACTTGCAATACTTGATATTAATATTTTCCGAAATACTTGATTCTTAGGTAAGAATACTTGCTAGAATATATATATATATATATATGAATACTTGCGAGATGGACAACTCAAAAGTATGTCATTATGGATCTCATTTGAAAGAGAAAATTACGTAGAAGACGTTCGTGGTTTTAGATTCGTAAATTTCGAGATTGAATGGAGAAAAAAAACCACCTCTAAAAAATTGTAAAATATGTGTGTGATGTACGGTTTTTTTTTCGAAATACTTTATATATTATATATTAACACTTGCGCGTATGGGTATCCATATTTGTGTACGCAAGTTGTAAAATCTATCAAATATTAGTGGTCCCCTACTTAATTAATAATTCCTACTTAATTAGCAGTCTTTCACTTAATTAATGACTGCGGAATAAATGAGAGAAATAAAATGAAAGATAGTTAGTCAGGTTCCTAATTTTATTTGGGCCTAAAGCAGGATTGAATCTTGTTCACATATATCAAGTATAAAACTTGACAGCCTGAGAACCATTTTCATACATTTTATAAACATAATAATGGCATCATGATTGACTTAAAGCCATATCAAATAAATACAACCTTTCTCTCAAAGCAACACGTAATGCCATTGACATTTCTTGTGTTATTCGATTTTTTTTTCTAATCTTTGCATCTCAATTGGCAGCTAAGTTCTTTTGCGTTTTAATTTTAAAACAAATAAACAGTATAAAATATTTCAATGGAAATTTCGATGATTTGACATTAAAAATATTCTGTGGTATATATACAATTCAAGACAGCAATGTTATCGTTTTTGACTGAATTACCATATCAAAGTTATTATTACAAACCTTGCCCAGGAGGCTTTTACGAATTCCAACCGTGGTCCAGATGTGAATTGAATAACACAAGAATTGTAGAACTAGGGTGCTCCTAAGTTCATCCAACATCTTGTGAACTTGACTCTAAAATATATCAAATCGACTTTAAACGATGAATTCAAACCGTTGAAATCCTTCTACCTATGCGTCTACATGTGAAAATTTTAAAGTTTCGAATTAATTTAATATAGAGTCAAGTGGTCAAAGGAGTCCAAAAAATGAATGCATTAAAATTAATTTATAAACCTTAAACTTTTGACTACTTGAATCTATATTAAATTAATTCGAAACTTTAAAATTTTCACATGTAGATGCATCACTCATTAGGTAGAAGGGTTTCAACGGTTTGGATTCATCGTTTAAAGTCGATTCGATATATTTTAGAATCAAGTTCACAAGAGGTTGGGTGAACTTAGGAGCACCCTAGTTCTACTCTATACAAGCTAGTTGACATTGAAAAGCATGCCATTTGTCACATTCTAATTGGGCCACCTAAATTATCTTGTTGAAATTATCTTGTGGCGCAGAATTATATATATCTGAGATTATATATATACAAAATGTTTCCAGTATTATTGACCTCTCTTCACCAACACCAGTAACACAGAGCAGACATAACACAAGCAATGGAGGCATTTTGTTTCTCCCCCTCGAAATCTTTCAGCAAAATCTTGTATCTGACTCCAAACCTGAAGCCTAAAATTTATAAACCCAAAAGAATGTTTTCTCCGAGTATCACCTGTTGCGGTGTTGGAGGCAAATCAACTGGCGCTAGCACCGATTCAACAATTCAGTCAGACTGGAGGTCATTTCGTGCGAGATTAGTAACAAATGAGCATGTATTGAACCAACCCAGCCGTACAACACCCCTATCGATGGACTTCACAAATCAAGCTCTACCACCACTCGAGCTGGCTCACAAATGGGCCCATTCTCTACATGAGCCCGAAAAAGGTTGCTTACTTGTCGCAACCGACAAGCTGGACGGAGTCCACATATTTGAAAGAACTGTCATACTCTTGCTCTCTATGGGCCCATTTGGCCCAATGGGTGTAATCCTTAACAGGCCGTCACTTATGTCGATAAAAGAAACCCAGTCTGTTAGCTTGGATGCAGCCGGCACGTTCTCGAGCCGACCTTTGTTCTTTGGTGGGCCATTGGAGGAAGGAATATTTTTGGTGGGTCCAGAAAAAACAGATGGTCCTATTGGCAAGATAGGTGTTTTTGAGGAGGTGATGAAGGGGTTGTATTATGGGACGAAAGAGAGCGTGGGATGCGCGGCGGAGATGGTAAAGAGAGATGTGGTAGGGGTTGAAGAATTCAGATTCTTTGATGGGTACTGTGGATGGGACAGAGAAAAACTGCGAGCGGAAGTTCGAGCCGGGTTTTGGAAAGTGGCTGCATGTTGCCCAAGTGTCATTGGGCTCGCCTGTGCCGAGCAAGGTGGGCTCTGGGAAGAGGTCTTGGGCCTAGTTGGGGAGAGGAAAGTTTGGTGAATTATGAAAAAGAAACTATTACTGGTGATTATGATTATATGTTTTGTTCCTAATTGGAAATTAAGCTCCATAATTTCCACTATGTAGATATTTGATTCAAATTTTACCATTTTACTATGCTTGTAAAGAAGTGAACTGTTTGAAAAAGAGCATATGGCGCCTGACCAACTGGAAAACAACCTCATGTTATTAGATCATTAAATTTCAAAACTTTTTATGTCTGTTCATGTTACACATTTGAAACAAACATTTTGCTTTCTTTTGTATCTTTGTTTTGACGTTGATGTAAAAAAAAAAAAAGTTGACATTGAAAATGCCGAGCCTTTGCCAAGTTCTTTGATATTGTTTTTAAATAATTATATGGGGAATATCATACCAGAGCTCCTAATGTGTTGTTATATATACATATGTATTAATCCAAAACACTAACAAACAGAGAGAAAAAAATGGTACGGACTCTTGCCATATTACTTGAAAATGATTTTCCACACAAATTCATCATCTCTCATGCTATCATAACCGTCTTCATGGTGTGCATGATTGACGTTCTGATACTCAAACTGTGGGGATGAGCGGTGGGGATGAGCAGAGGAGACAGCTCGTACTCGGTTCATTAAGTTAACGGGCGAGTTGTTAGCGAGTTGATAACAAACGAGTTGTTAGCAAGTTTTTAACGAGCGAGTTACCAGCAAATCACAAGTTATGATTGATTTACTCAGCTCTAATAATGAGGGTACCAGTGGTTCCAGGGTACTGGTTTTTTTGTTTTTTTAGAAGTGTAAAGAACTAAAAAAGTTTAGTGTGTCGAATGAAATAGGTGACACATGCACCCTGTGTTTGTCATTTAAAAAAAATTACAATATGTGTAAAACTATGATCTTGTCGGATTACATGCATGCACAAGGGACTAGACAAATGTTATCTCAAAAGCAGTTATATATTTAATAATAGTTTGAAATACTACATAGATACCTACATTTAGAGTTCTCAAAACCGTGCCACCGTGGCTAAACACGGCACGAACGGCACGGCACGATAAGGACACGGCACGGCTAAGACACGGCACGGGACACGGCACGGTACTGTTCACGTGCCGTGCCTTAAGCGTGCCGTGCTTGGGTTTTCTACTGTAGAGCACGGCACGGCACGGCACGTTTACGAGGAGAGGCACGGCACGGCACGGCACGGGACACGGCACGGCACGACACGGAAACACGATTAGACACGGCACATTTAGGCACGACACGACGACACGACTAGGCACGACTAGGCACGCTAGGCACGACTAGGCACGACTAGGCACGACAGGCACGGAAGTTTAATTTTTTTTGAATTTAACGGGCGGCAGTGGGGGTAAGAAGCGTAGCTGGAATTTTTATCAGCGACAGACAATAAACTATTGTTATTTTTTTATTTAATTTTAAAAAAATTATTACTATTTTTTCTCGTAAGTAGAACTGGGCGAATCAGAAGAATGATAAGAATCAGCATAATCAAATCGGAAACTCGAACTTTCTTGCAAAAATTTTAATAGTTATGAATATGATTCTAACTGTGCTAATTTATGTAACTTATCAATCGTTGTAAATTTTTAATATAAAAATGTCGATTTGAATGAGACTTCAAGAATTTGTTGTTCGTTTTTAATATCATTCTAAAATTAGAACGAAGTAACCAAAATATACTAATTCATATAGAAAATAATAATCTTATATTTTATCTGGTGGGTTAAATATAAAGAGGAGAGATCCAATTGTATCATTTTATGGTGACACATCTTGACACTAGATACTTATAAGTTATTTTGCGCTTTCAAAATTCATACAGTTGATCCGAACTGTTCAACGTGATCATGTTGAACGGTTCGTATCGACTGTTTGAATTTTTAAATCACAAAAATAACTTGTAAACATATAATGTAAAGATGTGTCACCATAAAAATGTTGTAATTGAATCCCTCTTCAAATATAAAATACCAACTAAAGTTTTTAATAATTAACTGTAGATTTATATATTTTGCGTCGTAGATCAAATAAAATAACGAGAAATGAGATGCAATGGTGACAATGCGCAATGTATAAAAGCACAATGATTAATTTTATATAAATCAAATGATGATTACTCATAATTTCATTAATTATAAAAGAATAAGTTAGGTTGTTTATTTTATAATTTTTATTGCTGACAATTGTTTGTTATCTCAAGCATGAAGTATTAATTCGTTGGAGAAATAGATATACACACCATACTCACTAATTCGAGTCTAATGCCAAAATTTTTAGTAACACTTATTTGTTGAAAATACATAATATATGTATATCATGGGAGATACATATTTTGGATACATGTAGCATAACTAAAGGGAAATGTTTTTATATTCAACCCAAATTATTCTTCTGTTATTTTCTTCTTCAATTTCGAAAGGAAGAGGGTAACTTTATTTTCATTTCTTTTGCATTTATTAATTCTATTTTAAACTTTACAAATTTTAAAAAATAAATATACTTTTTTAAACTTTTTTTCCTTTTAAGAATTTTCTCCTATACATACGGCTATACCTTTCTATTTTTATGATTTTATTTAATTTTTCTCCTTTTTTCGTTTTTATTTTTATTTTTTTAAGAATTTTTTGAATTTTTTTCTTATTTTTTGGATTTTTTTTAATTTTCGGCACGATTAACACGAATAAGGCACGCCGTGCCAAAGCAACACGGCACGAACATGCACGTCACGATTAAGTACGGCACGGTTAAGTCACGGCACGTTTAGACACGGCGTGCCTAAACGTGCCGTGTCTTAACCGTGCCGTGCCGACCTCTTCCAATTTTTGACACGGCACGGCACGGCACGGTAAAAATAATAAAATAATAATCGTGCCGTGCCGTGCCGTGCCGTGCCAAGGCGTGTTTGGCACGACACGGCACGGCACGGCACGAATTTAGAACTCTACCTACATTCCCTTAGATTACCCAGAGAAACACCGCCCACTTAATTAAATAATCAAAAGGCAAAACTTACTTTACAATAACAAGGCAAATAATTAAATATGACAATCCAACTGAACATAACATATTCCAAGAATTGAAGCGAAAGGAATTAATGACACATGTGTGTATGATTGTCTATGTAGGTGCACCGTACCATGCCCATGGAGTGATGAGGGGACATTATTATTTGTGTTCTGAAATTCGTGCCAAGTTAAAAGAACGATCCTGAACCGTATGTTTCAATTGTGTTCAGTCAGGTAATCTGAGGGGATGGGAATTCCTCCAAAGTTCCATGCCCCCTCTCAATTTCTTCTCTCCAGTCTCTACCGCGACAGAAGAGTCCATCCACTCTCTCAATCTCTCTTCTCTCCATCTCGCGCGACAGAACGCACTGTTCTTTGCCGCGATTTCGCTTCTAAACGCTGTCAATTTTCTTAGTCTCCGTACTGCGATTTTCGACTACCGCTAGCTCCAGGTCAGATTGCAAAGTGTTTTCATGTCCTTCTTTTGCTTCTTTAGATATTTTCCTGTTATTGCTAATGAAAAATGCTTGATTTTGAGTTGTACCCGATTTTAGGACTTAGGGTTTATGATTGTGTTTCAATATTATCATTTAGGATTTTGAGGTAATTGGATGTCTCAGTGATTGTTTCAAGGTTTGGGGTTGATGATTCTGAAGAGGTGGCGAATTTTAGGGTTTACTATGGTGATTTTGATAGCACCCGTTTCTAATATGGATAGTAAACAAAACAATAGATTTTTATTTTTCAGGAAAAATTGCCCCTACATGACCTATTGATGATGATTTTTGTGCTAACTAACATGCGAGCACCAATGATTCCATGTACAGTAATTCATCTTGAATTTTACACAATATGAGAAAATTGAAAAATGATTTTGACTATTATGGAGCGAAATATATGAATTTTGCAAACCAGATAAGAAAAAGAATATTCTTTAAGCAAGTTTAATCTAAATGTACATAATTGTGGTTCAATTCTCTATTTTTAGTTAGCAACAGTTGGAGTTCAAAATTAATTTCTCTTACATCTATTTTGGCTGTTTTGTTCCTGTAACAGCTTGCTTGCTCAGAGTTAAGCAGTGTCTTTTATCATTTATTTAACATTTAAGCATTAGTTCTAAGTAAAAAACCCAAAAAAATTCCCCTACATGGCCTTTGTACAAGAACATTTTATCTGTGTTACTTTCAATTTGATAAATTATTAGGCATTGAGCTTTAGACAATGGGATCAAGAAATAAGATAGATTTTTAGGACTGAAAGGAAATTGTTTTGACCTGGATAGTGACAATTTTTGTATCATTGATGATGTCAATGTATTTAGAGCTATAGGGGCATCTCTATTTTTTATAACATTCAACTGGACTTTACTTCCATTATGCGGGTCTGATCTTACAATTACTACAAAAGATCGCAAATATCAACAAATATTGGATTTCTGTTGTAAGAAAAGCCAAACCAAATTTATACTAGAAATATATAACCTGTTGAGTTGTCATATAACTAATAAGCCAGCACCAATAATTCCATGCCCAATTATTCATCTTGAATTTTTACACAATATGAGAGAATTGAGAACTGATTGGACTATTTATGGAGCAAAATAAAAGGATTTTACAAACCAGATAACAAAACAAATTATTTCTTAAGCAAATTCAATTAGTTGTTTTTAACCTCACAAATTTTCTTCAGAAGTTCAGATTCATTGATTGCCTCTAGATTTTGAAACCTGTCTGCAGAGCTTAATGACTCATCTCCTATAGGTTGCAATATAAGGAAAATATATTAATTCTATACTTTGCATATACCTTTCCCTTTAAAAAAAATAGTTTAACTGTGGCTCCATGCACATACACTTTTCGGTGAATAACAAAGAATCAGTGTAGATAGTTGGAGTTTGTTCAAGAATAATGTCAACTCATGGTGGTTTGCCAATTTTAGATGATTAATATACCAAAATCCAGTATGCTTATAATAGGATTTACATTTTTGTTCCACTGCCTTTTGTGCACAGTTGTGGTTCAATCTTTTGTTTTTAGTTAGGAAGAGATAGATTTAAAAAATAATTGATTCTTTGTTACATTTGTTTTACAGTTTCATTGCTGCAACTGTTTGCTTGCTGAGAATTAATCACAGTTCTTTCCTGTGGCTTGTACAACCTTTGAGGTAATTTTTTCTTTCATTAATTTAAAATTTAGCCATTAAATCTAAATAAAAATACAAAGAAGCTGTCAATGCAAATGTAATGTTCTGCATTTGTTAGGACATGTTTGTAACTTGTTTTAACCGTCCTCTCTTATAGTTTAGACTAATACCCCTTTACAAATCATGTCATATTCAAAAACCATTGCCTTATCAAATTGCTACAGATACCATTCCATCTACACGAGTATTACTAGTCACAACATTGGACTCACACTTTTACAAAATCATTTCATGCAGAAGCTAAAATGCCTTCTCTTATTTCACATTTTTTGCATAACCCTGACATCATAAATAGGAACTGATTCACAATAAAAAAAATATATATGGGCAGCTAACAAACACAAATATCACATTCATAACATAAATACCATCAGACCAATACCCTATCTCTTACATTCTCTTTCAGTTAAAAAAAAATCATATGCTACTTGTTTCATTATACAAAACAAAGATGTTATTTAGAAGTTTAAGCTAAACCCTAAAACCAAAACCGTAAACCCTAAAGCCCAAACCCTAAACTATAGCTTTCACAAATAGTTTGACATCAGCATAAATCAAACATAAAGTAAAATAGAATGGCAAGTGGAAGCCAACCTCTCAGATTCCTAATACACACAACAAGTGTAGTACCAAAACAGCTGCAGTGCAAAAAATACACCCCAAAATAATGCCTTTTACAAATTATGTTACATCAAAGCATGGTATTTTATAGATCATATAGTACCAATGCTCTGCTTCCTTCTTATTTTTTTTCTTTAAATTTAAAAAAATGAATTACAAAAGTTTTTTTACACCAAATTAGAACTTGAAACGCTACAACAAAAATTGAAAAGCAAACTAACACATACTCATTTTGAACAGTGGTGAAAACAGCAAAAGTACAACAGGAGGAATAACCATATCATGCCTCTACAGAAACTTTGGCATATTTTGTTGTAAACATGATTTCGTGTTGATATAGACATCAACAAAACACTTTCACTTATTTTGTCATCACAAAAAATTATGTTTGGAAGATTTGTGGCAAAGAATCATGCTTAAATAAAACAGTTATCCCTCAAACATACATTATAGGCCAAATCTTAACAGCTTTTTATTGTAAAGTTTTTGTTATATCCAGGTAAAAAAAAAACTCACTAATTTTGGGTGTACATAAATTATATATATATAACCTTTCTATATACATTTCGTCATGCTTCTAAAATTGTTGCTGAAGCTACTCCTCCCAGTAACAAGTATAAGACTTAGACATTTTGATATATATATAATCATAATAATGCATCAAAAGTGACTTAATGCTATTTTTTATTGATTTACCACCACCTTCCTCACAAAGCAGCGCGTAGTGCCATTGACATTTGTTGTGTTATTCACATTTTTTTTTTCTTCTAATATTTGCATTTCAATTGCCAACTAAGTTCTTCTACGTTTAAATTTTGACATTTGTTGTGTTATTCACATTTTTTTTTCTTCTAATATTTGCATTTCAATTGCCAGCTAAGTTCTTCTACATTTAAATTTTAAAACCAATTAACTGTATGAAAAAATATCAATGTGAACACATTGATTTTGCATGCCTCGTTGCTTCGATCAATCTTTTCCTTGCCAGTTCAAAAAACTGAACAGAGTAAAGCAAACTAGTTTTTTCGAAACTCTTTTCCTTGCCAGTCGACCAATGAAAATTTACGTTAAAGTATTCTATGGTATATACTATTAAAGACACAAAATTTATCGTGTTTTTGACTGAATTATATATACACTGAATTATCATATCAAAGTACTTACAAATGTGTGCCATGTGGCTTTCATAAATTTCAACTGGGGTCCACATGGGAATCACACAGAGTATATTATACAAGCCCGTTGACTTTGAAAATGTATATTATACACAGAGTACTTGTTATTATCACACGTACATAAACAGAGAATATTAATTATACAAGCTGTCGGTGCTCCTGATGTGCTGTTATATATAAATTATGTATTAATTGCATACACAAACAAGCAGGGAGAAAAATGGTACGGGCTCTTACCATATTGCTTGAAAATGATTTTCAACACAAATCCATCATCTCTCATGCCATTATTATCCTCTCCATGGTGTGCGTAATTGGTGTTGTAATACTCAACTGTGGGGACGAGCCGAAGAGACAGCCTCTATCAGGAGGTAAGATAAAGTACTCTAGGGGAGGCGGTGACCGCGGTGTAGGTAGCAGTTGCGGCGGTGGAAGTGGTGGTTGTGGTGGTGGTGGAGGTGGTGGCGGTGGCGGCGGTTGAGGTGGTGATTTGACTCATTTCAATTGACTCATCTACAATTATACATGTGTCATTCCTTTAATTTGCTTCAATTATTGGAATATGTTTTGTAAAGTTGGATTGTCATATTTGTTTTCCTTGTTATTGTTCTGTAAATGAGTGTTGATTGTAGTGCTCTGCCTTCTGTTTATTTAAAGGGCCGGTGTTTTTGGGTAATTAAATGGACTGTATTTCAAACTATATATAAATATAAAACTGTTTTTGTGATAACATCTGCCTTGTCCCTTGAGCATGTAATCTGAGCGATAATTAATTTATTTAAACGTCGAAAATAAGCGCATCTCGGACAAGAAGAATTCGCATCCTCTGAGATATCTCAAACTTTGAGTGTTTTTATGGAAAATCTCAACCGTTCAAATACGTTCTGCATGAATCTCAAAGCACAAATAATACTGCCCCTGTGCTATTCCGAATAGGCGCTGTACTCATCCGTCACGCAAAAGTTGAGATATCTCAGAGGATACGCACTCGGATAAAACCTTTCTTTGCAAGAGCAAGCGTTCGGGCAGCTAAGATCCTCGGCGACACAGTCGGAATGTCCGATCGCTGCCTTAGCCTTATTTTATTTTTATATGGTCTCTAAAAAGGCAAAATTGAGCATCTGAAAATATTGAATCACAATTTCTTAGAAATGATTTTTTATATTAAATTTAAAGCACATCAACTAAAATCTTAACACTACAACGCGCTATCATAAGAATGACGGCAGTGAGCAATCATTAGTTTTACACAAATTGTAATTATTATTATTATTATTATTATTATTATTTTGAAAAATGACAAACCAACAGGTGTCACCTATTTCATTTGAAACCCTCTTTACACTTCTAAAAACCTGCTCACACTATGAGCAACCTCAATGAATTAAAAAAAAAAAAAAAAACAGTACCCCGAACCACTGGTGGCCTCATAATTTCCACATCCTCTATTTTTAATTAATCCAGCATCGCCTACATTACCCCCATATACTAGTGCATCCTTGCTATATAACCTCTATTACCCAATATGTAAACTTCAACCAAACTATTATTCGAAACTTTGATGTGAATACTTGTTTCTTATCAATAATATTTGTAAGATGACATTGCCAACTTACCTTAAAAAAATAAAATAAAATAAAATAATTTGAATCTGGATCCATATCCTCTCAGGTACCGTATGAGGGAATCTTTTACAGTCTAATCTCAGCCATTCAAACCATGGAACGGTTGGGATTAAATGAATGAAAAATAACACCTCCTCCTCCTCACGTGTAGGTAAAGAGAATAAGGATTCACGGAGCGACTTTCACTTTTCCGCTTATATGATCCCAACCATTCCATGATTTCAACGGCTGAGATTAGATAACTGTAAAAGATTCCCTCATACGGTACCTGGGAGGATATGGATCCCATCTTGATGCGGATCCGACTCTGCTGCTTTTATTAAATAAAAGCAGGTTTCTGCTTTTACCATCCAAACCATTCAAAATTTTACATTCACGTATCTCGATAAAGAAAGTTTTCTATGCACAAATCTCAACGAATTTGAATGGTTGAGATGGTAAAAGCAGCAGAGTCGGATTCTCTTGATGCGGGGATCCGTATCCTCTGCTGCACTTTCGGACGGCTCAGATTTAATCTCCAGCCGGTGAGTGCTCGGATGATGGAGGGGGCAGTATTAATTTTGCTTTAATATTCGTGCAAAAATCTTATTTCGTCCGTCCAATCAAAAATTAACGGACGATATAAAAGTGCAGCAGAGGGTGCGGTTCCCTTGATGCGGTGCCTTCTTATATTAGGTTATTAGGCCTAAAACAAAAAGTTTGATAGGCCCTAGATGGACGCGTAGTTAATTGGGCCTATTTGGGCAATTGGGTTGGTTCATTTAATATATGTTTCTCTGTAGTGGGAAATGAGGTGATTTTTGGGCCGAAAGCAGACTTGAACCGGTACTATTACATGTCGGAGAGCCGGTAATTATAATGTTGTTTTCTGAACTTCTGATGGGAAGAGAATCAGAAAAAAATAAGAAAAAAGAAAAAGATTTCTTTATAATTACTATTTGTTACTGTAACTTACGGGCTACGGGTGCGTTTCAAAATTTTCTGGCACCAGTGAGAAACTGTTGATGTGCCAATGGGTAAATTAATATAATTGCAACGGGAGTAAATATGTAACTTCTAGTTCTACCATTTCTGCTTTTAATTTTGGAAGGAACATAGAATTTGTACTTGTTAGGATTGCGTATATGGAAAGGAAGAGAGAACAACTCTTCTCTCTTTGATTGGGATCATAATTTACAGGAATGTTGTATGTCAATCTTAACCATACATCCTTTGATAGAGGATAATGAAAGGATTCTCTCTTGGTGTCGTTTCCTCATCCGTCATCTAAATTTCCAACTGAACAGAGTTATCATCCAATCTCAGCTCAGCATGTCTTTGTAATAACAACGAGAGAATTGTCCTCAAGAGTGCACCTGTCGTTAGCAATAAAAGAATGAGTAGATACTGAACAGTGAAGCAAACTAATTTTTCAAAACTCTTTTCATTGCAATCAATGAAATTAATTTACGATGACTTATATATGTTCAAGCCTGCAAAATATTCTATGTTACCTACTATTCAAGACAGCAAAGTTATTGTTTTTCTTTTTTTTTTAATATGAGTTGAAAGTCAAACTACTTAACACATTTCAAATTCGTATGTATTAATATGGAAGATTTTCTCCAATTTGTGAGTTTCGAACTCATAATCTCCTACATAAGAGTCATATGCCTTTGCCACTAGATCAAAAGCAAGTTATTCAAATAAGGATGTAAATTTTGGTCTCCAAATTAACACATTTTAATATAAGGATCACATCTAACGGTTTGGATCAATTATTTGAACTTTGAAAATCAGAAAACCACTTGATTGCACGAGAGCCGTGGTGCAAACGTTTTGATATTAGCCAAGCGATCTATATATGTATACATATACATCTGTCTATGTCGGATAACTAATTTATATCAATTAATGTCAAAAAATATTCTATGGTACCTACTATTCAAGATCAAGACAGCAAAGTTATCGTTTTTCACTGAATTACCATATCAAAGAACTTGTAAAATTATACAAGCCAGTTGTGACTTTGAAAATGCATTTTTTTTTTGTGGCAACAACGAAGCCTGTAGGCAATTGCCAATCTTTTTGTAACCTGACATATAGAGATATATATATAGGGAATAGTAAACAAGCGCTCCGTATGTATATGTATTAATTAATTCCGAACACCAACAAGCTGGGAGAAAAATGGTACGGGCTCTTGCCATATTGCTTGAAAATGATTTTCCACACAAATCCATCATCTCTCATGCCGTCATAATCCTCTTCATGGTGTGCGTAATTGGCGTTGTAATGCTCAACTGTGGGGACAAGCCCAAGGGACCACCTCGACCGGGAGGTAACGTGACGTACACTGGGCGCGGTGGTGGCGGTGGTTGCGGCGGTGGTGGCGGCGGTGATTGTGGAGGTGGTGGCGGTGGTTGTGGAGGTGGTGGCGGTGGTGGTGGTTGTGGCGGTGGTGGTGGCTGTTGAGGCATTGGTCTGACTATTTGAATCAATGAAAACATTCACCCCCATGAGCATGCATGGTTCGGTACACCTACATCTATTGTTAATACACATATGTCAAAAATAAGCGGATGTTGTCATTCCTTTTGCATTAATTATTACAATATGTTATGTAAAGTTGGATTTTCATATTTGTTTTACTTGTTATACAGTAAATGAGTTCGTTAATTCTGTAATGTAAAGTAGTGCTCTGCCTTTTTATTATCTAATAAATGTGCGTTGTTTCTTGTTAGGCAATGTTTCAAACTATAATTAGTTTATATAAACGTCCAAAATAGTCGTATATATGTCGGACAAGAAATTAACCTTTCTTGGAGAAACTTATTTTCATTAAATCTAAAGCATAACAACTATCAAATTTTAGACTACACACACCCGCAATGATATATATGGCAGTATATAAAGTATAAACAGGCAAATAATTGTACACAAATTATATAGTTTTACTTCTTTACACTTTTAATAACATGCTGATACTATGAGCAACCTCAATCAACTAAAAATAAAAATAAAAAAAGAAAACGGAACCACTGGTACCTTCATAATCTTCACATCCTCTATTTTAATTCCAGCATCGCCTACTTTAACCCCATATATATACCGGTGCATCCTTCCTATAACCTCTACTGCGAATTATGCAAGCTTCACCTAAATTATTACAAATGACATATCTTCCAGACACAAATATTTTTCTTCCTATCCCGGCCCCAGACAAGCACATATATTCTTATCGGCTAGTTATTAATTTGTTAGCAAACGGGCTATGATAGAGGGAACAAATAATGCAAGTGTTTAGTAGGTAAAGGTAGCCTATTAATAATTCTAAATGAATATGAATATAAAAATACTATTACATGACATATCTATATCCGTGGACATAACTCTATTTGAATTACCTTATACAAGTAAATTACATTTTTGTATGACCCAATGAACTAAGAATCTTTGTTTGTATTTATGTGGCATAGTAACAAGTTAATTTATAGTTTAAAAATAATTTAACAAGGTATAAATTTGTGATTTGAGTATAATACATACTAGGAGGGATCCACATACAACATTCTATAGTTACAATCTTACAACATAAATTTTCAAATTTCAAATAGTCGATCCAAACCGTTCAACATTATCTCTATATTCAAATGTGCTCGGAGATCAAATTTTATATATTTTTTTATTTAAGTATTTTACAAAACTGTTGTTTTCAGACTATTGAATTTTGTATCCATCTTAATAAATTATAAAAAAAATTAAAAGAATATAAAATTTGATCTCCAAGCACATTTTAATATAGAGATCATGTTGAACGGTTTGAATCGACGGTTTGGACTCTGAAAAATCATATTGTAAAATATTGTTGCTATAGAATGTTGCAAGTGGATCCCTCCTCAATATATATATAATTTAAAATATATAGTTTGTTGTTTTTATTATACAAATATATAGAATATGTTGCAAGTTGATCCCTCCTCAATACATATATCATTTAAAATATATAGTTTGTTGTTTTTATTATACAAATATATACCAAATACTGATATAATATGTAACTTTATATGAATATTTAAAATAAATAGCAAGTTTTTTGTTTAATTTGTTAAATTCTAAAATAATTTAAGAAGATATTGAAAATAAATATTCCAATATTATTCGAAATCTTAATACCATGCACTCATGCAGTAACTGGTTCAAAACTGGGTTTCTGTGGTAACCCGGTTCATTTTTCTCGGGAACTTCTTCTATGCCCAGTAGGCCCAAAAATAAAGAAACTTTGATAGTTCGATAAGACCATAAATTAAGGCCTAACTGTTTGGGCTTAATAGGTCAAGTGATTAGGCCCATCTAATATCTGTTTTGTCTTAGGAAATGAGATATAAAATGTAACTGACTTAGTATATCTAATGATAGTCGGAATATTCTGATTTTCAGAACGAATATAATCTAAGAGGAAGCTTCCAATGTCTATCTCGTCAAACTTCATCTACGTCTCATATTTTTATCTTCGTTTTTAAAGTCCAAACAGTCAATCCGAACCACTCAACATGATCTCCATGTTAAAATATGCTTGGAGACCAAATTTTATATTTTTTGAAATTTTTTTACTATTTTTTAGATTTATTGAAAATTACTTTTTTTTATGGTCCAGATTTGTTTGAAAAATATTGATTTTCAATTAATCTAAAAAAATAGTAAAAAATTTTCAAAAAATATAAAATTTCGTCTTCAAATATATTTTAACATAGAAATTATATTTAGCGGTTCGAATTAACTTTTTAGACTTTAAAACGAAAATATAGAATATGAAGAATGAATGAGTTATAAAGAGAACAGGCATTCAAAACCTCCTCCTCTTCTAAAAGTAAGAATCGTACGATTCTAATTAACTGTGTGCGTACGGTAGTAACTTGTACCATTTTCTCTCTCAATTTTGAAAGGGACACAATATTATGTGGGGGCTGCACGGCATTCGTTGAATTACCGTACAAAAAATTTGTACTTGTTAGGCTAGCGTATTTGAAAAGGAAGAGCTTTTGACCATATTTCACAAGTCTTAATAACAATTCTCTATTAATTGGGATTATAATTTACAGGGATGTTGTATGTCAAATAGTCTTTAAGTGTTAATTGACCATATATTCATCCTTTGATAGAGGATAATATTGAAAGGAGCCTTGAACTGTTATGTCAATCTCTCCCTCTATATCCTCTAGGTGTCGTTTCCTCAGCCGTTATCTAAAATTCCAAACTGAGCAGACTTATCATCAATCTCAGCTCAACGAGAAGGTCTGATGCTCATCGGACCGTCTGATTTATTTCAAGATCTATGCACACAAAAATCGAAGCAAATTCGCACGAATCTTAAAGCATATTGAACAGTGATTAAATTCATCGGACCTACTCTCAAGTCCAGGTCAACATGTATTTGTAATAACAACGATAGAATTAAGTCACGTACAGTGCACCTGTCGTTAGCATTCAAAGAATTAACTACTTGTCTGGCATGATATCATCAATTCATCATTTATATTTTAGATGCAAAAAATAAAAGGCGAAAGAATATTTAGATGCAACAAAATATCATCATCAAGTTATAATTACTCGCACTGTATATATGTATTGATACAATTACAAATTCAGTATAAAGTAATACCAGAATAATTATCTGAATATATATTATGCACTGCATGATCGATGGGTTCAAGTCTGGGTGCAACAAGTTTGGTTTACCAGCTGTGCTGCTATTTGATAAGGTAAATTGTGGAATTTCTATACTTTAATCACATAGAACGAGCTGTAACTTGACACTTTCATACATATATAAGCATAATTAATACTGCATCATTAGTGATCGACTTAATAATTTATTTTTATTAATGAACTAAGTCCTTTCTCTCAAAGCCATACGCGCGTAATGCCATTGACATTTCTTGTGTTATTCACATTTTTTTTTCTAATCTTTGCAGCTCATTGCCAGCTAACTTCTTCAACGTTAAAATGTTATTAAAAGAAATTAAGTCACAAAAATATAATAATGTGAACACATATCAGATTTTGCGTGCCTCGTTGCCTCTTTTTGCTTACGTACGTCAAACTCTTTTCCCCTTGCCATGCAGTTCAAAGACGAAATTAATGAACAAAGCAAAGCAAAATAATTTTTCAAAACTCGTGTTAATTAATTTTCTTGTTGATTTCTTCCGTCATTAACTTTGTAAGATTTATTTTATTCAACAATTTATTTGACAAAAAAAATTGTGCTTTCTAGCATTTTTGGTAGTTGTTTGTAACAAAATCGTTCTTAATTGAAAAGTCTACCAAAATGGTGTTTCCTTTTATTTTCTAAAACATCAAGCAGCAATGTTTTTTTATTATTAATGTAATATTTTTTTTCAGCAGGAGATGCTTTAGAAGAGTCTATACATACATACATATATATATATATATATATATATATATGTATATATATTCTGCAGAAATTATGACTAATATTTCTTCTTGACTTAAGAAATTATATCTGGTTGCTTTTGGTTTCCAATAAGCATATAGATGTAATTAATATATGGCATCTCATATTCAGATATAGAGGTAATTAATTAAGCTCATTTTTAGTATCAGAGTATGTCTATTTTTTTGTTAATTAACTAGCAGTTTTTAATTTTTTTTTAATTCACACAATAATATTTTAGTGGTGAATATTGATTTGTCGATTGAATCATGTTGAAAAATAAATATTGCCAGAAATACAGCTGGTGCTGAACTAAAAGAACTGATTCAATAAGCAAAAAAAAAATTCAAATAGATTACTTAAAACATAATGAGGTTGTTCCTACAAGTACCAATATATTTCTTTTGTTGAAGTATATTGCCTAAATATATATTTCTGAAAAAACTCATAATTGCAACTTCCCATAAGTTATTCCTTAGATGTTATTTTAGCATTTTTTTTAAGTTGTTCCCAAAATGTTGATAGTTTTTACAAAATAGCAATATATATCAAAGCTGTCAACAAAAATGCCGGCTTAGCATAGATAAAATGGTAGCCGTTGACTAACAGTCGATCCAAACAGCTTAAAAAATATATATTTTTTTTTTAAATTTGAAAATTGTTGTTTTTCAATGGTCCAAAATTGTCTAAAATAACATCTTAAATAGTAAAAAGTTCCAAAAAAATATAAAAAATTGATCTCCAAATACATTTTAATATGAATATCAAGTTGAATAGTTTGGATCGACTATTTAAACTTTAAAATTGTAAAACTGACTTATAAGTATATGGTGTCAAGATGTGTCACCATAAATAGTGTAATTGAATTCCTTATATATATACACACACACACACACACACACACACGTACCGGAGCAAATGGCATGATTTCATCATTTTGCAGCCTCTCCAAGTCTCATATCGTAGAAGTACCCTTTCAATTTTATCTTAATCATCTGCTTTGAAATCCGTGCAAACATGAATCTCAATAGCAGGAGGCATTCAAAATCCAACGAGTAATCGTCAGGTACTTGAGTTTCAGATGCCAGACATATATTAATTAAATCATGCATGTTATTTGATTTTAAGGAACAACTGAAAGCGCTGCTTTCAAATTGAAAAAAACACCATTTAGCAATTCAATATATCTTTAATTGCTAGCGGAAAATATATATGCGTAAGCAGCATAACCATGTGGGTGTTTCCTCGAAAATGATCCACTGATTAATGGAGGTCGAGTGTATATTGAATAAATTTGACTTGTCCCCATCATTTCTCATGTGGTTCCTTGTGGCGCTACTGTTATGTCATGTCATGTAATGCATCCAGAGTTCTCTTATCCCTGCGTTAAAACGCTTCATTAGTTTCGTGTTCCAATCACATATTACATATATGTTTTTAAAATTCAAAAAATCAATCCGAACAGCTCACCATGATCTTTATATTAAAATGTGCTAAGTTTTATAATTTTAAGAATTGAACTTATTTAGTAATATTTAGATAGGTGAAAAATTATTGTTTTTGGATGGTCTAGAATCTTATGAAAAATTATGTTCTGTATCTATTAAAAAAATAGTAAAAGATTTTCAAAAATATAAAATTTGGTCTTCAAGCACATTTTAATATGGAGAACAATTGAGCAGCTCGGATCGACTTTTTGGACTTTGAAAACAGAGATAAATATGTGAGGCATGATTGGAATATGAAACTAATAGGACATTTTTTTTGGAGCAAAGGTTGGAGGTTAAGCCACCCAACTATTTAATATTCGCAGAGAATTATCTCTTTCCAGTTTTGGCCTCACACACGAAGAGTATTACTATTGCCACTAGACCGAAGGCTGATTCTCGAGATATATTAACTTTACTCGACATATATATATAAAAGTTAATTTTTTATATATTGAAAATTGAAAATATTTATATGTTGATCGAATAGTGTTGTATTTGCATGATCAACACTCAACAGGAGTGCATATTATTCATACATCATAATATTGAGAGTAAATTAATACAAAATAATAATGATAATAATAAAATATACTTTTTAAAACGTTTGATCAACTGTCATCAATAAATTAATTTTCTTAACAATACACGAATGGTTTGTGACGCTAGGAACCATGCATGTAAAATGATGTAAAAAATAACCATGAATTAATACGAAGAAAAATAAATATGTATGTTTTTCAGAATACTTGGCATAAATTTATAAATAGCTAGCACATGCATACTCTGCTATATGGTTCAATCACAACAGATCTAAAGTTGGTGTAACTGTTCCTTAAAAATTTAGGAATCAACTCTGCTACTTTTTTGAGAGAAAAGCAGGACTCTCTTTTTCCGATTCAAATCATTCAAATTCGTTGATATTTGTGTATGAAAAAGTTTCTTTATCGAGATACGTGAATGAAAAATTTTGAATGGTTGAAATTGGAAAAGCAGGACGCTGCTTTTCTCTCAAAAGAGCAGCAGAGTCGGATCCAAAAATTTATATGATGCGGTAATAACGGTACCGCCAAAATTGGATCCATTGTTCCTAATTCCAAATAAAGAATTAGTCCAAGGTCAAACTTAAGTAAGGACAAATGTACTTCATTTCCTCTTGGTTTTTTCATTGGATAATAAAAATAGTATTCAATATATGTTATTCTTACTTGGAAGTTTTAGCATTTCCCGAAAGTCAAAACGTCATTAATTAATAATTAATTGTTGTTCACATAGCAAAATATGATCATAGAGTATATGAATATTATTTCAAGGTGATATATACTAATGTAAATAACAAATTTTGAAAAAAAATAAATATATATATATATATATATATGGCAAAAACTTCTATGGACATAAGGACCTATTTGTAAAATGAACATGTTTTTATTTTCAAAGTTCAAACAGTCGATCCGAACCGTTCATCTTGTTCTCCATATTAATATGTGCTTGGAGACCACATTTTACATTTTTCTGAATTTTTTTACTATTTATTAAGATGGGTACAAAATATTTTTACATCTTGTTCACATAGCAAAATATTCAAGTTGTCAAAAGTTTAAAATTTATAAATTAATTTTAATACATTCATTTTTTGGACTCCTTTGACCATGTGACTCTATATTAAATTAATTCGAAACTTTAAAATTTTCACATGTAGACGCATCAATCATTAGGTAGAAGGATTTCAACGGTTTGGATTAATCGTTTAAAGTCGATTCGATATATTTTAGAGTCAAGTTCACAAAAGGTTTGGTGAACTTACGAGCACCCTAGTTCTACTCATATATATATATATATATATATATATATATATATATATATATATATATATATATATTTAAGAGAAATGAGGATCATGCCCGTATTTATATTAATTGAAAATAGGTTCCGTTAGGTGGTAACCATCAAAATAAAATGGAAAACATTGCTCAAAACATTTGAGCTTAAATTTAAACAGAAATAGGAAAATAAAAGTCAAACGAAAAATAAAGAAATGAAAGGAAAGAAATTGCAAAATCTGAGCATAATCTAAGTAGGAATCTTGCTGGTACGCATGCCAGTATGTTGCTCCCACCACGGGTGAGCTGGTACCAGCCACTCATTCTCCCCCGCTTTTCATGCAATTTTGCTGTCTAGTCCACAAAGGTTTTCATGCAATTAGGATATCTATCTATCTTATCTTATATTTTATCCGAGACCTATTTTGCGATTACTTCTTTAGAAAGATTAAGCATGAAAACATTACCTTAGGTAACATAAATTTTGAGTTCAGATGTGAAACGTCCGATTCGTGTGTCTCACCTCGAACTGGATCGGATTCTAATAGAACGGTTCAGATTTAAATTCAAATATTGTTATACCTCAGAGGAAACGGACTCGTCTAGAAATAGAGCTCGAGAAGTCGGAGAATTATATCTGTGGGCCCCATACGTAAGTCGGTCATGCAGTAGCGTGAGAGTCTCTTGCGTAGATTATCTATAATGATTTTCGTGAAACGAGTCACTGAAAGCGGATCCTTGGCTTTTCGGTGAGTGGTAAATGGTAATTGGTCTCGACCAGCTGTTGCATAATAAGAAACACAATGATTGTTACATAAAAATAACCTACTCCAAAGTCGGTCTATTTTCTGAGAAAAACTCAATAGTCCATACGCGCGGTGTCGTGGGACCCACATATTAGTCATATTGTTGTAATAAACCAGGTTCATTGAAAAATATATCTCTCTCGGATTATTTACCTCGAAAAGAAAAAACAATCAAGCAACCAGCCACCAGGCAACCAGCAAAGTAAACCCTAGCATCTCTCTCTCTCTCTCTTCGAATCTCGCGATATTTCTCAATTGAAAGCGGCATTGGGACTCTACTGAAGGATATTTTTGCCTACTTCGCATAAGGTCTAACTCATACTTCTGTGTTTTTGAAGAAATTCATTATTTCCTATGCTTCTTTTTAAGTATTTAAAAACTGGTACAACGGGGGTCTGATACACATAGCTGTACCAGTTCGATCGATTCTGGTATAATTTAAGGTTAAAATTGCAAAATTTCGGTTCAACCGAACGAACCAAAATTTATTTCAGTTTGTTCAGTTCGGTTGTAGTTCGGTTGGGAAGTTTAATTCGGTCGGTTCTGTTCTATGTTGAAAACCGAATAAAATTTCCATTTGCATATTTTAATTAGGTTTTGACCGAACTGACCGTTTGAACACCCCTATATACAGGTATAATGCAAGAATGATTTAACACTTTAATAGGATTTTAATATTTCTTCCATTAGTAATAGTACTGAAAACAAAAAAAAAATTATAGGTGACTAGAGGCTGATACCTTTGGAAGTTTAACCATATCCACAACTGCATAATCAGTGACCAGGTAAATTTTTGTTTCTCCTTATTTACAGTATTTACTTCTTCTTCTACGATTATTTCTTTCCCTTTATTACAAAAAAAATTGAATTTTTTTTTCTAACTTTTCATAGTAAATTTTTTGCCTAAGGTTGAGAGCTTTCAGTTGGCTTTTGTTTGATTTGTATAATTGTTTAACTTTAGGCTGCATATGTTCATCATAATAATAATCAATATGGTTATCTATATATAATATCAAACAACGGTATAATTGGTATACATTTATAGATCTTACAGGGAAGTCCAGAAATTTGCACCTTATCATAATTAGACAATTGGCAATTTAGCTAGCATGTACTGTTCCTTGCTTCAAATTATCATAATGTATCATATGCAAGATGAGCACTACCATTGGGTATTTTCTATGCATGCCTGAAATATGAAAATATCATTTATAATGTTACACAAGTGAATAGCACTCTCAGATTTCGACAGTTTTCTTCTAATATGTGCAATAATATGTTTCAGGAACTGGTACCTTGAGCGACAACTTGAAAGAACTTTGTCATGACTCATAAACGAGAGGTTGGAAGGTACCATATTATTTCATCTTCTAATTTAGCTTTTAGAGCATATAACTTTGAAATATGCACCAATGTTCTTTGTTTACAATAATTTCAACAATTATTAAATTTTATGTCGTAAGCACTGTACATTCTCAATTGGCCTTTGTTTTTACAAATTTCGGAAAAATCAGTCCCTTTCACTTTATTTTTCATTTACTACATGACTAGAATGATAGAACTAATTTTATTAAATTTAATCAACTAGAGATAATAAAATACATTGTTGATACAAGATTTCTGTACAAAATTTTAACTTCTTAAATAGTTAATCAGAGTGATGCATGAGAGTATTGTGAGTTGGAATTTTTAAACAGCCATGCATTACAGTGTTAAGGATCCAAACATCAGATTTATGCCTTTCAAAAATCACAGTACATGCAAAAAGAAAAATGCTTTATTAGAAATATTTTTTTTCTGGTACAACCCATCAATAAGGATGCCTTCTCAACTTCACCTATTTTGCACAACCCATCTATAAGAATACTACAAGTTATGACATCAGGTTCATTCGTGCAAAAGAGGTGAATATGGTCCTTATATTTATAAAATCAAATAGAATAACTTTTGTTTCGATCTGATTGCAAGTTATCTTAAGTTGGATCATTTAACTAAGTAAAACCGTATTAATAGGCAAATCATATGGTCAAATTATGCAAATTCAAAATTTCCAAGACTGAATTTTCTCAGTAAACCAGAATTTTTTAACACCGTTCTTGTAGAATATTATGTGAATACTCAAAAGATATTCTGATTACAAATCAAGAGCAGTCAAATTATTAGCAAATTTTGCATCTCGTAGGCCAACTTCAAGCATTTCATCGAACAACTCGATGGATTTCTCGAGATTCCCCAACTTCAAACACGCTGAATAAATTACAAAAACTAATAATTTGACTGTAACTAATAAGTATACTGCTTGAATAAATATATAACATGTTGCAATGGTGTCTTTAATTAATTCAAGCTTCGTTTTAAGTCGTATAATATTCACAGATGATATTTATTGTATAAATGACATAAAAAATAATTAACTTGTGATTATTAAAATAAAAAGTACATCAGTTTATTGCTGAAATAAATTTACAGCCCATATTGATATTTTTCATTTGATGCAGGCCGCAATATAACGTCTGATATTTTTCGAGCACGTTGAAGCCTACAAAAGCCTACTCTAAGTACAATAAACCGATACAATCCTGGCCCAATACAAGCCCATTAATATTAATTAGCAACTTGGACCAGCCCATTAAATAAAAAAAATCAAACTGAAACATATTGTGTCGTCTTCCCGACCAGTAGCTATTTCAAAACCCTAGGCGGTGTTCGAGGAAAAGCTCAAACCCTAATCCGCCATTCTTTCTTCGCGAAAATGACGCAGAAAGGAAACCTGTTCAAGGGAAAACAAAAGAAGAAATCGATCCCTCCAAGTCGCCATGGCAAAGCCCCCCATATTCGCAAAGGTACTTCTGTTATTTAACCCTCCCAATTGTAAAAAATGCTTTGTTGGTATCTCTTTTGAGTTTATTTACACCGAGAATCATTTTCAGGTAAAAGGGTTATGAAATCATTGAAATCAACCACGGACATGGAAGCAGATCGGGTATGCTCTTGATCCATATCTAAATACACACACAAATTCTTCTTTATTTTTAAAGATTCTGCATAGTGTTTTGACTGAAATTTGATGTTTAAGCTGTATTTAAGCTGAAATTATCTGTTAAACTTTAATTAAACCCTATATGATTCCTGAGCCAACAACCTCCCTTAGAATGAATCAAATCAACTTGTGGCTAAATTTTAGTGGCCAGCAAGTTCATATTGTACCAGTAAAACAGTGAATCTCGCATCAGTCTGTTACTGGCAGGTTACAATTCCTTGTAGATCTGAACTACGGGTTCAATGTATATTCTGCTGCTGATACTGTTTGGAGTCTTCTCAGTCATTGGTTTTACAAAAAATGTGATCCCTATCACTAGTTTATATCTAGTGTGTAATTAGTTACTGGTTCTTTATTACTTGCTCTAGGAATTGACCAAGTTCATAAACCAATGCAATGAGACAAAAGCTGCCACTGTTGCTAGCAAAGAAGGTGGGGAGTTTAGCATTCTGAAGACGATAAAAACAGACCAGGCCGGATCCACTAAGAAATAATTTTTAAGCAAAAGTGCTGTTCTTCGGGGTTGTAAAGTAGACAGTAGTTAGCAAAATCAACAATCCTAGGTGTCTTTTTTTTTTGAGAAATTGGTAGTGGCAACAATTCTAGGTGTCAGGTTGCAGTTTTGTTTTACAATTTTCGTTGATTATGTGATGATATTGTATAATTGGAGGTTTTTCTTTAGAATTTTTTACTGAGTTAAATGTTTTGATAATTCTCTCAATCTTTTTCTCTTGTGAGGTTGTTTCTCTTGTTTGAATGATCCTGTGTTTACAACATTTATTATTAGATCTTATAATCTAGCATGTCATGTGACTGTCAAATAAAGTGCCAGTAGTAACTTAAATATTTGAAGGCCAAACTATTATATATTTGACCAAACAGTTTGAATCTATGAAACAAATAAAGCATGATGTATTATGTTGAATCAGTTGGCAGTTGCCACCATAGGTGATCAAGTCAGGTTCGTATGTTCTAGTTATCCCAAAGCTTGAAATGGTTCGCTGCATCTACTTATCCCAGTCCAAAAGTACTTATCCCAGTCCAAAAGCACTGTTAGTGAAATTTTTTGTTGTTTTTATAAAAATTTACGAATACGGACTAAGTTTGTTGTTTTTTAATATGTAAAGTAATATTATTTTATTATTTTTTATTATGTAATACTATACTGTTTTTATTGTTTTTTTTATTATTTTGATTGTTTTTTTTATATAATATTTGATTAGTTAATAGGTTTGAATCCGATAAACTATTTTAATTCGATTTTTGCTCCTTTCTGACAGAAATTCTGAGGGCTGACTGATAGATTAGATAAAAGAGTAGAACTAGGGTGCTCCTAAGTTCACCAAGCCTCTTGTGAACTTGACTCTAAAGTATATCGAATAGACTTTAAACGATGAATCCAAATCGTTGAAATTTTTTTACCTAATGATTGATGCGTCTACATGTGAAAATTTTAAAGTTTCGAATTAATTTGATATAGAGTCAAGTGGTCAAAGGAGTCCAAAAAATGAATGCATTAAAATTTATTTATAAATCTTAAAATTTTGACCACTTGATTCTATATTAAATTAATTCGAAACTTTAAAATTTTCACATGTAGACGCATCACTCATTAGGTAGAAGGGTTTCAACGATTTGGATTTATCGTTTAAAGTCGATTCGATATATTTTAGAGTCAAGTTCACAAGAGGTTTGGTGAACTTAGGAGCACCCTAGTTCTACTCTAGATAAAAAACATTTTTGAGACTAGTCAAGGGTTTTGATGGTTATATATAAGTCATAAATTATTGAAAGTGATTCTAGGTACATCTATATTAAGAGTATTTTAATTCAACACTTTTGATAATCATACAGATTCAAAAAGGCGTGTTTATAGCTATTATTCATTATTTTATTTAACGTGTATTTATTTTAATTAAATTAATCATTGATGAAAAAATCATTCAGAATGAGAAGCGGCTGCTATCCCTGCCCATCTCAAGTTGAGTGGGAAAAATAATACGGCGGAGCCGGTTTCATCACCGAACGGTATGATTACGGTACGACACGTGTGATTTTTATGTACCGTAATTTACGTATCACGTGCTGTGATCATCTTTTGAAAATTTGATATTTCTAAGAATGCTTGAAAAATTCAATCACGACATGACACGGTACATGATCACGCGAGTCACATGTAAAATTCTCAAGTTCTTAACTAATAAAATGGCTTCTCAGCTGACCGTGCCGAGAAACAATGAACATTCATCTTAGTATCTTACTAAGCAGCGTGGCTGCGAAGAGCACTAAAAGTGACAGCAGCATCGCAATTAGTTTTTATTTTATTATTTTTTTTTTTTGGGGTAAACAGCATCCGAAGTTTTCAACGCATCGAAAACTGAAATTTTAATTAATACCATTTCTAACAAAAAAAAGAAATCACAAATTTTGAAAAATCCGATATTTATCAGTTTTTAGAGCTGTCATTTGTTATTGCGGTTCCTTAAAAAAAAAAAATACATCATAATATGCAGAATTTTTTAAGTTTTTGAGAGCCCAACTACAAATAACATTTCTAAGAATGAAGCTATCATTTATCGTTACGTTTCTGGTAAAAATAGAATTTTCCAAACAAGGAATCAATCAGAATCTGGATAAGGGGATAAGGGATAAGGATAACAGTTGTCAGGCTGTAAAATATGTACAGGTTCCTGGTACCTTGGACCTGGATCCATCAATCTGCTTCGTCCTCAAGTAACCGATAGCGATTTGGTACCAAGGAACAAATGCTCACGGTAACAATTAACAAGTCAGATAATTTTTTTTTTGTCCTTTTTAAGATTGCAGACGTATACTAAATAGGGGTGAAAACGATATGAATAGTGGAAAAAATATGGTTGTACCTTTTAATTATTCGTATCCGTAGATATATCATATATTTTAATATATTATAAAAAAATATATATTATTCACCATTATAATTAAATAAATATTACGAACTTTAATATTTGTATATTATTTTAATAAATATCTGATCTAATTCTGATCCCCATTCGTCTGATATGTCTGATTTCGTATCCGTATTTAGAAAATTAAAAAAAATTATAGGTAGAGAAGGATTCAAATGGCTTCATCTTTTGTGCCCCATCATGCCTCCATTTTTAAAAGCTTTATTGACTCAAAATTTTAAACTTAAAAGTCAAAATAAAACCGTTAGATATGATCTACATAATTTAATTTATGCACATGTAAAAAGTTTACGACATTTTAACTTTGTTTTGATTGTCATCAAAAACTTGTAAAAAATGTACTAATATGAATAAAAACTTGTAAAAAATGTACTAATATGAATAATTTCTAGACGTTGATTTTTTAATTTATTGATTGACATAAAAAACAATATAGAAATGTGATATTTTTTGTGAGCACATAAAAATAATAATGTAGAACACATCTAACGGTTATATTTTAACGTTTATGATTTAAATTTTGAGTTATTAAAGTTTTTAAAATAGAGACATGATAGAGACACAAAAAATAGAGGCACTTAAACCTCTTCATACAGATATATCTATATTTTTATCCCTGTTCGCTCCGTATCCGCTTCGTTTTCACCAATTTTTTTATTAATAGGAAAAATAAAAAATAACGATAATGAGGAATGATTTTGGTAAATTTCGAAATCTAAGAAGAACGTTATGGTTTATATTGTAGCTGGACGTTATAAACTATAACGGCCAGTTAATTTGATTGAATGTTCGCTAATTAACTAAGAAAACACTGTAGCTAGCTGTTATGGACAATAACAGCCAGCTACAGTTTTTTTTTTTTTACTTTAGTTCTATAACCGTATGGTAAAAAAAATACTGTAACTGGTTGTTATTGTGTTAATTAGCGACAATCTAATTTCGCTAATCAGTTATAGTCAGAGAACATTATCAATAATATTTTTTCTACTTCTCAAAATCTCCGTAAAATCTTCCCCAGATATTTATTTATGTATTTTCTTATTAATAAAAATTTCGGCCGTTTTTCCCTTGAATTGCTGAATTCAAAGCTAAGATATTTGCTAAAAAATCATGGGTCACATTCACACTCACTTCCCCGTCCTTTCTAATAGAAAAATAGATATTTCGTTCCCCCCTCCCTCCGGCATTTTTTTCCATAACCAAAAAAATAAATAAAATAATATTAATAACCAGATTTTCGAAAATTTTTCATCTATAACCAAACCGCCCCCCGGGGGGGTGTTCTCGACTCCGGGTGGCGAAGTGTTGACCATTTGTGATGAATCCATCTAGTTCCGTAGTTTCTAAGTCAGGATGCCCCACGGTGGTTGATACGGCCTATCTGGAGTGGATAGCCCGTATGCTGGAAATGAACTGGTTGGACTGAATCTCTCCTTATCTCGGTTGATAAGTCGAGATGGTGTTGAAGATTCGATCTCTCCTTATCTCGGTCGATAAATCGAGATGGCTACGGGTCGGCTTACTGCGGGATGCAAACCGACTTAGTTAAGAAATTGGGAGGAGGATATGAGATATTCTACTCTTCCCTATCGACATCTTTCTTAGCGTAGTTTTTGTTGGTATAAAATTCGATCCCTTTCTCAGGAAATCGGAGGCTTTTTATACCCTCCTTTCTAACCGTCCCTCTGCGGTTGTCTCAGAGAATGTGGGAGCGGTTAGGAAGTCGGTTAGCGGTTATCTCGCATGTAGCGGTTATCCCGTGCTTTACGGTTATGCCGGTATGTCGGCCTGTTGGATTAGATTATGGATTTGAATGTGTATTGAGTTGGGCTTTTCTTTTATATTCTGGGTTGGCCTGTTAATCTCAAGGTCCGAATCTCAGATGTTATTTAAGCCTAGATGTAATTTAGGACCTGTGTAACATGACCCTATCATACATAATATGCCAACTATATACACACCTTCTTAGAAACAAAAGTCGAATTTTTCTTTTTTGAATATGAAATACATTCCAGAGATATTTTTAAAAGGGAGAGAATCCATTTCTTAATAATAATGTCTTTTCATTTATAATATAATAATGTCTTTTCATTTAAATTTTGTAATTAAATTACTGAATTTTATTAATTTTGTTTTATTGTCCTCTAAATTACTTTACCCACAGAGAGATTCCTGTTTGGTAGACCATCACTAATCTATGTTGCTCGAGCAGGGTGCTCCGGCTTTAATTAATATTTTTGTTTGTATATGGCATAATTACATGTGGTGATGTTTGTAGATTGGAATTGGATACATATATATATGTATGCAATATGAATATAAGAATAATTAAAAAAGTTTCTAAGAATAAATAAATGATATTGTTATTGGTTGTTATGGCAAAGCATGCACTGATTATTTTTAGTTGCTATTGCGTGAATTATGATTATTATTTTAAAGTTGAGAATGCATGTCGTGAATCCTAATGGTTGTAGCGATAGAATGCAAATATTATGATAAATGATTTTCTCTCAAAGAAGTTAACAAATAACATGCTTCTGGAAACAGATTAAAAATTGCATGTTGGTAGTGGTAGCCATAGAATTATTAAACTTTTGCAGAAAAAGCAAAACAAATTAACTATTAAAATTGGAAACAACATATTAGTGAAATAAAAAACTTAAAATGTATATTTTACAGCAAGTTGGAAAAATGAGGTCATGTATTGTATAATGAGAAACAACTCTTATAAATTGAAATAATCTTTTCTAAATATTCTAATAAGAACTTTTTAAAGTGAATTATTTTATTATTGTAGTCAAATGAGCACTTGATATAAATCATCAATTATGGAATAGTGATATTCATACTTAATTGGCTCTTCATTTTTTAATATAATATATACTTTTAGATGGTGCTCTCTTCACGTTTTTTTTTATATTTTCAACAAATGTGATTGGAGACACCCTTGAAAAAAAAAATAATAACCAGGAGTAAAAAAAAAACAAGAAGAAGAAAAAACAAGAAAAGGCATACAAAATAAAGTAAAATTTGGAGACCGAGAAAAAAAACCATGAAAAGTAAGATATAAAGAAAAACGAGAAATAAAAAAACCTAGACTGATTGTAGATTATGAGTTTGAAAATTAATCAAATTTGTAGACCGAGATCTCCAAGTTGGCAGGCCCCAAGCAAGAATTCAATTTCAACGCTTTGGGATCTGGAATCAATTATGACTTATTTTCTTATAAAAATCAAACTGAAGAAAAAATAAAGGCAAAGTCTTCTATAGACATAAGGACTTTTTTGTAAAATGTACATATTTTTATTTTCAAAGTTCAAACAGTCGATCCGAACCGTTCATCTTGTTCTCCATATTAATATGTGCTTGGAGACCAAATTTTATATTTTTATGAATTTGTTTACTATTTATTAAGATGGGTACAAAATTCAATGGTCTGAATTTGATATTTTTTGTACCCATCTTAATAAATAGTAAAAAAATTCAGAAAAACGTAAAATTTGGTCTCCAAGCACATATTAATATGAAGAACAAGATGAACGGTTCGGATCGACTGTTTGAACTTTGAAAATAAAAATATGTTCATTTTACAAATAGGTCCTTATGTCCATAGAAGACACTCTCAAAAATAAATATCTATGTTTGAACTGTCAAGTTATGTAGTCGGCAAATAATATTGGGAATTTTATACAGAGGTCCTTACCAAATGTTAATTTCTGAAAATCAATAATTTATTGTTCGGTTGCTAGCATATATTCAATTAAAAAAATTTATGATTTGTAAGAACAATGTCAAGTATGAAATTGTAAGTTTAATATTCAAATGTGACGCACTATATTTTTTGGGAGCTCAAACATTTTTTTTAAATATTAAATAAACAAAATTATCAAATTACTTTCAATTAGTAGCGTCTTTCTCGAAAGGATTTCTTACTGATTTGTGTATTCTAAAAATATTACCAATATGCTTAATTGATTTATAATTTTATATTGATCTCCTTAATACTAATTAAATTCTTGTCTTCTCCCCTTGCTTGATTTATATTGATATCCTTAATAAGTTAATTATTCATGATTTGATATATAATTAGCTATATGAACAAAAAATTTATTAAAATAATTGGCAATAATTGAATTTTAGTATATGTAAAAGGGATTAGATGCAGAGTTAATAAGATAACCGAAGAACATTTGTTGACATGGAAATAGGTGGCATTATCACACAAGAAATGAAACAATTAATATATACAATTGGCAGCGATCAAAAAAATATTTATTATACTATTTAATAATAATATTAATAGTATAATTGTAGTTTGGATTTTATTAAGGAATTGCCTTACACAACAACATAGAGGGGATCGGCAAGCATGGATTAAGTCTTCAGGCTTAATCCGTTTTCTTTAATTTCCTTGGCCGCTTAATCTTACCGAACACCAATTCCTTAGTGTGGATTAAGAACACCTCATTTAGCTTCCTTTTGTTCTGATCTTAATCTCTTGTCTGGACTTTAAGGCACCTATACCATCTCCTTAAGCGCTTAATCCTTCACCCACAGATTAAGACAACCGAATATCGGTTCCTTAGCGTTCCTTAAGCTCTTAATCATTCACTCTTAATCATTTGTTGCCAAACGGCCCCAGTAGGAGTCGTTTTATTATTATTTAATTACAAATTTATTAAACCGTAAAAATCTATACTCAGATTTAATGAACCTATAAGAGAGCATGCTTGTTGATTGATAATAATAATAAAAAAAAAAAAACGTGTACTTGTGCTCCTAATTTTATTAAGAATGAAAATTGTGAAAATAAAAGCTCAGGAATATTGCGAAGACGAGACCTCAACATTCAATTCGAAATTTATCTGTACAATTAAAAAAATTAAACATATACCATATTTTTTTTTTTTGCAATTTTTTTTTTATATCATGCACGTTAGCAATCAGCATGTTCGGATGGAAAAGGCATTTGCACATGAATTCAGAGTATTTTCGATTTCCATCAGACCTACTTTAGTTCGATCGATTGCATCAAGATCCATGCTAAGTACATTACAATCTGTGCAAGTATATTTCAATTTCTGTGTGCACCAATCTTAATGCTAATCGTATGGTTCTAGAACTAATTGAACCTAAAAGTAGGTCCGATGGGCATCGGACCTACTCCTATCTCCTTGTACATATAGTTTTGGGCATAGACAACCAATGTTGGTCTGCCTCTTCTTTTCGGGCACTCTAGCATTGCAACTTAACAAGGGACGGATTTACATTCACCCGTACGGGTGCTAAGCCAGCCTATGATTTTAAAATTGTAGTTATATATATTGAAATTTAATTGAAAGTTATTATTTTTAAAAAAATTATATAGTCTAGCCATTCTCATAAAATATTATATGTTCACTTGTGGCCCCCTATTATGATTTTCTAATTCCGCCCCTGAACGTAACTGATATAAATCGAAATTAAAAAAAAAAAAAAAATAGTGCCATACATTTATTTTTATTTTTAATGTAACAGAAAAAAAAATCGGATTCAATTCCCTCATATATGATTAGAAGCAAATATATGTTCAAGTTAAGACAAATGTTAGAGCCCTTGTACAGATATAATTGGTGACATCTGTAAAAGGCTTTGAGACAACGAATTTTGTTTCCCCATCTACCGAGGCAAGATAAATATATTGTTGGTGTTGACTGTTGACCCCAATCTAATAATTTCCCAAAGAGTAGCGCCTATGAGCATAAATTATATAATTTTTCGCCTTGTTCTTTGACTTGTCTTAAATGTTCCCAAAGTTGACCGCTAACATAATTTATTCTATTGAGTAATGATTTTGTCCCCCGCTGATTAGTCCTCTAATCGTCCCTCTAACGACCTAACTGTTCGCACGGATTTCTTTCTCTTTTTTATTCCCCCACATGGCCACCTCTACTTTTTTCTTTCTTTTTTGTCTCCAACTTTCGTTTATTTAAAACTTTTCTGTTGGGTGAGATCTCTCTCCCACTGAAAATGATTTATCGCCCTTACTACATCTCTTCTCTAAATCTCTCTCGGTATTGAGATTAATCTGGGAAATGAGAATGATCTGACCTCTTCTACAACGGGGTCCCTCAACGGCCTTCTCTCCGGCAGCTGCGACGATCTGACCCACTCGCCTCGCTCATCCGCTGTAGCATTACTCTCTACCGACTCACGCAGCCGTGACGATTCTCCTCTTCCTCACCCTTTCTAGTCTAGGCTCCAGCACGACCTGGTCTCTGTCGTCCGGAGCGCTTGACTGAGGCGACCATGCCTCTCTGACAAATCAGCGTGTACCTGAAGGAGCTTCTCAGATGTTTGATGAAATGCTGCTTTCACCTCACTAATAGCTTCTCAGATGACATTAGCAGCGTGTACCTGAAGGAGCTCCAACCTTGCTTCCATATTCGTAACAACAAAGGAGGAAGCAATAAGAGAGAGAAGGCCATAACCTTGCTTCTCATTTCTTTCCCCTGAGATGGCTCATTAGGTGTCTAGATCAAATCTGGTTGGCTCGGCCACAACTTTGGTTTATAAAGGTTTGGTGCCTTCCTACATCTCTAACTTGAAAATAAGTTATTACTCTGATTTGCAAATTCTCTAGTATCAAATCACTATTTTGCACATATTTGGTATTGATTCTTCAAATCAAAGGTAATTTGAGGTAACCCAAACTGGTGCAGGCTAAGGCAAAGATAAATGAAAATATTTAATTTTCAGGTTCTAAAACAAAGATTTAATTTTCAGGTTCTAAATGTTAGATCCGAAAATTTTATATTTTCGATTCTAAAGCAAAGATAAATGAAAGCATGGTGCATGCATTATCTTCACAAAAGAAATCAAAATACAAGCTTGGAACTTGCATTGGTACTATACCAGTACAAAAAATCTCTTTTCTACATTCTTTGATAGATGGATTTGATTTTGTAAGTAATTTTTGCGATAGCTATTGCTTAAATTGTTTTTTGTTGTTGAAAATCGAGTAATTTTGTAATTAGCAGATGATATATATGGTATGAATACTTTATAAGAATGCTACAAGTAACTGAGTCCTTTTTATGTTGTTTTTTGTATGAATTTGATTATTTAATTTGAGAAGATGATGATCTGATATGAATACTTCATAGATCTGGTATGAACAATTGTTGGTTTTGATGTATACTTTATATGTTAGTGACGCAAACCTCCGAGGTGCGCACTACAATCATTCAGTGAAAGGTCATTTAGTTTGTATGTGTATTCTTGTATGGTTTAGGGACTGTTTTGTAAGTTTTTAATTCTCTGCACTGTTCTGGGGTAATTCTGCAGCATTCCAGGGTCTCTTCTATAAAATTCCAGTATTATGTACACCTCTGGGTGAATTCTGGTAAATAACAGGGTTTGTGGTGTAAAATTTCGGGTCTGACAGGGCTTAGGGACTGAATTGTGACAGAAAATAAATTTGTTTAGAAAACAGTCCCTAGATAGGGACCTATTTGTGACAGCATGTAAAAATTTGTTATTTTTACATGTTGATATAGTTCTCTGGCTTTATGTTGTTTTCAATTTATGAACTTGATAATATTAGATATTCAAATTGTGAAAGATCAGAGAAATCAGAAAATGAAAATGTCAAATGTAACAGATTGTGTAAGATTCAGACCTCTAAACTCGAAAGAGAAGAAAATCAACAGAGATGTGAATGTTTGTACTAGTACTGAATATATTCAAACGTTTGATATTTTTTCATTAATATGTTTCTAAAGTAGTTTATTTTTTTTCTTTCTTACATATCAATATAAGTTTATATAATAATGAATACTTGCTGTGATATCTATGCACAATTCAATGTGTACATATGGATACTTGATGTTACTATTTTTATTAGAAATACTTGATATATTAGGTATGAATACTTGATATATTATATATTAATACTTGCGTGCATAGGCATTCATACTTGTGCATAGTATAAGTATGAATACTTTCCTCAGTATATATCAATACGTTCAAGAGTCAAACAAATTAACTAATTAAAAGTTACTTTACAACATAAAAAATCATACTTCAATACATAAGTATGAATACTTGAACAATATACATTTGTATAATAATATGATGATAAAAAAAATTATCTACAACTTAAATATTTGCACATTAATGCACATATGTTAATATTTTTCAATTTACATATTAATACAATCAAGCGCCAACCAAAGTCATTAGTAAAAAAAATATTAAATTAACATACTTTACAACGTAATAATTCATACTTTAGTTATAAGTATGAATACTTTCCTCAGTACCTATCAATACGTTCAAGGATTTCTATAACTTTAGAGAGAAAATAAAGTTGATGTCCAGTTTTTTTGAAATACTCGAGATCTTAGGTATAAATACTTAATATGTTATATAGTAATACTTGTGCGTATAAGTATCCATACATGCATGTGCAAGTTTAATTTTTTTTTCCCTTTCTTACATATCAATATAAGTATATAGGAATGAATATTTTCTGTGATATCTATGCACACTTCAATGCATAGGTATGAATACTTGTGCACAGTTTTTTTAGAAATATATTTGATATTTTAGGTATGAATACTTGCATTATGAGATCTAAATACTTGCTCGATGAGGTGTAAATCATTTAGAAATTTCTCAGAAATATTTTACAACATAAAAATTCACACTTCAATGTGTAAATATGAATATTTTAATGTTCTACTATGAATATTTTATAAGCTTTAGTATGAATACTTTGTAGTTTGAATATTTTCTAGTAACTTTGTAGTTTGAATATTTTCTAGTAACTTTGTAGTTTGAATATGTTATATGTTGAATATTTGCTTATATGTATATGTATACATGTAATGTTTTATTATGAATACTTTGTAGTTTGTATATTTACTAATAATGATACTTTCAAAGTTATAGAATAAGTACTTTATATGTTTTAGTATGAATACTTTCTAAATTTAGTATGAATACTTGTACGTCGAGTTATGAGTACTTAAACAATAAAGAACCCGAAAGTACTTCATCATGGATCTTATTTGAAAGAGAAAATTACGTAGAAAATATTCGTGGTTTTAGATTTGCAAAATTCCTCATAGATTGTTAGAAATATTGATGAGATTAAACGGAGAAAAAAAAAGGCCACTTCTAAAAATGTGTAAAAGATGGGTGTGTGACTAGAGAGAAAAAAAATTGATGTCCAGTTTTTGTATAAATACTTGATGTCTTAGGTATGAATACTCGATATATTATATAAGAATACTTGCGTGCATAGGTGTTCATACATGTTCACACTAGTTGTAAATTTTTTTCAAATTTAAGTGGTCCCCAAGTTAATTAGTAGTCCACATTGTACTTTATAGATAAGTTAGTTAGGTTTATGAATAAGTTGGTTAGGGGGACATTTAGGGGATAGAATGGGGGACTATTAGTCACTCCCTATTCTATTTCCAACCAATAAGAGAAGAATAATGAAGTGGCTTTCATAAATTGGCAACATGATCGAAGAGAGACTTTGTATTGACAACTGGATCTAAAATTAATCATCCCAGTCAAACACCTTAACGATATCAGAATAAGTATTTATCTTGGAGAATTGCTTGGTGTCACCAGAAGAGTTACCACTAAATCTTTTCCATTTTTTTATTTGCCAATATTTTACCACGATATATTATTTCAATTGATGAGGACGTATTATAAAAAAAATAGATCTAGTAACGGAGGTCTCCTAACAATTATTAGGAAATTTTATTCTGAAGTCATCTAATGATAATTTGCTACCATATTCTTACCAATGCCAATTATAGGCATTCTTAAAAGTTAATTATTTTTGTACATAATCACACTAAATAAAAAAAAACCAACGGTTAATATTATCATAATCAATTGGTTGTTTAATTTTCTTTAACATGATAAACACATAAAACAAAACAAGATTCATACATGTAGAAATAATCAATCGTTAATTACGTATTATACCAGCCGTTATGCTTAATTATGAGGCTAACTGATAATGATTTAACAAGCGAAATCATTTCTCGATCTACAGTAATATTTACATGTCAGTTATTGATGCTATCGATGCGATAGTAACGTTTACCTTATGAGTGTCAACCAGTAACATGCTATAATTTATAAGTAATTTAAATTAGGTATTAGCTCAAAAATATATATAAAATATCATGTACATCTGGATATATATTATCCATTAATATTTAAGAACTACTCCTTGACAGCTTCTGTCAAGTTTAACAAAAAATATTTAAGAACTAACAATGTTTTTTTCCAGCAAAAAATTGATGATATTTGAAACATTTGATTTAATATTATCGTCATTTAATATATCATTTGTAAAACTTTATCCAATTAATATATACTGCTACAATTTTACTCAACGTACATTTTGTCAACTTTTGAAATAATATGGTTCTGGTTTTGGTGCTCCTATCCAGCCAGAAGAGCTCAGAAATAATAATAGTATATATCCACATGCAATAGAATAGTTGCTAGACGAGAAAAAAATTATTGTAAGGCGACTAAGTACAAGCCAATGGGGAACTTAGAACAGACGCAGATTTTGACTCAAGCATTAGATTTGATTATTAGCTCCGCCATGTGCACCATCATTCTATCTCCGATCGAGTCACTTGCGTTTCTTTGATCCCTTTCTTTTGCTGGGGAATTCTAAATCTGCTCAAAGCGAAGAATTATTCTCCGGATCAAGACTTTCTTTTCGGAGAATAATTCTACGGTTCTAGGCAATCCCTTTCTGGAGAATAATTCTCCGGATATACGGTTCCGGAAAATTATTTCACATAACTAAAACAAAACAATTAAAACATTTAAAAAATAGAAATAGAATAAAAAAATTTGAACAAATTAACATATAAAACATTCAAACAATATTAAATATGAAATTTGTTTGAATAAATGATATGCATAAATAACTACAAAAACAAACAATTCAACAACAAATTCAAGGAGATAAATAAAATAGCCAAAAAAGTCCAAATCCGGAAAATAATTTTCCAGAACTGCAAATTCGGAGAATTATTCTCCGGAAATGGATTGCCTAGAACCGGAAAATTATTCTCCAGAAAGAAGGCCTCCGAAGAATAATTCTCCGAGATTTGGAACTCTCCAGCAAAAGGATGCAGGTTGTTAAATTTTTTGCTTTTTCTGAATATTAATAAAAATTTCGGGAAAATCTAAGATCACTTAATTTTCTCTTTATGAGGTCCAAATTAACAAAAAAAGAAGTATCATTTTTGGAGGAACTACATTAATTGAAGAAAAATTGTAAATATAACCTCGGTAAACTCTGTGTTAGTCTCAACTTTATATATTATATGCGCATATAATATATCTCAAGATATATACAGCATTCTATATATATATAAAAAAAAAGATATATATATATATATATAGCATATTAGTACTTTTTCAAATTATAGTGTATCAAAAATTACTCTAGACAATTCTAATGCACATTCTACTTTTCTTTTTTATTCAAGGAAAAAGTACTTTCCTCAGTTCATTTACTCATTTACTCATTATGATATTACTGAAAATTATTTTTTTCTGCCTTTTAAAAATTAACAACGCTATCGATAAGACAATATATACATAGGAACTTATATGCGCTCTAGAATTAATTAGTTGGAAACGGAGCGCATCTGATGGGCATTGGACCCAAATCAATATGATGCCCATTAGCTGATTTGCTTCATGATGCATGCATGTCGCTTCAATATTCGTATGTGCATTTCATTCGTGCAAAGTAAGTGTGCAATCATGTGAAGCGAATCAGACGATTATAAGGAGTCATTAATTAGAGCAATTTGGGTTCTACACGCCCCGCTCCCGTTGTAGTTGTCTTCAAAATTTAAGTTATTGTGAATAAAAGATAAATGTTGAAGTATCTTTAGCTGGAGACATGAAGCACTTCTTGTATGAGGTTAGGTACCCTGCAAGTACGGCTACATACAAGGTATTTAATTTAATTAAAAATTAAACCTAAAACAAAACAACATGTCTAGCTCACACGTTGAAATCTTCCATATTTTGAACCTATCTCTTTTCTTTATTCACCCTCTTTTTCAATTTTAATTTTTGAAGTTTATTTTAGCTAGAGTTGATCTATTAATTGAGTCAGCACATGAGGTTTATTGTTGACAATTTGACATTTAGATAAGCCTTTGAATAAGGGTTTTTTTATTACACGAAGTCCAAGAGGTTAGAGGTCTAACCTTTGGCTCTATAAAGGGGATTAGCTAGGAGCAAAGAAGGACAAATAGACATATAGGAAAAACAAACATTAGAGAAGTAGTTCCCATATTCATTTAATTCCATTAATGGAGATAGCAAACAGACTATCCACGGTGGTGGAGGATACAACGCTTGACCTACTCAATGGAAAAGATAATGGAGAGATTGGGCAGGTATCATCATTTTACTCTCTTTTCTTCTGTAGCTGTGTCCTTTGAGACTATCTTTTGTTAATTTTCGTTTTATTTTCTCTAGTGAGTCTTTTTTTTCTTGAGTAAATAAGGATCCAACCCTCTTTCCCTATTACATAAAGGTTCGTACTTCAAAACCATCACCTTCAAGTCCACACACTTATACAAAGATAATTTCATTTGATATACACATTTAACTAGGTTGTAGACCATAAATATATATACCCCATACCTACATAACTTTGCTAAGAAAACAAGAAAGAAAAGAAGAAAGAAGAAAATAAACTAGCAGTTATTTGTAATGTCTCATGAACTCAAGTAAAAGTGTATAACATATGTAAAATGACCACAGGAGCAAACCCTGGCATCGACAAAGGTTGAAATGGGGGAAGTGAAAAAAGAAAACGAGAAATTGAAAAGCCGCTTAACACGCGTAGTCGAGGATTATCAGTCGCTTCAAACTCATTACTTTGAGATACTGGAACAAGAAAAGGTTAAAACTGTAAAGGAATCAAATCCGGTTACTGTGCCTCCTACGAATGTAGAAGAAGAGCACGAGCTTGTTTCCCTAAGCCTCGGTAGCACAATCTCATTAGGTGGCCTCAACAAAAAGGAAGAAAAGTCACGTATCAATATCAAAGGAAATGAAGAGGATAACAAAATTGAGAAAGAGCACCTGAAACTGGGGCTAGATTGCAAGTTTGAAGGGCCTAGTAATTCAATAAGTGAGGCTAATGTGTTGAGTTTGAGTTCTGACAATAGCTTTGATGATACAAAGGATGAGGAGCCTGGGGAACCATGGCCACCTAGTAAAATAATGAAGAACATGCGAGGTGGCGATGAAGACCTGTCTCAGCAACCTCAGGTCAAGAAAGCTAGGGTTTCTGTCAGAGCCAGATGTGATGCAACAACAGTGAGTAAATTTTTAAATTTTCTTTCTAACTTTAACATTCAATAAACAAGTAGAAGCTGAATTCACCGGATTATGAATTTTGCATCTAATTTTGCATTATGAATTTGTGACAGATGAATGATGGGTGCCAGTGGAGGAAATATGGACAAAAGATTGCTAAAGGAAATCCATGCCCTCGAGCATATTACCGATGCACCGTTGCACCAGGCTGCCCGGTTAAAAAGCAGGTACTTGACATTTTATAATTTTGAAGTTTAATTGAACCTTAATTCAGAGGAAAAAAACACATTGCAGGTAAATTATTGTGATTATGCAAATCCATGGCGTCAAGTTGAAAGTTTGCTAGGATTATTGGAAAAATTGAATTGTTAAATCTATATAACTATATCTTCTTGGATGCTAGATTTGTGAAATTTGCAAAGAATTTAATTAAAATGATTATGTTTTAACTCTAGGGAACTAAACGATATCAAGAATTCTTGCCTTGGGAAAAATTGGTCTAAATTAGAATCAAGAAAGAAAATTTCTATAAAAGTCAGAGACTGTTATCACCTTATCGAATAAATTAATTGGGTCATGATCAGCAGATTATTTTACAGCCTAAATTAGTCTATCTGCTGACCTAATGCTTTTTGAAAAAATCAAAGAAGATTAGCTCAAAGATTATGTTGACTTCATTAAATTTCTGAATTAATTATCCAATAAAAAAAACCTTAGGGAAGTTCTTTAAATTTGCACATACAGAAGACTCAGTTAATTAGATTGGCTAGTCATAAGCTATATGTTTGAATATATATAGTCTTACCAATATTAAAAGAAAATAAACATTTTGCTGTTTCAAAGGTTATCCTAATATTGGAATACTAAATCCTTCTTCATTGAAATTTGAAGGTGCAAAGATGTGCAGATGACATGTCCATACTAATTACAACCTATGAGGGGACACACAGCCACGCGCTTCCGGTTTCAGCCACTGCCATGGCATCGACAACTTCAGCTGCCGCCTCCATGCTTATGTCCGGTTCAACATCTTCACAAACCATTAACACTCCTGCTACTTTCTCTGGTTCATCTGCTAGCCTCCATGGCATCAACTTTGGCCAATCAGATGCTACAATATCTCGTCCATATTTCCTTCCATCCGCATCGGTTTCCTCGACCCCTTCATACCCAACCATAACCCTAGACCTCACCGCACCACCAACATCAACCACGCAACCTTTCGGAATAAACCGGCTCGCAACAAATCTGAAATACCCCTCCTCAAGTTTCAATTTTTCTTCACCAGGATCATCCTCAATTTTAACTTCATGGTCCAATAGTTACTTGGGCTATGGGAACCAATACTACAACAAAAGCCCATTAGGCTCGTTTAGCCATATAGGTAAACAAGCCCAAGATTTAATTTTGAATTCTTACATACAAAAGACAGCAAACCTGAATGCACAGACGACGAATCCAAGCTCAACACCAAGTTTGCTAACAGATTCGATTGCTAAGGCGATTACATCAGATCCCAGTTTTCATTCTGCCTTGACAGCTGCCATCACATCGTATGTCGGTAATCAGGGGCCCAATCAAGCAGCCCAAACAAGATCAGATGGCCCAGTCCAAGCCCATGGGCTTAAACCGGCTCGCAGTCGTGTGTGTTTGTGAATGGATCCCAACCGTTTGATTTCATCAAGAGTCGTGCTTCTTTTGTAATCTAGTGTTTTGGGGACAAAGTCTCCTTTTATGTTCCGTTCTTCTTATAGCTGATCGTGTAGCGATTCGATTGATTAAAAAAAACTATTCTGATCGTTTCACACCATAAATTATCCCTCATGCAGATTGCAGAGGTGCCAATTTTATTCCAATGCCTCTCCTCCGTTCGATCACAATCACATGATCTAAGAATTAAAATTGATTGTTCCTTTTCTTGCTAAATTAAAGTGGTGACTGTCGAGCCGACAACTAAATTTAAAGGGAATCTCAAATGAAAGAAAATCGTTTGACTTTCTATATTCAAAGCCTTTAGAATTTTAATAATAACAAATACGATCTACTTTCTACCGAGGCTTCAGAAACCACTAACTTTGATTGAATAATTTGGGAGAATTTTGGAAAGAAAAGTAACAATACAGTAATAGCGAAAAGTCTCAAAGGAAGAGACAAGCTCAACAATTTCTTATTTCATTTCACAAATCAGAAACGGTACAAGCAACGCCTGATTCTACTTCCTAACGCTTAGATTTGTCGAACTAACTACGACTCACCACATCAATGATTATGTCATTGTTTCCTGCTGATATGGCCTAACGGCTTCAAGCGACTTCTAATTGTATTGTTTGCTGATATGGCCTAACGACTTCAAACGACTTCTAATTCTATTGTCTTTAACTATTGAATCTTGTCCTTTTGCTGTGGTTCCACCTTCCAGTGCTTGCAAAATGTACTTGCGATCTCAATCATTAAGAGACAATTTCAAACAATCTCTTGTTCTGGTAAAACTTTTGTCTGCGTTTGTGAATATTTTGTGTTCTCATGCAGGTCTTCTCGGGGTAACGAACAATGAACTGAACAAAATCAAAATAAAAAAATATTCTTCCCAATTACATTCCTTTTTTACATTAAACTAATTTTTCAGAGAAATTTGTCGCATTGTACAACTTTATAGAGGAATACATCTTCCTATTCAAGTAGTTCAAGAAAAAATGATATATAAATGATAGAGTAAAGATTTTGTCCCCCTCCATTTAGTCCCCTAAATGTCCCCCTAACTAACTTATCCATAAAAAAGTACAATAGAGACCACTAACTAACTAGGAGAAACATTAATTACTTGAGGGACCACTTAAATTTGAAAAAAAATATAATTGGTGTGCACATATATGAACACTTATGCGCGCAAGTATTCTTATATAATATATCAAGTATTCATACCTAAGATATTAAGTATTTAAACAAAAAATTGGACATAAACTTTCTTTTTTTCATAGTCACACACCCATCTTTTACATGTTTTTAGAAGTGGGTTTTTTTTTCTCCGTTTAATCTAATCAATATTTCTAACAATCCGCGATGAATTTTGCAAATCTAAAACCACGATTATTTTCTACATAATTTTTTCTTTCAAATGAGATCCATGATGAAGTACTTTTGGGTTCTTCGTCGTTCAAGTACTCATACCTCGACATGCAAGTATTCATACCTCGTCGAGCAAGTATTCATACCTTGTAGTGTGAATACTTTCAATCTTATAGTGTGAATACTTACATTATATTTGCATAGATATTAAAGATCTCATGCATTACCTGAGTGGTCCCGATTATGATCGGACGGTCTGTATCTAAACACAAACTGTGCGTTCATGCAGAGAATGCTGAATTTATTCACACGAATCTCAAGAAAATTTTGATCTGTATAATTGCTGGACTATAATATTTTCAATTCATACTTCAAGCATCAAATACATTCATACTTTAGTTATAGGTATGAATACTTTCTCCAGTACCTATCAATACATTTAAGCACCAAATAGATTAACTGATTTATCACCATAACAATTCACACTTCAATGCGTAAGTATAAATACTTAAAATTTTAGATATTAATATTTTTACTAAAACTTCAATGTTTAGGTATGAATACTTGATGTTAATATTTTTATTAGAAATACTTGATATCTTAGGTATGAATACTTGATATATTATATATTAATACTTGCGTGCATATGTATTCGTACTTGTGCATCGTATAAGTATGAATACTTTCCTCAGTATATATCAATACGTTCAAGCATCAAATAAATTAACTAATTAAAGTTATTTTACAACATAACAATTCACACTTCAATGTGTATGTATGAATACTTGATGTTAATATTTTTATTAAAAATACTTGATATCTTAGTTATGAATACTTGATATCTTATATATTAATAATTGCGTGCATAGGCATTCGTACTTGTGCACAGTTTTTTTAGAAATATATTTTGTATTTTAGGTATGAATACTTGCATTACGAGATGTAAATACTTGCTCGACGAGGTGTAAATCATTTAGGAATTTCTCAGGAATATTTTACAACATAAAAATTCACACTTCAATGCGTAAGTATGAATATTTTAATGTTCTAGTATGAATATTTTATATGTTTTAGTATGAATACTTTGTAGTTTGAATATTTTATAGTAACTTTGTAGTTTGAATATGTTATATGTTGAATATTTACTGATAAGTATATGTATACATGTAATGTTTTAGTGTGAATATTTACATATTTTAGTATGAATACTTTGTAGTTTGTATATTTACTAATAATGATACATTCAAAGTTATAGAATGAGTACTTTATATATTTTTAGTATGAATACTTTCTAAATTTAGTATTAATACTTGTATGTCGAGGTATGAGTACTTGAACAATAAAGAATCCGAAAGTACTTCATCATGGATCTCATTTGAAAGAGAAAATTATGTAAAAAATGTTCGTGGTTTTAGATTTACAAAATTTCTCATAGATTGTTAGAAATATTGACGAGATTAAACGGAAAAAAAATCCAATTCTAAAAATGTGTAAAGGATGGGTATGTGACTAGAGAGAAAAGAAAGTTGATGTCCAGTTTTTTTTTTTTTAAATACTTGATATCTTAGGTATGAATACTTGATATATTATCTAAGAATACTTGCGTGCATAAGTGTTCATACATGTTCACGCTAGTTGTAATTTTTTTCAAATTTAAGTGGTCTCCAAAGTAGTTATTGTTTATCCAAGTTAGTTAGTGGTCCTCATCATACTTTATGGATAAGTTAGTTAGAGGATAGAATGGGGGGACTATTAGTCACTCCCTAAATGATAATGTATCAAAGTATGTTGACAAGAGGTTTAAAAAAAATTATTCTAGGTATGTCCTTAGTATTGTCTTTGCAACTTTATGAGAGATTCCAAGTGTATTGATGAAACACAACAGTTAAGAATACATAAATTATACTAATTACCTTCCTTATTTGGGAAACGTGTAATATACCCCGTTGCCATGTTAAGCTTTATTAGTTTTCTCAAATATCTTAATATGTTAATTAGAGAATGTGAAGCATTATAATACTTAGAGATATAACTATATAAGACTTTATTTATTGAATAGAATGATTTGATGTTGTTAAAGATTGTTGGTTGCAGGGTTTTATGGAGCACTCAATCAAGGTTCTCAATTGATCACACCATTTTGATTTTTCACCTAACAATTAGCATGTGTACACATGCTAATTGTTAACTTCTGATTAAAAATATAATGATTATTCCGTATTTCACCTAACAATTAGCATGTGTACACATGCTAATTGTTAACTTCTGATTAAAAATATGATGATTATTCCGTATTTAAAGTAAATTAATAAGGACATTATTACTGACTCTCTCTTAAAAATATATTATTACTACTAATTATTATTACTATTATTATTACTTTGAGAAATAGAAAATTCAGCAAAAAAAATATATATATAGGCTTGTAATCATTCTTTTGAGTCTGTTTTCTGATATTACGCAGTAAAGTTGCTCTGAAAAAAAAATTTAGTGAGAATATATAACTTCAAAGCAGAACAAACATAGTTCGAATAGAAGATATTTAAATCTGATAAGATTGAATCAAATTGGCAAGTAATATCTTAGCCAAACGAACGCAGGTATATAACAAAACAAGCACAACAGTAACAAATACTATTAAAGGTCCAATAACAGTGCCATGATCAGATGAGATATATATTCTGACTTCTGAGAAGAGAAAATAAAAATATATTGATTTACAAATGACATGAAATTGTTTTGTCTTTAGTAAATTGATGGTCAATTGCAGCAGCAAGACAAGCATTCAAGGCAACACTCGTACGTCTCATAACAACAGAAGCAGCAACAGAGAGTAAATAAGCTGCAAATTAATAAAAGACAAGAATTAGCCATTTGCTTATAATAAACCCTCACATGTTCATTTTTTATTTAATGGTCAATTGTTCAGGAGTGGCTTATAATATGACTTATAGAGGAGTTGGCTAAGGTGCTACGCATAGCATAGAGGTCCTCCATGCAACGGCTCAATATTTAAGTTTTCAAAATCCTAACCATTCAATATGATCTCCATATGAATATGTACTTGCAAACCAAATTTTAGATTTTTTTTTACTATTTTTTTAGATAGGTAGAAAATCACTTTATCTGAAAATTTTGTACCATTCAAATTAAGTGATTTTCTACATATCTAAAAAAATTCTAAAAAAATTCTAAAAAATATAAAATTTGGTTTGCAAGTACATATTCATATGGAGATCATGTTGAAAGGTTCGGATCGACTGTTAGAATTTTAAAAACTCAAATATTGAGTCATTGCACAGAGGCCCTCTATGCTACGCGTAGCAATTTCCGACTTATTAGCATATTAGCATATTAGAATATAAACATATAATTTTGTTCTTGAAGCATTAATTCCATACACTAACTAACTAGTGAAATTTTGCATTGAGTCCCTCAATTATATAATATTTTTAAGCTTGCCATCATATGTGTCTAAAAAGCCTCTTAGTTGACCCCCTTGAGCCTTTGCCTAAGAACTAATACGTCATACCATCGACCTTAAACTAACACATTAAAATTGCAATAAATTAAGAACATGAAACTAACCCAACTAACACTAACTGCTTCCTATGTAATGTGTGGATCAACTAGCAAGTGATTGTAACTAGTTGCATTGACTATGGTTGCATTTGTTGAGATTATGGTGGCCTACTTTCATTTTCTATTAGATTAGTACTCAATACCTAATCTTCGATTTAAGACCTCGTAACAAAATAAATTTTTTTAGTAAAGGTTGTCAAGCCACCCATATATTTAATATTTATGAGAAATTTGTATCTGGATTTCGAACTTAATTACAACCTCACACACATAAAATGTTGTCTCTGTCACTAAACCAAGTACTAATTCTTAATACAAAAAAATTAAATAGCCCACTTGTTACATATAATTAATCATCTGATCCTCTTTTGATATCAAGATATTAATCAGTTGACTATATTACATATATAACTATAGATATCGATTATATACATTATCAATTATTAAGGGAACTTGATTTTGGACCCCAAACTAGTGATTGAAAGTTACATGTACGTACAAGTCTAAAGAATATAAAATTGAGAGCAAAAAATAACGGAGTATTTAATTTGTAATTTTATATTTTTGGTTTTTCAGATGCATGCTCAGCATTTTACCTCACCCAAATTCATATAGGTTCTTCATTTTTAGAATTAATTATCTAACAACTTGTTATAATTTGAGATATGGTTATCAAAAGATCAAATGCATGATAACTGAGATTATAATAAAATGTAAATGTTTATTTGACTATATTTTAGTATGCCTAGTGATAGTTAATAGTATTTGTTGGATTTTGTATACAGGTACACTCGTCAGTAATATTGATATCCTCAGAAATAGCAATTTTTGTCAACTTATAACCATTTACAATAGTCAATTTTTACCCTCACGGATAAAACAAATTCTTGTAGTTTAACATAGATAGTCATATCATTAGAGGAGATAATTAAATTAAACTGAATTCTTTATGTATATTACATAAATAAATGCTGACACATAACTCCTAATTATTATTAAAAATCTCGAATACAAAAGCTTTAACTTGTGCTTTAAATATTGGTAGCGTTACAAGTCTTATAAAAAGAATAATTTAAATATAAGATCGGATATTGTAAGTAGCCGTACTATATAAAAAAAACAACATTAACAACAACAATAGATAATATATAAATAATTACAATTATTTATTATAATAATTAGAACAATAGTTTGTATTACCATGCATAGAAGCAGCCTTTATCTTCATGGCGCTTCTGCACATGCTCCAAGTATCCCATTTCCTGTACACTAGGTGGGTTATACATCCTTCCTCTAGCTAGTTCTCTCTTTTAATTTTTGTATTTGTTCTTCTTTAATCAGTGACAAAGAAAGAGAGATCTGCTTTGAAGAATAATAGAGGAGAAGAGAGGGCTTTTATAGAAGAGAGCAAGTGAGAGAGAGTGTTAGACATTTTGTATGTATGCCCCTTGAAACTTCAAATTTATTCTCCCTGAAAATGCTTGGTGGCACAAAATTGTTTGTTGAGAAAATTGGTTATTTGCCACTCCAAAACCTTTAAATCTGAAAAATGTCATCACGAAACTATAACTATAAAAAATATCACTCTAAACTTAGTTAATTCTTAAATTTGCCACAAATACACAATTTTTTATATTTTTTTATTAAAAATTAACTGAAAAATATAGTTTTGAGATACGTATAATGAGGGGTCTGAAGGATATATAGGGAAATACAGAAATATGTATCTCAAAACTGTATTTTTCAGTTAATTTTTAATAAAAAAAAGTATAAAAATTGTGTATTTGTAGCAAATTTAAGAATTAACTAAGTTTAGAGTGGCATTTTTCATATTTATAGTTTTGTGATGGCATTTTTCAGATTTAAAGGTTTTTAAGTGGCAAATAACCAATTTTTCCTTATTTTATTTGTGGGTCATTAGTTCTCTCCTATGTACTATTAATTATTATTTCCCTTTTTCAATGAAAGATAATATTTTATAAGAAAACTTGTACGATTGAAGGAGCTAAAATGGAGTGAGTAAAAGTCAGGACGGAATTAGAAAACATGATACATAATTTATTGTAACTGAGATTTGAACTTTAAGTTTTCATGATCACAAAATGAAATCTAATAACTAAACTACATGTACATATTTAGCATTTTATGAGATGATTGATCTATATAAAAAAATTTAATTAACTTGTAAAATACATAATCAAAAATTTTAAATGACTAAGAAGATTTATGTAAAAGGGTTTGTCTGAACGCCAATTTATATAAAATTTAATTAAATTGTAACTGAGAATTGAACTTAAGTTTCATGATTATGTAAAAGGGTTTGTCTGTACGGTGCCTATTCGGGGATAGTGCAGCAAGACAGTATTATTTATGCTTTGAGATGCGTGCAGAACGTATTCGAATGGTTCAGATTTTCCAAAAAAAAAAACACGCAAAAGTTGAGGTATCTCAGAGGATGCGAATTCTTATCTAAGTGCAGTTGGGTATTTGATGGTGGTTTTCGTCGAGTGCGTGTCCCCTGAGATATCTTAATTTTTGCGTGACCGACGTGTCTGGTGCCTATTCGGGAGAACGTAGGAGGCAGTATTATTTTAGCTTTGAGATTCGTGCAGAACGTATTTGAACGATTAAGATATTCCAAAAAGTCACGCAAAGTTTGAGATATCTCAGAGGATGCGAATTCGTTTTTGTCGACCCTTTGATTCCACCATTCGGATCTTCTGTGGCGTATAATTAAGTTGCTGTTTAAATGCCTCCCTGTTAAATATTTTTTAGAATTTTATTAAATGTTGCCGAGTTTCCATTTCAGCTAAATTTTTTAATTTATTACATCATGTAATAAATTTCTTCTTATATAATTTATTACATCATGTGAAGACATGAGACATAGTTCAGGAGTACAATTTATTTCATTTGTTCATGAATCATGATCATCTCCATATTTTGATAATCTTTTTTGCTAAATTGTTATTCTATTAGCTTACTTTGTCTATATTTACATTACCAGTGTAAAATTATAAAATTATGTTTCAAACCCCGTAATCTTTTTGCATTATATTTTATTTTTACTTGGTAAAGATAATAATTAGTTGTTGCGACTAACGACATCAGATGTCTCTTGACCGATATTTTATATTCCAATTTCCACCAAATAGATACATTTTAATTATTAGTTGGAAACAGATCAACTGTATATCCACCCCCACCTTCTACCTTCTAATTAATTATAGATTCCGTATCCTTGCCTTATTCTATGAAAGTGAAACCCGCCATCTAATTAAAAAACTATACTTGTCTGAACGCTAATTCGATAGTTTCTTAATTCTTGCCTTTTTTTTTTTAATAGGGTGTCTCGATTAATTCTCTACTGAAAGTGAGTTTGTATTTTGCCTAATATAACGGCCTGTGATGTGACTTGATCTAATCATCTTTAGACCAAGGGATGCATTATATTAGATTAGAACTAGGATGTTTTTAAGCTCATCAAATTCTTTTAGTGGCGAAACCAGAATTTGAATCAGGAGTAGGCAGAAATCGAATTCGGAACTTTTTTTTTCTAAACAGATTGGATTCAAATCACCTCCATAACTCTCTTCCCGCCTCCACCCAAGCCGCCTACCAAATCGCCTACCAAAAGTAGTATATTTTTCAATTAAATCCCTTGATAAAAATACATAGAAAATGGACATCGTCTAATTTGGAAATGCATAGAAATTCTTAACAGACTCTAATGTGGAAATGAATAGAAAATGCAAAAGTCCTAAAGCTCCACTGATAGAGTTACCTTATATAAATTCACAATACACATTCACACAAGTTCCAATAGACTAGAAAATTCTAAAAGGGGTAGAGTCGGGCTGGGGTTTAGAAATTACAATTGTAAAGAGCTAAGATTTAATTTGTGCAGGGGTAGGCAAACTTATATTCAGGAGCAGGCAAGGCCTGTTTTAGAATCGGGTCAAGTTAAAAAAAAATTCCATGGGTAGGTAGTTGTGAGCTGTCTTCGCAACTGAACTTTTTTGTGAGCTGAATTCAAAAATCTATCCGATTAGTTTCAAACGGCGCATTCAAACTAATAAAACTGATATACTTCACGAGTGATGTGTTTATATATCAAATTTATAATTTTTCGAATTAATTTAGTATAAAATCAAACAATAAAAAAAATGATGAAAATTGAATGCATTAAAATTAACTTATAAACCTTTTTTTTTTTTTACCACTTGATTTTATACTAAATTAGATAGAAAAATTATAAATTTGATATGTAAACATATTATTTATGAAGCAGATTGATTTCAATAGTTTGACTGTGTCATTTAAAGTCAATTCAATACGTTTTTGAGCTAAGCTCATAAAGAAACTTGGTGAACTTAAGAGATCTGACTTCGCTGCTCTCCAAATAGGAGAGGACCATGTTATTCTAAATATAATTGTTCATCTGTGTTGAGATTCGTACATGAAAAAATTAAACGGTTAAATTTTGAATAATAGGGTCATATTCTCCTATTTGGAAAGCAATGGAGTCCGATCTGAGCTTAAGAACATCATAGTTCTACTCGCATTATTATGTCATTTTTAATATCTAGTGATTTTCCAGCTTTTTTGTTTTCTTTTTTTGGCGCTTTATCAGTACTTTATTTGTTATTGGTTTGCCCTTTGTTTGTTTTGTTTTGTTTTTCAAATTTGATTTACTTTGGTTTCAAAGTGTTTTGAGATGTTTTCTATGTTATATTTAGAGTGTTACAAAATTCTTGTAGCTAGTAATCAATGAAATAAAATGAGGACATGAGCCTCAACCTTTTTTTCTCAAAAAAAAAAAAGAGCAAGACCAACAAAAGCTGAACAAATTGAATTTACGACACTCATAAAAAAATTGCCTCATAAGTCCAAACAATTTTCAAATATGTAATCAATAGCATCCTATCAAATATATTAAAATTTTCTTTTTGTGCTACACTGCCTATAAGAAAATTACTTGGTCTATTTAATTTTCTAATTTATAGTAATACTTAATTAGAAGCAAAAATAAGAAAGTATTTAAGAAGGATAAAATTGTATTTAGAAGAAAAAATTTATCTTTGCTCTCAATAATCTAATTATTGCTCTGAAAATAGCCCTCTCATTTTTATTTTATATTGTTGCGTCAATAATAAGGAAATTTTGATGCATTATAAAGAACTAATATTAAGAAGCTTTGCATGAGTAAGAAGTGAAACGTACAAATATCGAGCTTCTTCTATCAAAAATTTGAAAACATAATATTTTTTCATTTTTTTTTTCTATCTGAACTAGAAAACATTATATTTCTCGTTCAAAATTTAAACTTCTTTCATCTCTATCTATGAAGAAGGTTACGGTACCATTTGTTTTTAAGTGCTCTTGTTGCCAAGGAGAAGGTTATTTTATTTTATTTTGTGCATTTTTTTTTTAATATTTATATATAGCACTGATCGACCGGTACTATGACTGACAATCTTGATTTTTGAAATTGGAACGGTCCATATTAGGCTTTTTATTTCATTTGAAGGTTGAAACTTTATTGACAACAATATTCTGTGCTTTTTTTACAATTTTCTCCTACACCGAATAATAATTTCTATAAGTAATATAAAATATTTAAAATCAATATTTTTTTTATTCCAAAAAAAAGAGGCCCATAATTCATGATTCAAGGCAACTCTAATAGTAATGTTTCAAATATGATAGGCCTATTATGGTGGCATGAAATTGCAAACTAATTCCAGAGTCCAGATCTCTATTGGGCCGTTGATTAAGGCTTTTATTTATAGACCTCTCAATTTCAGAGATGGATTGAGCAGGCCACAAGCATTATTAGGGTCCGGATCCCATAAAGTAATTCAAATTTTGATCTTATATGTTGACCGTCCGATTAGAATATAGACCAATCCAGTCCGACATGGAATGCACAGACTCTTTTGGACGGACTGGATCCAAACCAAAAATTTGAGTTACTGTAGGGATCTTAATTCCATTATTGGACTGGTGTCTTGGACCCAACCGTCAACCGAACAGACTTGTTTTCCGACATAGGGGTCCCACTTGTCAGTGAGCGAGAGAGTCCTAGATACGATTTACTAACCAACCATAATAAAATATGGTAAGGTCTTTGACCTAATTCTAATACCGAGCTTGCCCTTTTCTCCTCTTCTCTCTCTGGCGCTCTTTCGGGTTTCGATTGGATTCTCTCTTTTCTTTTTCTCCATATTTTTATAGAAATCCGATCGAAGTGTCGCTGTCTTTTCAAATTAACTTGGTAATTCGTACAAAATTTGAAACTGACAGAGCCTTTTCGCCAGCTTCGATTTGCCTGGCGGATTAGGGTTTCGAATCCTATTGAAATTGTAAGCTCCTCTTTCTTTTTTTTATTTATAATGATGTTAAGCTTCTTAAATCTGTATTGATATTGCCTAAATTTTGGTTAGTTAGTACCTTTGGGAATTAATTTTGGAGGGTTAGGGTTCGTACAATATAATTGGGGATTGGGATGGTAAATTCTAAATATTTTGCAATTGAACCCTCAATGAGCTCAAATTTGCACAATTCAATGTCCGAGTAGATTTTATATATCGTAATTTTTATGAATTGTTTTTATTTGTGAAGCTTGTTGTACTAATTAGGTGATCCTGTACCCTTTAGGACTAGAATATGAAAAGTTTCTATAAAACACCTGTTATGTGGACCAAATAGAACATTTGATAGAGAAAGTTTGACACAAACACTTAAAACATGCTATCTTTTCATATCATGTACAATTTAGGGAAACTGTCTGTGAACAAGCACTTGTATTGTTCTACTTATTTTATCTTTGTATTTAATGTTTTTCTTCCTTTTTAATGTGCAGCTTTTGTGAATTCGAGTAATTACTACTTGATCACTAACTCACCAAAAGGAAATAAAAGGAATATTTTATAAGAACAAGAAAAAAAGTTACAAAACAGACACCCACAAATAAGCAAACAAAACATTAGAAAATACAACAGAAGAGATGGAGATACAGTCATCAGGGAGACCAATAGACACACTAATGGAGAAAGTGTTGTGCATGAATATTCTATCGAGCGATTATTTCAAAGAGCTGTTCCGGCTTAAGACGTACCATGAGGTTATAGACGAGATATACAACCACGTTGACCACGTGGAGCCCTGGATGACTGGCAACTGCCGTGGGCCCTCCACTGCCTTTTGCCTCCTCTACAAATTCTTCACCATGAAACTCACTGTTAAGCAAATGCATGGCCTCCTCAAGCATCCTGACTCCCCCTACATCAGAGCCGTGAGTTACCTTCTGTTGTTTTCTAGGTTTTTTTTTATTATTTGTTGTTGTGTATATGTTTTGGCTTCAGCTGAGAGTTCACTCTGAGAAAACAAAAGCTGTGACAATGGATCAATTAAAGGTCACCAAAAAACAGATAACAGATATTGAAGCATCCGGCCTTACCAGTTTTCAGATACGAGAGCAGCTAGTGTACCATCCTTTCCTTGTGTTTTGGGTAATTATACCAATATTTTACCGCAGTTGCAAATATTGGTCATTGTTCCTTGGATTTCTAATTGCCATTTGAAATGTTAGGGTTAAGTCAAACACAAATTGACTAATTGGCCTAACTTGAGTATACAATTATGTATAACTTTCATCCTAGATGGTCTTATTTAGACTGACTTAATGGTTCTCTTCTTTGCAAATATTTGAAACATGGTTGGTGTTAGTTGTCCGCAGTTGAAATTGTGAGTATACTGTTCTGCAAAAGCAATTAAAATATTCGGTCTATTACAAAGACACTCTTGTTTAGGTAACAATATCTTGTCATAGAAATGCAAAGAAGCTCCTCTTTTTCTTGTTTGCAAAGTTTTCCTTCTTTTGTTGGTTGAATTAATTAGCCCCACATTGTGGTGCCCATGCTGAAGGGGGTTCTAAATAAAAATGGAGAAGTGCATCTCATTGCACTACCAGTACTAGTTTGGCAGGAGTGCTCCATGAAGAGCAGCATAATTATAGGTGGATCAAACAATTTCAATAATTCTTGAAGTAGTTTTTTTTTTCTTTGCATGTGCATTTGACTCTCTAGTCTGGTGGTCCTTTAATAGTAAGCTAAGCAAATATACTATTATAAATAGAATTTTCTGGTGACCTTATTTTCTTGTCTTTATACATTCAGGTTGGGTTCCTCTATTTACGATATGTGGCTGAGCCAAAGACCTTGTGGGGTTGGTACGAGCCCTACATCAAGGATGACGAGGTACATAATGTCTTTCTCAATATTAACTATTTAATATTTCTTCATCATAGTTTAACATTTTTTAAATGTATTCAGGAGTTCTCTCCAGGGTCGAATGGGAAAATGACAACAATGGGAGTGTATGTGCGAGATCTTGTCCTTGGCCAGGTATAGAGTTTTTTGTTTGTCCTCCCTTTTTTTCCCTTCTTTTTTACTGGGTATGTTATATACTTTAAATATGCTTTTATCAGCCATGCAGTTGTACATTTACATGTCTGAATATCTATCAGATTTCCTTTGATTATAGTATATTTGAGATCTTTGGCATGGTGTTTCCATTTCGGAGTTTGCCATGAGAGACGGTCGCATCTCTTTCCACAGTTTTCAGTAAGGTTTGTGAATGGTGTCTTAGACTAACTAATATCCCATGTCTCTGTGGAAAAATAATATATATATTTAATTGATATACTTGCTCTCAGACATCACTCCGTACAACATTTTTTTTTAACCAAGTATGTCTAGCATTGCCAAAGCCTTAGGGAAGCTGAAGATTCTACCCCGACCTCACCTGTGTCTGAACCCATAATTTAAATAAATTTGAAATTTGAATTAACAAATCCTGACTATATCTATACTCAGGTGAGCAAGGAGTCTATCTGACATACAGGCTGATTGGGATGAAATTCAATCTGAAATAACCCATGTCGATGTAAAATTGAAACAAAAGAACTTTAATGCTACTCCATAACCTGAATAGAATCCAACTTAACCAAAACCTAATAAAACTTTAATTCACTTATTTATTTAATTTCTAAGGTAGTGCTGAAATTCAGCTGGACTTGAGGGTTGAGACTTGAAACATCCTGGATGAGGATAAATCTCAAACCTGGTCTCATGCCAGAAACCTGAAATGTGATTTGACCCTGAAAGAATACAGTTTGCTTCCTAAAATTTAGCTGTGTAAATTTTTCGTGTTACCGCCACCATTCAGGAAACCTATTCACCAAGCATGTGGATATGACAAGCTCTGGAAAAAGAATACTATTTTTCTATTAAGTATCTATGTTTGTTTCTGTTTAATAAGCTATTTTACTTCAGTGTTGTTTGGATATAACTGTACTCTCATGCATGCAGTACTACTTTGATACACTTCTCCCAAGAGTACCCCTCCCTATGATGAGGCAGATCACGGCCCATCTTGAGAAAATGAAGCTTCCAACAAAGCTCTCAGGCATGACCGGTGACTCAACTCGCATGGGTTCTGATGACTCAACAGCTCGCCGGCCTCCCTCTGTTAAGGCTTCCCTTTCTGTGTCCTTCGGCCAGCGGGCTCCACACCGTGCCTCCACTCGTGACTCTTCCCCTGTCCGCAAAGCCATTTTAGACAGAGACAGAGTGAGAGAAAGGAGCCATGATAGAGATAGGGACAGAGAGAGAAGTTATGATGATAGAGATAGAGATAGAAATAGAGATAGGGACAGGGGTCGGGACAGAGATAGAGAGCGAGACAGGGATAGGGATAGAGAGAGGGATAGGAGAGAGAGAGATAGAGATTACAATCGGTCAAGCAGAGAGAGGAGAGACTATGACCGAGATAAGTACAGTTCGAGACGAAGCAGGAGCAGGAGCCCGAGGCGAGAGAGCCTGCCTAGAGGAGAGAAGGGGGGGATGGTTTCAAGTAATTTGCAAAAGCTGAAGGATTTGTATGGAGATGCAAGTCAGCCCAAGGACAATACTGGTGCCGGGTCGGAGAGGTTTAGGAGAGATACCAGCTCTGAGGAGGTAATTAGGTTGGGGGGTTCTTCGAGTTGGAGGTGAGGGAGATAAAAAGAGTTTTTCGATTCATTTTGAAAACTTGCACAGACTTGTTTATTTGAAACAGCATTGTACTGGTAGTTCAGGCTAGTTAAGGGGATTGTGTTTTGAATATTTGTTCTTAAGAGGATGTGTGATGATGTAGGAAGTGAACTGTTGTATGAATTATGAACTATGTTACTGACTCCGTTATTTTGATTTGGACAAATTGGTTCTGTGAGTTAAATTAGTTTACTAGAATTGCCTTTCTTAATCCTTGTGTGTGTCTATTTCTCGTATTATTCAAAGTCATTTTCGATTGTTCATTCAAGTTCCCTTTATTTATAGTCAATTGGAGCAACGAGGGATGAGGCCAAATTGTTGTTAAATTTCTTTTTTAAGCTTTTGGATTGTACAAGTTTCCAAAACCCGTTAATTACATCTTTAGGTGTTTCTTTATTAATATTTTTTTTTGGTGGACCGTGTTGAAAAGATGATAATATTTATTTAGTCGTCATGTACCAAGTTTTTATGCGTAGAAGCTGTCTTCCTTTGTAAATTGCACAGACGTAATTCTTTCTTATGATCAGCTGAAAATTGTTGCTTATGGATTAGTGTCCTAATAATGCCCCCGGGGGCGTGCCCTGCCCCTGCCCGTGCCCGTCCTGCCCGTGCCCGTGCCACGGGCAATCACGGGCACACGGGCACAGGTGTTAAACGGGCCGGACCCAATTTTTTTTCCCCCTGCCCGTGAGTGCCCGGCCCCCGGTGCCCGTGAGCCCGTGCCCGTGCCCTGCCCGTGCCCGTGATTTTTTTTTTTCTCCGAAAATTTGAATTTGAATTTCAAATCCCCACCCCTACCCGCCCCCCCCCCCCCACCCGCCCCCCCCCCCCCCCCCCCCCCCATTCTCGCCGGACCCCACCTCTCCATTTTTTTTTAAAATTCAAATTTTAATCCCTCCAAACAAAATTCTATAAATATACACCCATTCCTCTCAATGTTTTCACATCTCTCTCAATCTCAATCTCAATATTTTCATCTCTCATTCTCTCAATCTCAATCTCAATATTTTTATTATTCTCCAATTTTAATTTTATTGTTAAAAAAATATATAGTTGTTTAACAAATGCGCAAACGCAAACACGCAAACGGAATTACGAAGGTATTCTCGAAGATTTTCCCGCGAAATTAAAAAGGTAACATTAATTTTTGTTAAATTACATTTTGTTAGATTAAATTTTGCTAGATTAAATTTTGTTAGATTGAAATATTGAATGTTAGATTTATTTTTGTAGAGTAATTTAAAAATTAAATTTGATGTTAGATTTATTTTTGTAGAGAAATTTAGAATTCAAATTGAATGTTAGATTTATTGAATGTTAAGTAATTAGATTTGTTAAATTTGTTAAGTAGTTAGATTTGTAGTTAGATTTATTAAATTTGTTAAGTAATTAGATTTGTTAAATTTAAATTAAATGTTAAGTAGTTAGATTTATTGAATGTTAGATTTATTAAATTTGTTAAGTAATTAGATTTGTAAGATTTATTTTATGTTAGATTTGTTAGATTGTTTTTTGGAAATGTGAAGTAATTAGATTTATTTTAGAAGATGTTATATTTTATTTTGAAATTCGGATTTATTTTTAATAGGTTCAAAAAAATAGGTTAGATTTGTTTTTTTGAAATGCGAAGTAATTAGATTTATTTTAGAAGATGTTATATTTTATTTTGAAATTCGGATTTATTTTTAACAGGTTCAAAAAAATAGGTTAGATTTGTTTTTTGGAAATGTGAAGTAATTAGATTTATTTTAGAAGATGTTATATTTTATTTTGAAATTCGGATTTATTTTTAACAGGTTCAAAAAAATATGTTAGATTTATTTTTTTGAAATGTGAAGTAATTAGATTTATTTTAGAAGATGTTATATTTTATTTTGAAATTCGGATTTATTTTTAATAGGTTCAAAAAAATAGGTTAGATTTGTTTTTTGGAAATGTGAAGTAATTAGATTTATTTTAGAAGATGTTATATTTTATTTTGAAATTCGGATTTATTTTTAATAGGTTCAAAAAATAACAACTCCTCATCGCGAATCGGTGGAAGAACAAATCCAAATATTGTCGACCGAGTTTTTTGGCACTGTGGCCCCTGTCCACCCCGATATGCAGCAAAATTATCCACAAAATTATCAACCCAATTATCAATCCAATTATCAACCCAGTTCCTCCCAAATGCCACCAGCTAATTATCAAAGAAGGGACCAAACGCTAGATTTAAATTTTCAACAACCCCCTCAACCGATACCACAGTATTATACTTCAAATGATCCAAACATATTTATTCCACAAGAAGCACATCAACCGATACCACAGTATGCACATGGAGGCACTTCTTCTGTAGCATCGAGTCAATTCACGGACACTGCCCCTATAGGAGGTACTCCTTCGACAAGTCTCCATGAAATTCAAGAAGAAGATGTCCCTCCTTCGACAGAAGAAGAGCCCCCGCAACAACCAGCAGGAAAGAAGGCTAAAAGATGGCCCGAATACAATAAACCGTGGTTGAAATACTATGATTGGACAAGAGATGCGGAGGGCACTATGCAATATCTACAATGTAAGGTAAACAAATGTAACAAGACTTATGAGTATAAAAAAAAGGACTGTATGAATAGCTTTAAGAGACATGCCGAAATGCACGAAAAAAAGGGTGAACAACCAAGTGAAAATGTTGGACCGAGACAAATCCAAACTCTATTGAACGCGGATGGTACCAGAACCAACCCAAAATTCGATGAATCAAAAATGCTTAGTGAATTGGCTCGGTACATTACCCATAAAGAACAACCAATAAGTATGGGTGGTTGCCTGAGTTTTGCCCGGTTGGTCATTCGGGGGTGTGCTCAACCAATGTACAAGATGACTCATCATAAAAAAATGTCTAGTGAAATAAAAAATCAGTTTACCGGCAGACAAAATGATCTGAAAGCTATATTTGCATACCAAAACAATAAGGTCTCAATTACCTCCGATATATGGACTGCTAGTAAACATGGACTCGGGTACTCTTGTATTATCGGGCATTGGATGGATGATAATTGGGTATTACAAAAGAAGATATTAAGTTTTCGAGTGTTGGAATCTCCGCACACTGCAAATGTAATTTTTAAATCAATTATTGACGTTTTAGAAGAGTATAACCTTAAGAAAAATATGGATAATAAGATTTTTTCTATCTCATTCGATAATGCTAGCAACAACATAGCTTCCATTGAGATTTTTAAACGGTCACTAAACTCGATTATGAACGGTGAAATGTTTCACCAAAAGTGTGCTTGCCACATACTTAACCTCGTCGTGAAGGCGGGTCTTAAAACACCAGCCGTAAAGCTATTGATAATTAAATTTAAAGATGCTCTCAACCACATTGTTTCGAGCCAAGAAAGAAAACAACAGTTTGCGAGATTATGTGTCCACTATAATATGAGCAAGTTGAAAGTACCTTGGGATATAGATACCCGTTGAAACTCTACCTATAGGATGTTAAACCGATGTCTTCCTTACAAAACTGTCATAGGGGAGGCTTTGAGAGCCTCAATTCCCGAGGGATTGGCATTGGAACTCACCAACGGAGAATGGGAGCAACTAGAAAAGCTTAAAGAGTTCCTAAAAACCTTCTTTACAGCAACCGTTCAACTATCATGCTTGTACTCACCAACGTCGTTTAAGTTGCTCGAACATCTCTATTACATCTCCAAGGTATATAATGATTTGGAACAAGCTGAAATCAATGATAAATCTCTCACACTGATCGTAGATGACATGAAACAAAAATTCCTAAAATATTGGGAAGATGTACCCCTCCTGGCCGTTATCGCAAACTGCCTCAACCCGGCATACAAGAAGTATTACACGATCAAATTTATTGAAAGGTACAAAGATAATCTACATTTAGACAACACCGGGGTGGAGGCATACGTGAATTCAAAGTTCAATGAGATGTTTCACATATACAGCTCAAGAATGAGTGGCAATCAGAACCCGTCTTCGTCCCGTGCTGGCCCTAGGTATAAATATAAATATACATGTATTTTTAATATTTATTATTTATAATATCTACATTATTTGTCCGCTAATTTTTATTTTTATTTTTTAATAGTTCCACTTTTAGGAGCACTAGCAGTGGTGGATTGTTAGCAGATTTTCAGTCGGAGAGCCAACCGCACACATCCACAAACGAGATATTGAGCTACATGGCGATGCTCAATGAACCTGAAGATGTTGACGTCGTTGGGTGGTGGAGGAGGCATGCAAGGATCTATCCAATCCTGGCGATGATGGCCCGTGATGTATTTGCCGTGCCGGTGTCAACCGTCCCTTCCGAAAGTTGTTTTAGTTCGGCGAACAGGATCCTCTCCGATAAACGCAGTAAGTTGGGTCCACATGTCTTTGAGAGACTTGTGTGCTTAAAAGACTAGATTGATGCTGAAGAGCGCACGCAACATCTGCCTCAACAATCATCACCCGAAGCCAACACTGAAGAGAGCTGTACTGGCGAGGCTAATTCGGATTCAGATGGTGCGGAAGAGAGCGAACAATGGTATAGGAATACGAACTTCTAGATAAATAGCGTCGGTATATATTTCTAACATCTTTAATCTTTATGGTTATTTTTTAAATTATAAGATTCTAAACATTTCAATTAGTTTTTAAATTATTCATTTTAACGAAAAATTACTAACAAAAAAAAAGTTAGAACTCTGCCTATGTTATTTTACATAACCGGTCCCAAGTCCGGAATAAAAGAGGAGGGTAACTTTTATTTTTTAATCTATTGTTTTAAAATAAGAAGCTTAATTATTTTTAAAGTAATTGATTTAAGAAATTTTTAATTTATATTTTATTATAACAAAAATTATCGAGTTACAACCATGTCAAATGAATTTAAATTGGTACGAATTTGGATTTATAATTTATTGGTATGAATTTGGATTTATAATTATTTAGAATTTGAATTTATAAAAAAAACAGAAAAAAAAAAACCAAAAAAAAAAACCGAAAAAAAACAGAAAAAAAAAAACAGAAAAAAAAACAGTAAAAAAAAAAAAAAAAACCGAAAAAAAAAAATTCTGCCCTGCCCGTCCTGCCCCCGCGCCTGTGACGGACACGGGCATTAAACGGGCAGGGCAGAAATTTTTTTTTTTTTGCCCGTGATGCCCGCCCCGTTGTGCCCGTGTGCCCGTGACGCCTGGTGCCCTGCCCGTCCTGCCCGGCCCGTTTTTAGAACACTATTATGGATCTTAATATTTTTTAATAAGGGGGGAATTTCACGTATACCCCTCAAAAACTTCAAAATTACATATTTCTCCCTCTAAAATTTAAAATTATATATTTTCCCCTCTAAACTTCAATAACTCACATATTTACCTATTTTATTGTCTTTTTTTTTAATAAAACTCATTCTAAATTTATAAAATACTCATTTTACCATTTATTAAAAGTATAAAACGCCCCATCGAACTCAAATTTGAATCTGAAGGGTTCATTTACCGTCCAATCCACAAGCATCGCAATAAGATCTGTGCGTATTCGCTTCAAGATTCATGCTGATATAGTGTGCACAAATTTTAAAGAAATTTTGTCTGCGTGCATCGCATTAAGATCTATGCATATTGCTTCAATATTCGTGCGTGCTCACTTCAAGATTCGTGCTGACTTAGGACACACGGATCTTAAAGCAATTCGGACGGTAGAGGTATCTTTCAGATTCAAATTGGAGTGAGATGGATGTTTTATGCTTTTTAATAAAAGAGTAAAATGGGTATTTTATGAATTTAAAATGTGTTTTAATATAAAATACAATCAAATGAGTAAATATGTGAGTTTTTGAAGTTTAGAGGGGGGAATACGTAATTTTAAAATTTAGAGGGGTAAATATGTAATTTTGAAGTTTTTGAGGGGTATACGTAAAATTTTCCCTTTTAATAAAAGAGCTCTTGTACATTTCAGCATCTTAAAATTTAAACAAAAATTGACCCTGCGTCTCCCCTATGGATAAAATGAGTCTCCCCCATGGATAAAATGAGGCTTCCGCCACTGCACTAAGTTTGCGGTTCTTAATTATTGCTTATGCATGTCTCTAAGCTTTTATTTCGATCTTAATTTAAAGGTGTGCCACTGCACTAAGTTTGCGGTTCTTAATTGTTGCTTATGCATGTCTCTAAATCTTTATTTCGATCTTAATTTAAAGGTGTGTAACTGTTTTACTCTGATAAAAGCACTCCTGTCGTTGCAGTGCAATAATGACAGTTTGTTTAAGACCATGCAAAGATCATTTTCATGTTATCTGAGCAGAAAAATAAATATTTCCTCTACAGTGAAATGACACAGGGACCAAGGGACGTATTTATAATTTCCCCATTTATGAAATTCAATCAAAACGAGGGGATTATAATGAACTTGCTTCTTGAATAGGTATAGTGTTCTTCCTTTTTCTTTTTTTCCTTCTGTTGAAAAGATAACTTCTGAATGGAAGAAGTATTTTAAAGAGAGTTGGCAATGTTTTGTTATCTATCCTCCCACATATTTTCTGGGGTCCATATTTAGCTTTAAATAATCCAACATGTTCTAGCCTAATTGCAAGGAAAATATAAAGATATGTACGTATGTGTATGTATGTGTGTGTGTGTGTGTCTGCATGCATGGGACCTATCAGTGGGCCTAATTCCAGTTGGCCAGTAAAACCTACCAGAAAAAGAAATGAAATATATAATAATTAATGGAACCTGAAACCACCAACATCTCCATAAAGGCCACTATTGAATTTTTCTTTTTGCTTTGAGAAATTAGTTTGGCCGCCTAAACAGGTATTTCCAACTATATATTTTTAATTAATTTAGGTTTCCACAGCTTTTTATCAAATATCTTATGACAACATGTAGAAATTTCCTTGCATTCCCGGGGTCTTCAGCATCTTTATTGAATTAAGAAACCTACGAGGAGCATCAGTAAAAATTTCAGGTTATTGTTTTCATCAAATTTAAACCAGATTTCCTACCATGTGAAATGTTGAAATAATCGTCAAGAACAGTCCATACATTAATTTTTTTCATTTCAGTCCCACCTATTTTATACTTTTATTAGGTGCAGCTTCTAGATTAGCAATTATGAAACATTTAATGTATAACTTGGACACACGGAAAAGACAAGTGTATTAACTAACAGTCTGACAGTGAGCACAGGAAAGCTCTCTGTATGGCTCTCCTCGATCATAGCAGATGGCAATTGACTTTGAACAGCTCACAGTTAGGTCTCTTGGCTCTTTCCAATTTAAGCCCTGAAAAAAAAAATTTGATTTCATCTTTGTAATGACCACAAATTTATTTTTTTAAATGTAAGAAAATTAGATTATCCGAAGCAAAGATAGATTGTGTTTTTCCAATCAAATAGATGGGGCGATAATTGGTTCGGTTCCATTGGAGTATCCAGTAGGACTGAGTTAATAGTTCGGTCCCAGTCAGGAGCGGAGTCAGACTTTCAAGTTATGGGGGTCAAATATAGATTGGGGATCAATTATATAAATTTTTTCATGCTGAATGGGAGTCAATTTTACAGTACCCGTAGAATATTACTCTAAACTATATGAAAATCATATAGAAATACAATTTTTTTGAAAATTAATGGGGGTCAATTGACCCCCATTCAACCCATGTGGCTCCGCCATTGGTCCCAGTAATTTCTGAAAGTTGCAGCGTGCAATCGTCCCATTGATTTTCTATATAATTGTTGGTATGGTTATTGGAGTGCACATCCTTTGAAGCAGTGGCGGATTTAGTAAGGCTCAATGGGGGTCAATTGACCCCCATTTTTTTAAAAAATTTTTTTACTAATATGTAATTTTGTTATATTTTACAATAAAATATCATAAAATTGTAAAAATGACTCTCATTCTTCGCGAAAAATTTTATATGATTGACCCTCATAATTCAAAAATCTGATTCCGCAGGATAAATTTATATGTTTGACCCCCATAGTTCAAAAAGTCTGACTCCGCCCCTGCTCTGAAGTGCTGCACTTGGTAGAATGAGTTCCCAGCTAAGTCAAAATAAATCCAGTGCCTATTAGTCATGTTTGGTTGTGAAGTAGTGGAGTAAATCCTCTACTCCACCTTTAAGAAGCCAAACGAGAAGTAAATTTGGAGTAAGATGAAGTAACATTTGAGTTAATTCAGATTAAGTTACTCCACCTCTCTAGGTGGATTAACTTACTCAACCTATGAGTTCTGCGGTTAGAATAACATTATATTATAATTTCTCTCTCTTCATTAGTTTATTTCACCAAACTCCAACCAAATATGATTATTTTAATCCGTCTTAACTTGGAGTAAGAAATTTAACCTGGAGTAACTTTACTCCACAACCAAACATGACCATTAAGATTATAGGGGTCTGTTTTAAGATTCATGTCAGGTTAATCAGGACAATGCATATCTCATTATACACAGTAAGATACAACACTGGATCTGAACTCTACTTATTGTGGAAATCAGTGTGGACCGAATCAATGGTTCGGTCCTAACTTCTAACTATTTATCCAAGAAAAAATTATCCGTTTTTATTGATAATTTGATTTATATAAAATTTCTAAAAAACAAAAAATTGCAATGACCAAACCCTACGCCAGGATTCTTCCTCCCTTCCATCCAGGAGCGAAGCTAGACTTTCGAACTATGGGAGTCAGTCATATAAAATTTTCCGTGGAGGATGGAGTTCATTTTACTATTTTATGACATTTTATTGTAAAATATATATGAAATTATATATTAGTAAAAAAAAATTGAAAAAAATGAGAGTTAATCAACTCCTATAATCTCTTACTAACTCCGCCTCTGCTTCTACCTCATCATAAAACAATGATAACGATGTAAATGTTTTATCTAGCTGAGAACTAACATCAGGTACATCAGGGAAGTTTCACTAGTATACCTATTTTGACCTCCTTTGATTTCTTTTCTTTTTGTCCATAAGAAATGATGTTTCCATTGCAATATAATTTGGTCTCCCGTAAACTAGTTTTATTCCAGTGAACTCATTATTTTGCTCCAATTTTGACTACTGTATCTAATTTATTGGCTGTAATCGCAGCTAATCCAGTGTAAAGTTTCCTTTTATTTAATAAATGCTTAATTTACTTGATGTCTTATATTCTCATGAAATCATCCCTCCGCATTGTATAGGGCTTTAATTTTCTATCGAAAAATAACGTTCGAATATTTTTTAATAATATAGTGTAATCAAATGAATATGCAAAGTATATCTTAGTTACATTTTACTGGGCAACTCATCAAAGAACACTTTGTACTCCTAAAACAAAATTTTGGAATAGTGAAATCATAATTTAAGCCTGAATAATTACATCTTCAATACTATCCATTTTTTTGAAAAATAACAATATTTCTTCCCATGGATGGTAATGAAATCAAAACCAAAAAAAAAAATGAAAGAAAGAAAAAAGAAAAAGAAAAGAAAAGAAAAATAGTAGATTAGACCCATAAATCATATGCCCACCCCTTACCCTACCCATTCTATATTATACAAAAGAGGAACAAAAAATAAATAAGAATCCACCCTTTCTCTCTCTCTCTCTCTAACAATGCTGCCATTTCCCTTCAAACCAGAAATAACTTGAAATCCAAAATTAGGGTTCAGAGTTGTACTGAATCCCCTCATTTCTCAATGAATTTCACTTTTAAGCACTCTGGCCTGAGAATAAACCTGCATTCCCTTCTTCAATCTGTTTTGGCCTCCACTCAGTGTATCCTTTCACAATCTCAGCCCCGCTCTCCAACTGTAGAAGATGCTCACACCTGACCCCATCTTCTCCAGTGCAATCAGCACTGGAGGACACACTTGTCAGGGACTGAAGCACACTGTCCCGGCCACACTCCTTCCTGTACTCCAGTGTCATGCTTGCCAGTTCGTGTTTTTCTAAAATTGAAATTGGAGCGCTCTGAAAAAATAAAAATTGTAAAGGATAAACAACAAAAGGTTAAAAAATGAAATAGCCAGAAAAATTGACTAAGTTTATATAACTTTTAACACGTAAATAGCTGCTTTCCGAGTATAATTTGTATATTTCACAATGGCATAGATGTAAAAAGACCTAAAAGGCAATATGGTAGTTTAGAATAAAATCTCAGTACGAATTCAAGGCAAGGACAGAACAACCCTGAACTAACCAAGCAGGCATGTGACATCTGTCAAATTAATAATACATATGGTTATACCAAGATTGAAGTGTACAAGACCTAACTCTTCAAAAGTAGCTCAACTAAGCTTATCATACTTATCCAGAAAAGAATAAATCTAAATATAATTAATTGTAAAGAGTATCTATAGGGGTATAGAAATAGCACCTCCAAAATCCAGCCAATGTACTTCACATTGTTCACATGCTGGTTTACGTCCAGATCACCCCATCTCGGCTGTTCAACAATAACACCAGCATATTTGTAAATGAAAAAAATTATAAAATATTAAGTTATCTTTATTCAACCCAAAATATGTTAGCAAAGTCCAGGGTCTATAGTTCCTGTGAAGTATATAATATCTATTGTCATTCAAACAACAAGAAAAAGCTTACAGTTAAACCCTCTCTGACAAAGCGTTCTGAGGAATCCTTTTTCTCAGCCTTGGGGAGCTTCTTAGCATCCTCTGCACGGATTGCAAGGCGGTCAATGAAATAAGGCCCGATTTCAGCCCGTACCTCTTCTGGCATCTTTGCTAACCGCCTCGTTTCTTTGTTCATCATCACCCATACACTAAATAATAAAAAAAAAAAATTATATTCATATTCAAAAACAAAAGTTAATGACCACCGTTTAGATACAATTGTGCAAGGCATGACCACTGTTTAGCATATTTAGAGGCTATTCAAATATTTTGGCTTGATTGGTAACTTAATTGAGCAATTGAACAATTCAGGTATGAAGTACCTAGTAGCTCTCAAAATAGTCTGGCCAGATTTATAGTCACGCACATGCCAATCCCTTCTCATGCCATTTTTGCCTGATGCACCAACCCATGTATCCACTTCTACAACATCACCCCTATATTAATAAAACAGTAAAAAGAACAAAAAATAAATGAGCCAAGTCAATCAACAAGCAGCACAAAATATTGTTAAATTCTGGTATTAATTTTATATACAAAATGGTAGAACTTAAGCGAGATTTATGCCAATAAAAAAATAAAAGGTGAGTAGGTATATGTACCAAGAAGGATATTTTTCAACAAGGAGCTGGATTCTACTGACAACCCATATGAGGTTTCTCTTACTCATCTCCGGAGTTGCACCAAAACCATCCCCTAGCAACCCTGCAATCTTCACATGATTAAGTGCTGTCTCCTATAAAAAGAAGTAACAAAAAAATTTAGAATAATTAAATAATAGGAAATAGTTTCTCCATGAACTGATACCCATTAAAATTATAAAATGCTTGTACCAGTAATCTGTACTCCATCTATTGACGGCCTTAGATAAAATCCTAAGGATGTAAAGAGCAATCTGGTCCAATATTGATCTGATTGTATATTTGTTTTTTTTTCCTTTCATTGAATTAAGTTCATATTCTGTATCTTACTATATGGATATATTCATATTCTTATAGAACAAATACAAGTTTTCAATCAAATATGTGCATGCACTGCAAATACACAATCATATGAATTCAGAATAAACCTACAATAAAAGAAAACATGAAGTACTAAATTAAAGAACAATACCCAAAAACTGCAACAGATTGTTACCATATGTTGCAAACTGGTACGCACCTAGACATACCAGTCCCAATATGTAAGATACCACTATAATCCTGTACCTGCAAATGGTTCATGAGGGTCTCAATCGAAGCGGTACGATCAGCGCCAATCTCATATGACCTTATCGGGAAGGTTTGTCTGAAAACCGACCCATCTTGAATCATGCGCCCAAAACCAAATGCATCTGCTAGCATTTCAGGTCTCTTTGGTTTCCAATCAGATAATGTGAATTGCTTCTCGGCAGCAAGAAAAATATAAGACATCATGGCCGCCAACAAGACGCTCCAGTCTGGCAGGGAATTATAGAAGGTCTTGGAAGGTGTCATCTGAAATGGAGAGGATGATGGGATCGGAGGATCTAATGGAGAGGAACTTTTCTTTGGGAGTTCTTCTAAGAGGACATTTTCAAAAGGGAGTTTTACGCCTGGGTTGGTGCCGTTTATTTTGGGGAGGGTTTGTGCTTGGGCTTTCATGGAGGATTTGGTATCAGATTTGTTGGGTTTTGGTACAGAATTGAGAGATATCACGTCAGGTTTGTCTAGAAATGAATTTTTCGCAGGTTTGATTGGGGTATTTGTTTTGGGGAAGAAACCTGCGGCAGCAAAAGAGGCAGCCATGGTAGGGAATTCCGTAAGGTTAATTCACTTGAAAATGGAACGGAGAAATTGAAATCTGGAGAAAAGAAAAGAAGGATTGATTAGCTGTCACAGGGATTGATTTGATGGCAAAAGTTGTCCTAAAAGAAGATAGAGAATAAATCTTTAAATAGTTTAATTTTAGCATATATGCAATTTGTTGATATAAAGTATGTAGATATCAACAATCCAACTTTAGAGATTGCATGCATGTCCCTAAAATGGAAATCCTGAAATCTTATGGTGTTGATGAGCAAACTGCTTAATTTAGAAAGGCAACCTAGAGAAAAAATTGAAAAAAAAATAATAATAAAAAAGCAGTATGTACAATTTGCTAACTAACTAAGAGATACTACTTTTGTCTACAATGAAACTAAAGATACAAAATAATCAAATGGTGAAAATGCTGACAAACAATTAGCATGCACTTGGAACATATAAAAGATTTAGCAACATTTGGATAATAGCACCAAAAGGGGTATTGCTAGATAAAAGCGACCAAAAAGAAATACTGGATCTAATAGTCTGCATTTAATTGTCAAAATGTAAGGCATATTTTCAAAGCCTGAGAAAAATTGACTTATCTCAACTAAAACTTAGTCCACAACAAGAAAGCTAGATTTGAGAAGCAAGAGTATGTTAATTTCTGTTCTTCTTATGAAATTCTGGAAAGAAGTGCAAAGATTTGCTTTCCAAAAATAAAAATAAATTGCAATGACATTTTGAAACGTAGAAAAATGGACAGATAAAGTACCCAAAGATATACCTACTGATCTTAACTTCAAAGCAACAATCTTTTGTAACTAAAAATAGAGCCCACTGTTGCATAAGTAAAATAGATGTAATGTTATTTCATCATTTCTTTCTTCGTCAACATGAAAAGAAATAGTGAAATAACATAAAATAGTGATTGGCATTGCACAAATTAAAACTAACAAATAAACCAAGACACATTTTGCCACCAATAGGGAAAAATTGAAAACAAGTGAGGGTCACCGTAGGCAATAATCCAAATAAAATCTCGATCTTGAGAGAATTTTTTATCAATTTAATTAAAGAATGGGAAGAAAACAACTGGACCAACTGTCGATGAACTTCCACAGAATTAATTACACGACAAAAAATAAAAAAATTACCTGTTTACCAATCAAAATCCCCCAAATACACTAAATGCAATCCAGATCTAGTGATAAACATACAATGCGGGAACGAGAAGAACCTTAATGCTACAAGAAATGTGCAAAAAGATAGGGAAAAACAAAGAATGGCGAACCTTATCTGTCAACTAAGGCTCAATTGACTCTTTCTCTCAATCCTTCTAGACTCCAGCGAGAGAGAGAGAGAGAGGCGGGTGGGGGAGACAACTGGAAGAGAAGCTATTTTTTTAAGAGGTGAAAAGGTGTGTGTGTATTTATACAGGAGTGAGCCTATGGTACTATGCATATCACGGATGGGTCCGTGATACGGTTCAATATCTTCGTTTTCAAAGTTCTAACGGTCGATCCGAACCGTTCAATATGTTTTCCATATGAATATGTACCTGCCGACCAAATTTTACATTTTTTTTGAATTTTTTTACTACTTTTTTAGGTAGGCAGAAAATCACTGTTTTTGGATGGTCCAGAATTTTCGGATCAAGTGATTTTATACCTATCTAAAAAAATAGTAAAAAAATTCAAAAAAATGTAAAATTTGGTCGGTAAGTACATATTCATATGAAAAACATGTTGAACGGTTCGGATCGACCGTTAGAACTTTGAAAACGAAGATATTGAACCGTATCACGGACCCATCCGTGATATGCATAGTACCATAGGCTCACTCTTTATACAGCATTGAATTAGTTCTCAATTTTTACATCCCTAGGGGCAAATTTTGTGACGGAGAAGTGAAATGACCGTTTTGACCCCCCGTTGCTTTTCCAGATTGTTTAGATTATAAGGTGGCAACTCTAATTAACTCTTGAGGCACTGAGCACTAATGAATTTAAAAATATATGATGTGATTGATTTAGCACTAACTTGTGATAAAATTGTTTTCTACATTAAAGTTTATTAAAATCAAGATTACATAGTTTTCCTTTTAAATTTGCTCCTATGTGAGGGATCCTTTAAGATTTATATTTGACATTATTAAATAAAATTAAAATTTAATAATATGTATATAATTTATATAATGTGTATATTATGTATATAAATTTGATGAAGTCTGGTGTAAGCTTTAGGACCTGTTCGGCAGGCTATTGGGAATGGGCATGGGCACGGAAATTGAACTAAAAATTACTGTTTACGTGGAAAAAAAATTTCAGTTGTTTCCGCAGAACAATAGAGCGGCCGAACACACCCTTAACGTTCATGAAGTAATTTGAATTTTTCAGCCTTTTCAAATTAGAAACTTTTGATGCATTACAAAATATTACTGAAATTGCATGAAATTTGATTGGCACTTCATATCCAATAATTATTTATTTTTTTTATTTTTCAGCTTTAGTTGAATTGATTTGAGAAATATTATTAAGATAATTTACTGTCAATTGATGCCTTTATAATAACTTAATAATTGTTCTTTCTATCAACACTTTCTAATTTATACAAACTAACAAAAATATTACATTCACTATTAAAAAGTATTTTATATATCATTACGTATAATTTTTACCGCGAGTGCTATTTTAAGCGTATGAATTATGAGTGTTGAGAAAATTCTTTTGTTTTTAATTCAATTTTACCTCTTATTAATATTTTCTTATTTTGCTTCTAATTAATTCCTGTATCAATTATGAAAGGGAAATTCATTTTTACATAAGTTTTTTGTTAAAATAATTTCTGCTATTGGCTCATGTCTAACATAGTTGCTCGTTCTGTATAGAGTAGAATAAGAAACAAATATACATGTACAACTTCATATTGATTCAAATTTAGAACAGTTTGAAAAAAATTATTCTTCAGTTGATCCAACGAAAATTATTTGCATTAAAAAAATGGTCAAATTTTGTTAGTTACGTGCATTTAAAATTATGAAAAAAATATAACATGTTATATTGGAACCTTTTTAATTGAGGTGTCATTGACTAATTTTCAAATGTTAATAAATATTTCGTAATTTTCTAAGTATCTTATGTGTGAATTAACTGTGAATTTTATTAATATCCAACATTAAATAGAAAATTTCAAATGTGCCCAGCTCTTCTAGATATTTATAAAAGAATGCAAACCGTTCCATTATTGGCCAGTTTCTGATTTTTTTCAAAACTGGCGAATAATTAGTCAGTCCTTATCTTTTTTTTAAATGTTATAATTTATTATTTTTTATTAAAATATTAGAAATATTTTTTATATTTCTTTGAAATTAGATAGTACACTATAATTTGATTTAAATTTATTGGAAAGATTGCAATAAATAATCCGGATCAATATTTTTCAGGCCGGATGTTTCACGGCTGTAAGAAAAATTAAAATATTTATTTGTGTGTTATTAGAAAAAAAAATGCTTTGAATCTGAGTTATTGATCCCAGTTCAAAAATCACTTCTGGGTAAATATAGAAAATATTGTGGTTTTTTCTATTTTTGAAAAAATAAAAAATTAATCTAATTTTTGTCAATGTAATTATTTATTACAGTGTTTTTTAGAAAATGTTATAATTTATTTATTTTTTATTAAATATTAGAAATATTTTTTTATATTTCTTTGGAAATAGATAGAATAGTATACAATTTGATTTATTGGAAAGACTGTAACAAATAATTCAGATCAATATTTTTCAAGCCGGATTATTCGCGGTTGTACTGTCAAATAAATTATTCAATAATAATGAGTAGAACTATGATGTTGTCAATATCATCAAATTAATTTCTTGGTGTCCTTAACTCCGATATCTATCGAATTAGTTTTAAAAAATAAATTGAAATCATTAAAATTGATCTACTTCATGAATAATTTGTTCATGGATAAAATTTATATGTTTTCAAATTAATTGAGTATAAAAGAAAAATAAATGTATTAAATTTAACTTATAAATTTTTTTATTGCTTGATTTTATATGAAATTAGTTCAAAAATTTATAAGTTTTATATTCAAAATTTTAACTTATAAATAATTTATGTTTTTTTTTTTTTCAAGTGAGCAAATCATATACTCGTAAGGTTAATTTGGGAATACAGCTTGGAACTGTCCAGAAGGACGGCCAACGTAGTTGAACCGTTGGGTAGACCGCGGATGCACTATTACTGTCCATTCTTATCGAAAAGGAGATCTCCATTTTAAGACTTCATGCTGAATTAGGAGGGTCAACTCAATTAACATAATTGAAATGGAGGCTGTCATATGGTCATCGGATTGTTGCTCAGTCAAAACCGCTCGTATACGTCAAGATTCGTATAGATCAAATCCATACGAATTTTTACGAGAATTTCGACTCTCACATAATTGGCCAGATCAAAATGTATCAAGATTAACCGTTAAAGTGCAAACTACATTTATCAAAATAAAAAAAAAAAGTTATCATAAATAGAAAAGTTCTAAATGTTACAATTTTCCAGTTGACACTGAGTATTACATAGAATAAAATTGAACCTCAATCTAATATTCCCAAGTTAATGAATAGCTTTCCTATCTTTTTTATTATTTGAAACCCGTAGCCCGTAGGTCATATGTTTCCTATCAACTACTCTGAGAAGTGAGAATAAATGTTCTTCAAGTCTTCAACTAATCAATCTACTAAGTTTGTCATCTATGTTGGATACCGTATGAGGATTCCCCAACACCTCCTGACCTCCATGTATACTTTGTCTGAAATGGAGGCGTCAAACAATTATTTTCCATTCAAATTGGGTTCTTCTTTCTAAAGACCTCGTTGTGCCACCTCTGCTGCCTTTCCTTTCCTTTCCTTTCCTCTTCTATTATTTTTTATAAATAAAATTGAAGGTCGAGGTGGTGGAACCGGGGTACGTATCCTCTGAGATATCTCAATTTTTGCGTGACTGACGTGTCCAGTGTCCATTCGGGGAACCGTAGGGGGGCAGTATTATTTGTGCTTTGAGAGTCGTGCAGAACGTATTTGAACGATTGAGATATTCCAAAAAGTCACGCAAAGTTTGAGATACCTCAGAGGATGCAAATTCGTGGAACCGGGGAGGTCAGAAAAGGAACTCCATCTGGCTGTGCCAACTTCCATGATTCATAAAATTAAGGGGGAAAGGGACAGCAAAGCGTGTCTAGATTGAATTGAATCTTGTGGTCAAGAACATGGGATTAGCATATTTTATGAATTAATACATTTACCCAATGCTCCTCGGGTTTTACGCCATTTTCGTTTTGGTTCAAGTTTGATTATCTCAATTCGGTCCCTATAGTTTATGATATCAACTAATTTCGCATTTGACAAAATAGGAAGGAGTAAAATGACCTTTTTTTCTTAAATTACAAGCACATCGTTAATTGATTCAGATTTTCTTATCTATTTATAGAAAATAAAAATAAACTAATGATATTTTTGTACAATAATAAGTGCTGTAAAATTTTAGGAATAAAATTTGAACGGTTATTATTTTGGACCGACTAACTATCCCCATTTCATTTCTCTCATTCATCCTCCAATTATTAATTAAGTGAGGGCCGCTAATTAAGTGAGGAAATATTAATTAAGTGGAGATCACTAATACAGTAATACTTAATATATTTTACAACTGGCGCACACAAATATGGATACCTATGAGCACAAGTGTTAATATATAATATATCAATTATTCATACCTACGATATCAAGTATTTCAGAAGAAAAAAAAAACTATATATCACACATCTATTTTTTACACTTTTTTAGAGGTGACTTTTTTTCTCCATTCAATATCGCCAATATTTCTGACGATATGTGAGGAAATTTACGAATTTAAAACCACGAACGTCTTCTACGTAATTTTTCTCTTTCAAATGAGATCCATGATAACATATTTTTGGGTTGTCTGTCGCGCAAGTATTCATATCTCGTCGAACAAGTATTCATACCTCGTCATGCAAGTATTCATACCTAAGATATCAAGTATTACGGAAAATATTAATATCAAGTATTAATACCAAGTATTGCAATTCCTTGTGGCATTAGATGATGTTTGAAAGTATTAATATAAATTATTGCAAGTATTCATACCTCGTCATGCAAGTGTGAATAGTTAATGTATCAAGTATATGTATCTAACAGATTATATTAATTTCTTCCTTGTGACATTAGATGATGTTTGAAAGTATTAATATCAAGTATTGCAAGTATTCATATCTTATCATACAAGTGTGAATATTTCATGTGTCAAGTATTTGAACCTAACATATTATATCAAATATTGCCAATATTTGTATCTAATATATTCATACCTTGATTTATGAATATTTGCACGACGAGGTATGAATACTTGCAATACGATGTATGAATACTTGCTTGATGTGGCCTCAATACTTGCTCGACGAGGTATAAATACTTGTACAACGAGATATGAATACCTGCACAACGGATAACTCAAAAATACTTCATCATGGATCTCATTTGAAAGATAAAATTGCGTAGAAGATGTTTGTGATTTTAGATTCGCAAAATTCTTCACATATCGTCAAAAATATGGGCAACATTGAATGAAGAAAAAAAAAACTTTAAAAATGTGTAAATAATGAGTGTGTAATGAGAGATAAAATAAAGTTGATATCTATTTTTCTTTAAAGAAATACTTAATATTTTAGACATGAATATTTGAAATATTATATATTAATACTTGTATACTTGAAATCATTCAGTTTATTTTTTGTATAATTAAACGGAGCCATAAGCTGAGGATAAGATCAGGCCCCTCTCCCAAAGCTATATTCACAAGATAGTCCCAAGGAAAAAATATTCATTAAACAGACTAATCATTTTAATCTGATGATTCGGATCATGTTGATCCAATAATTGCTCAATGTTTGCCAGCTTGGAGGTTTTTGTTTTGTTTTTATTATTATTATTCATAAGCAGCAAGAAAATTCAGTATGAAATGAAGCCGGTATCATAAGAGAAATTCAATACAGCCGGCAGCCATTGAGAGAATGACAGATGAAAATTTATTTAAAAAAAATAAATAATAAATAGTAATTTTCAGTGCCTGGAAATTTAATATTGTGTAATTTTTTTTTATAAGAGGATTTAAAACGTATTGATGTATATAAAAATTACAAAATTTATTAGAATAAATTATAATTTTTTAGTTTAGAGAGAAACTTAGCAGTTTTTTTCTAACTATTATCCATTCATGCATATTGCAATTGTAGCCTAGACAGCTGAGAGGACATTTTTTTTTTCCTGAAGTCAAGAAAAACAGCTGAGGCTTCACACATCTTGAGCATGAAGTATTTAACCTTTTGATTATTTTTTTCTTTAAAAAAAAAGTTGATGAGTAAAACCTTATTGTACCTTTTCTTTAATCTTTTTTATTTACTTTCTAAGTTTGCTAACAACTATGAAGAGGGCAAGAATGATTAATGGCTTAATAAAATAATTTATCGGAATATGAAGAACTGACGGCTCAATACCAGCACGAATCAGTTTTTAATTTGTTTGTTTTTTCTTGCATGCTTATGTCATATGAGGTCTAGTTATAGCATATTTGTACTGGTAAGAACTATAGTGATAAGATTCGCGAATAATTCCTGAATTATGCTCGAATTATTCGGATTTTTAGTGATGCCGAACCGAATGCCGAATTATTCGGTTGACCGAATAATTCGCGAATTTTACTAATTTTTTCCGATTTTTTTCCGAATTTTTCCTAGAATTTTATTTTTTGGTTTTTTCTCCCTTACAGAACTGAGATCTCTGATCCGAATAATACCGAATCATTCCCGAATTATACCCGAATTATTCCCGAATCACGAATTTTTGACCTTGCCGAACCGAACCCGAATAATTAATTTGTCACTAGCTATCTTGTAACATGAACTTAAGCTTAATGATAGCCTACATGCAGCCTCTTCATCCATTTTTTTTTTTTTTTAACTCTGACTTAATTGTTTACTAATAAAAACGTTTATGTCATCCGCAAGTGTTAATCTAGCTTTTGTTTTATGTATTATTCATGTACAAATTTAAAACAAATAATATTAATATTTACATATCACGGAACGTGGTTTTATTGAACGGCCATAAAAATAAAATTAAAGAAAATAAAATCATTTCTCGTTTTATTTGGACACCTCATTGGCTAAGTCCAATAATGAACGGCCATAAAAATCAAATAAAGAAAAAGACTTTCATCTGCATTGAATATTATTTCACATCTTACCAACAAGTAAACCCCAAACACCCCCCCCCCCCCCCCCCCCCCCCCCCCCCCAAACGTATCACACACTTTGCAAAGTGTAGCGTTTATAAAAAATAAGTCAACCATGTATGTATGATTTGTTTTTTGCAGTTCAAACTTGACTAGTTTTGTAAATTCGAGGTCAGGAGAAGCCAAAATTTATTAGGGTTGCTTGACTATTGTAATTTAATATGAAACTTTTGAATTGTGCTATCTATGGTTGTGCTCTAATTGAGGTTATGCGAAGAGAGAGGAAGGAAAAAAATTGTTTGAGGCGAAATCGTGCTTCTGTCTAAAGCTTTCATTTGCTCCGGAACGGAAGAAGTGAAGGTGAACGCGTATTGTGCGGAGGTGAATGCGTATGATTTTTTGCGACAATCTTCACCTCCGATTTGGGGTGTAAAAATTACTGTTCGGGGTGAACTTCATCCTGAAGTTTTTCTTCTCCTTTCATTAATGAAGGCATTTCACCATCGTTACGGAGCACAGCCTAATAGTATGTAAATGTATGTACTACACAGTACATGCAAGAGGTCAATATTTAATATGTATATTTTAATTGAGCACAAAATAGTCAATTTGATCTCACTGCCGCCCTTTATTCAACAAATTTATCTCTATTTAGTAGTAGTATTCGTTATAGTAAAGCTTTAATTTTGAGGCAAAGAGTGTTCTTTTCAAATCGAGGTAAATTCTGAATTTCTAATTAATTTTCACTAAAATCTAACCAAATATATAGTGAATTTACCAACAAAAACATCCTTTGAAATCTCATCTCCATCTGATCAGATTTAGGGCATGTTCGTTTAACACGGAATTACATGGGGGTGAATTTTTTTTGTACTTTAAATTCTGTTTTATTTAATTTAATTTTAGTATTGTGTTTGATCAATTATTGTATTATTAAAATTCTATTTAAAGTTATTTTTAATTAATTTTGTGTTTCAATTCTTATATTAATTTTTTTTTTTGTTTAATTATTCATAGTTTTTTTTTTCTTTTTTGCATGATTCACGCCTGTAGGCATATTTGAACACCCAGTTAGATATTAATTATCAAAGATATTGGGAATTTTATTGGAAAGCATTACAGAAAATAACTTTTGCATGATTCACGCCACACCAAGATTGTTATTTATGGCAGTGAAAATATTGTTAAATATTATATAATTTCTGCTAATTTTAATAAAATTTTATATTATGCCATTCTAATAAAGCATTTGTTCAATTAAAAAAATATATCTCACTCTAAAATATATCTCGGAAAATATTAATTTTATCAAATTCAGTCCAGCTATAATTAATTTCTGATTTTGTCTATAATCTATTATGATCTGATCTTATCTATAGGTACGTTTGGATCGTGCAAGAATTAGTACAAGAATAGCAATTTTTGAGTTAGTGGTTGAAAATAGTGCTAACTCGAGTGGTTTGAGAATGCGCTAACTTTGGACTACTCGAGTTAGTAAAAATATCGTTTGGATTGTATATTTGAAATAGGGATGGAAGGAATGAAATAGGGATGAAAGGAATGAAATACTGATTAAACTAATCTAAAATTTAAACCAATATTATATTACAATTAATATTTAAATTAATATCATATCACATTTAATATTTAAACTAATATTGTATTACATTTAAACTATTTTTTTAATGCTAATTTAATATTTTATTTAATACTAATCTAATCTAATTTGATATTATATCTATTTAATACTAATCTAATATTTAAACTAAAATTATATTACATTTAATATTTAACATTTAAACTAATATTATATTACATTTAATATTTAAATTAATATTATATTATATTTAATCTAATATTTTATTTAATGCTAATTTAATATTTAAAGTAATATTATATTACATTTAATATTTAAATTAATATTATGTGATATTCAATATAAACTAATATTTTATTATATTTAATCTAATATTTAGAGTAATATTATATTAAATTTTAATATTTAAACTAATATTATATTGCATTTAATATTTAAATGACTATGGTATTTAATCTAACATTTTATTTAATATTAATATAATTTGATATTATATTTATTTAATATTAATTAAATATTTTATTTAATGCTAATTTAATATTTAAACTAATTCTAATTGAGGACAATCAAATATTTTATTAATATCACTAACCTACTAGCTTTATTCTTGCTAACTCACTATTTTTATGGGTTAGTAGAATATGAAAATCATGTTGAGCAGTTCAATTAACTATTCATACTTTAATTCTAAAATTTGTAGAGACTTTAGACGGTATTCGGCCCAAAACCATTTGGACCAAATCTATTCCTTTCCTATAATCTAGGCCCAATCTAGCCCGGCGCGACCCGACCCATGCTACATAGACTTAGCAAAAATACCGACATTGCCACCCTTCCTCCATCTCCCCAGGCTCGAATTCAGATTCCCTATAGTAACCCATATTTTGAGTTTGGATCTGGACTGTCCGATCTGCTATGGGACAGGGGCCGTGAATTCCACATCGGACCAAATTGGCTCGAATTCTGATCGGACGGCCCTTATCTAATCTCAAAATTTGAGCTACTTCAGGGGATCCGGACCCAGCTCCCAAGTTTCCTCTCTTCACTTCCTTTTGGATCCGAATCTGCTGAAATTCAAGACCCATGAACAGTGTTCCTGAAATTCCTGCAATTCCAATCCAGCGTTGGACTATTTTGAGATGCGTGCGCAAAAATCATCTGTTCCGAGATACGTGCAGAGAAAAAGTTGAACGGCTGAGATATTGAATTTCAGGAATTTCAGGGATTTTAGAATTTCAGCCGATTTAAATTCCTTCCTTTTCACCAACCCAAATGTCTTCCTTCACTCTCCTGGGCTATCATGGCACCCGCCAATCCACCATCCAGAGAGAAGACGACGCCGAGGGGTTGTAATACCAATCGAAGGTAGCCTCTCCGACCACCGCAAGTCACAACTGGATTCAGGTCTTGTATTTCCTTCCATTTTTAGTCGGATAGCTCAGTCTACATTCTCAGCTTCTTGCATTTTGGTCCCTAGAACTAGTTAAATTAAAAGATGATTTGATTCTAGTGGCTTTGGAGCTTGATTGTAATTCATCTTTCTATAGGTGGATCAAGTAAACAGTACACCCTCTTATGGCAAGTATACCCTCTTCAAGCAAGTCAAACACAACCCAAACCCTAACACAGAGATGTCCCTGCAGTACTGAGCATTGCTACATAGATTCGTACCAGGTTGATGAAGATGATGAATTCACTGATTCCAATCTTACACCTAATAATAACTCCTTAAATGGTGACCAAATTACCGTTTTGCCCCCCTATGTAGGCCAAACTTTTGAAACGGATGAAGAAGCACTAGAATACTACAACAATTTTGCACGTTGCAATGGTTTTTTGGTTAGGCGGGAGAGGTCGAAGGGGAACCCAGACCATCCAATGGGGGTTTATAAGCGAGAATTGGTTTGTCACAGAGCAGGGGCCCCACTGTCATCAGCAAAACCAGCTGACCCAAAACGACCGAGGAGAAAAAAACCAGAACGGTGTCGGTGCGGGGCCCAAATGGTGATCAAGAAAGACAGTTCAGGAGAAAAAGCAAAATGGGCTGTTGTTAATTTTAGTAATGTTCATAATCACGAATTATTGGAGAGTAATTTTCACCATTGCCATCCCCCGTACCACCACCGGTACATATCACAAGCCGATCGAGACCGTATTCTAGCCCTTGCCAAAGGCGGGTGCAATGTGGGTTTGATTATCAGAGCACTTGAGATGGAAAAAAGGATCAAATCGGGCCAATTGACTTTTGGCGAACGAGACGTGAAAAACTTCTTGCATGCATCAGAAACTGTGAATCCTGAGCTGGAAGGAGTTGAACTGCTAAAAAATTGTAAATCTATGAAGGAGAAAAATCCTGATTTTAGGTATGAGGTTAGTGTTACGGCAAACAACCAGTTGGAGCACATTGCATGGTCATACGTAGAGTCGATTCGGGGATATAAAGCATTTGGCGATGTGGTTATTTTTGATACAGCGCAGCGGCTGTGCACCTACAACAGGCCGATACTAGCATGGTTCGGTGTAGATAACAATGGAAATATTATATTCTTTTGCTGTGCGGTTTTGTTTGATGAGAAGCTAGAGTCTTATAGATGGGCTCTTCAGGTTGATAACCTTTTCACTCTCACTTTTAGTTTTTTATTTTATACCAAATAAGTCACATGCTATGCAATCTGACATTATACTGGAGTCGAGGATTGTAATTTTAGATTGGTGGTCACTCCTATTACCAGTACTGGTACATAAAGGATGGCCTATTGAAATTCATTAGAGTTTATATGTACTTGTTTGTGTGCACGTTTATTTATTTATTTCTCTTTTCTCCTGTTATTTTAAAATTTGTAGGCATTTCTTCAAATAATGGATCGAAAATACCCACAAACAATCCTGACTGATTTCAGCACCGAACTCAAAGCAATCATTCAAACTGAGCTCCCAGAGACAAAACATGCGTACTCATTCGATCAAATTATTTCGAAACTTCCAAGCTGGTTCTCAGCACCTCTAGGCCCACAATTTGAAAAATTCAAATGTGAATTTTTTAAACTAAATGAACTCGATCAAATTGAGGAGTTTGAGAGGGAGTGGGAGAGAATAGTTCTACAATTTGTGCTCGTTCTGGATCGGCATATTGAGTTTTTGTTTTTGAACCGGTTCTTTTGGGGTTTGCCTTATCTGAAAAATTGGTTCTTTGGCGGTTTGTTGGGTGGTGATCATACTTTAAAAATCAGGGGATTTTATAGAAGGTTTCTCAATTCTCAAATGAAGCTGAAGGATTTTATTGAACAGGTACAAATCTTATTAGTATGGTTTCAGTATGTATCATTATATCATTGCCGGTAAACAACAGCTTGGATGGTTGCCTAAAAAAATGCACTGGCGACCTAAACTGACCAATACTGCTAGTTATTTACCCTGATTGGTACTGACATGCCACCATTATGCACCTACCTCTATGTGTCCACACTACTAAGAGGTACTTTTTTATTTTTTATATTTTACTTTTACCATATTAGTACCCAACAATGTGTACCCGCTAAGTAAGATACAACTCATGTCCTGATGCATTTATAACTGTGCACCGGTATGAATAAGATCCCCGACAGCATGTTCATGTTGACCAAATTATTATGTTGCCATTGATAAGTAAACCAATCACAAATTTTCTTACTATATCGGTCCGACCCAATAATGGTAGATACTGAAGTTTTCTTTGACTTCTTTTTTGATAGGTTGGTGTAGCAGTTGATTTTCAAAACCAAGCGGCTGAAGAAACAAACCAAAATAAAAACCAATCCAATCTGAAAACATGCCTTCCCTTAGAAGAGCATGCCTCAACCATCTTAACGCCACATTCCTTTGCCATGTTTCAAAAGGAGATCTCTCTCTCTACACAATATGCAGTTTATGAAACAGCCACAGAGACGTACCTGGTTCAACATCACCTCAAAGCTGGTACCGGCGGCCACATAGTCACATGCATTCCATCCAGTAAAGAAATTAGTTGCACGTGCAAGGGGTTTGAGTTTCTTGGCGTGTTGTGTAGGCATACTCTTAGGGTTTTGTCATTAAAAAATTGTTTTGTCGTGCCAGACAAGTACCTCTTGCTGAGGTGGCAGTGTGAAAGTAATTTGTTTCATAAGAGTAGCGGGTTTAAGTACCGATCTCAGGCTCTGAAATCTCTCAGTTCAATAGTGGTACAAGAATCAGCAATTACTAAAGATAGGTTCGAGTATGTGCAATGTCATTTGGGGAAGCTGTTAAATCATGTCAGAGAGATGGAGGCAGGGTCTGGTAATGTGCTGGATGATGACTGGCTGGATGCTGGAATGTCATTTCTTGCTGAGATGGATGTGGGCCCCACAACACAGATTGTGCCAAGAGGAAGGCCGAGAAAACAAAAGAGTACCGTGAAAGTAGCAAATGAAGAAGTGGCAACATTGCCGTAAATTTATACAATGAAGCTTTACTGTTATCATAGCTTGTATATTTCAAGATGATTAATTAATATTGCATTTTTAGACCAGATATCTTCATTCATTTAAACTATGCTGTGGTACAGATCAAGCACTTTAGAACTCTGCATAACAGCATAAGGCGGAAAAGGTATTTAATAAGGGTGTCACAAGTTACTCAACACTTGAATCAAGCTTTTAGAGATGAATAGTACATCACATTTGAAATAGTGCAACTTTCAAGACATTTTATGTGCACCCAGGAGCCAATATTAAAAAGAAAAAAAAAATCCAAAGAGTTGAATCTCACTTACATGCAAGATCTTCTGCAGTAACTACACGCCAGTTTTCATCTACTAATATTTTTACTAAATTACACTATCATATTGACCCCTAAAGACGGTCAAAAAGGAAAAAAGAATGTAAAAAAGCCAAAGAAAAATTTAACAATGATCCCTTTCTGCTAACCTCTCCTACGCTATTCATCATTCAACAAATTTCACCATTGTGCATGGGAACTAAACTCACTCCGTGCAATTTTTGCCACTGTGCATGGGAAAACTCACTCCTTTCTAGTGATCTGAAAATTTTATCTGAACATGGGATATTACAATTGAGCAAGGCCTTTATAAAACTGCTCGGAGAGAGAAATCTATCAACCCCTTTTCTACAAAATGTTGTGGGATGATGATTGGTAAATGGAATATTTCCCGAATATCTTTTATCATCTTTATGTTCTCCCTACGAGATGGAGTTGGTGGTGGAATTGGTATTACCAACCTCGGCTTTGCAAAGGGGGCATAAGGCATTGATTTTGAGCCACTTGTCAACACAATCCTTGTGAAACACATGTACACATGGAAGTTCCCGTAGTTCATCATTATTTGCGTATTTTCCCAAACAGATGCAACAAACCTGTATGAAATAAATATTAAGTTAGATCACTCTTCATCAATTGCACAAAAGAAATGTTGGTTTTGTTAAAAAAATACACCATTAGAACCAGACATTTTGCAATTAGCAGTAGCGGTGCTATTTTTTTGCAGTTTTCGATGGTAACTCCGAGCTATTAATTGGCGGTTAGGATGATAAATTCCATTAAATTAATCGGTACTTAGACCCTTCATTTATTATATTGTTTTCCTCATCCAAATCAAGCAAACAAGAAATAATTTAGGTCTTGTGTCGCAAGTTTGTTAAACTAAACCCTTCATTCAGTCAGTGTTGCTTGACTTCAACTCCATATTAAGTACCCTCCCATACGATAAACTCCTCCATTTGTTTTTTTATTGTTGACAAAAGTGGGTTAAAACCCACTGATTTCATTAGAAACCATAAGTGTTTCACAAAAGATGGTACCGAAATGGTACCAATCGATACAACTACAAGTAAACTACCACATAACCAGAACAACAGTACAAGCCATATAGCATAAACCTACTACAAAACTACATTTATCTAGAGAGCATATAATATATTTAATTATTTATGAATAATTTCTCATCTTTAGGATGATTAAATTTACTCTGTTTATTTACTTATTTTTGCAATACTGTGTGAAATATACAATGCGTGCAAACTATCCAGCAGTCAATATATTTTTTTTTGGTCAAACTTGCTCCGCTGCTTTGTTTTATTTTTGGGGCATCTTACGGTCAAAAGTTATGTGCGTGCGAACTATCTAGCAAACTGTCAGATGTTCATTGCAAAATAGAAAGACGTCAAATAGCATTTGCAAATAATAATAGAAGAGGAGGGTTAAAATGCCTCATCATGCCTCAGTATGATAAGTTTTCGAAGTTCAAACATTGGATCCAAACCGCTCAGCATGATCTCCATTTTAAATTTTCTTAGAGACCAAATTTTAAATTTATTTTGGAAAATTTTTACTATTTTTTTTAGATAAGTACAAAATCACTGTTTCTGGACCATCCAAAAACAGTTGATTTTGTACCTATCCAAAAAAATAGTAAAAAGTTTCAAAAAATATAAAATTTGGTCTCCAGGCATATTTTAATATGGAGATCATGTTGAGCATTTGGATCGCCTGTTTGAACTTTGAAAACGGAGATAAAGAATGTGAGGTACGATTGAGGCATTCAAGACACGAGGCATTTGGACCCTATTTTTTTTATATAATAGAGAAAAACAACCTTTTATTATGACAGAACTGTAGCATAGTATGTGTAATTGATTCAAATAAGTGGAAGTGCAGATACATTCTATCTTATATGCAGAATACCAATAAATAGTTAACCTAATTTCTAGTAATACAAATTTATGAAACTATAAGCCTCAAATAATATCGTTGCACCATTTTGCTTTTTTTATTCGTGAACTAAGCTAGACTTTGTTTACTGTTTACTTGTTTTCTCTTGCTGTTAAGGACATGAGGTATTTGAACGATCTAAAAGTATTAGGTATATAAAGAAAAATGCTCACAGCATCCTCTGCAGAGATGACACGCTCCTTATCAGTGCCTGGAGCAAGGACCCCGCCTTCAAAACCAGCCTCACTGCCAACACCACTGCCGCTGCTACTGCCACGATGCCGCTTTTTTATCTTAAACTTGTAAATGGGCAGAGCATTAATGGACTCTGATGAGGCTCCACGAGTGTGGGCCCCATCCTCCCTGAAACCCATGACAGAGATTATGCACGGGAGGCAACAGCAGATCACACCACACAGGATGAATGGCATTGCATACCCAATGCAACTGAAAGTCAAGAACACTATACATAACCTGAGGCCAATAAAAAAAAATGTGTTGGATGTCAGATTACAAGGAGAGGATTTAATGACAGCACAAAGAAGATACTTTTTTTTCTTTCCTTAACTCACACATTTTATAGCTTTGTAATTAACTCTATTTTTTTAGTATTTGCAAATAATGCCTATGCACATAAGCAAATTAAGTCAACAATAAGATCACTAAGTAAAATTGTAATAGGTTAAGAAAACAACACATAACAGTATTTGACTGGTAAAAATTCAGTAAACTAAATCAGCCATTTGCCCTAAAACAACACAAACAGCCCCTGTATTTACAGTTTTACACTAATAGTTCATACACAATTGCATTTAAAAAATAAGAAAAAATGCACTTGTCCATTAGTTTGAATGGAAAAATGTACCGTCACCATATGCCATTGTATGACACCACAAAAAAAATAGTTGCAACTATGACTTGGCATTAGGATATGTTTGTGACATGGCAAGTGTACTAACATGGAAGATAGACACAATGCATAGTGACATGTCAAATGTGAGCTGACATTAGGACTTGCATAAATCCTAGTGTGATGAGGCATGATGCAACATTTTCAATCCAATTTAATGTAAAAATAAGATGGACAAGGGAGAACTTACTCTTCTGATTCTACCAATTTCGCCGTATCCCCTTTTCTCTCTCCTTTTTTTGAGAGTAAAATGCAATTTTCATCGGAATAATGTGTTTTGTTAATGATTGACCTATACTTTTTTTTTGAGACAATGAAATATATTTTTTATAAAAAAATAAAGATTATTTCAATAATAAAACTGACTATTTTTATAATCATTCTTTGTGCAAATGTCGGGGGGTTTATACTTGTTTAACCAGCTTAATTACTCTTAACAAATAATGTTTTCTTAAATTTACACTCTTAGCAATAAAAGCAAGCATTATAACCTAATATATATCGCTTTACATCAGTACCTGTACAAATTGGGGGAGTGATCTGCAGAAGAATGTGCGCCAAAAATCCAGACGTTTCCAACAACAAACCACACAGCAAAGAAGCAGTCCAAAGCCATCTTGAAATGATCAAACAGGGAATTAATCCTTCAAAATAAATCAACCAACAAAAGACACACAGTTAGATATGAAAAAAAATAAGGTCATTTTTATAAATCACACCCAACAGTTTGTAAAACTGGTGAATAACAAACAATGTCTTATAATATTTGCATCTTGCACACAACTTCTCTGATATTTGCAAATAGCATGGATTGTTTCAATGAATGTGATTGGAAAAAAGCAAAATACATTGTTAAACTAATGTGATGCAATTGCCACAATATATTGTCCCAGTTTCAAACATGGCTACTTTTCTCCAAAAAACCAAATAGCTTAAATAGCAAAGCCTATCAAGGGGCTTTATATATTAGGTTTTGATTCGGTGGGCGTACTGCATAGCTACTACAATAAGGTAGTAATAATAAGCTCAGCTGCAATTAGTATATATATTTTTTTAATTAATTCAACAACTCTTTAGCAGTTCAGCTTTTTTTTACCACCAACCCAAAAATGTCAAGATCTTAGTAACAAATACATAATATATATTAGGATGTTAGTAGCAAATATGAAGGTCTGATGTTTTTTGAAAACACGGTAAAATGTTCTGTGATTTCAAAAAACACCGAAACAAATAACCACAACCACAATAAATAAAATAGCATATCTAAGTTTTAGTCTAACCTCGGGTTAGAGGCCACCACACTAAGCTGTCGCTCCCTCCTAGTTTCCCGGCTGATCTCTAAATCTGACAAGCGAGCCCCATTCGCTGAACCGGTCTCTCTGACAGTTCCCTGACCAGTATCACTCTGTTCCTGTCCTTGCCCTGTGTTCTGATTCACATTTCTATGAAGATACCTCCAGTATAGATGCGGTAGTGTCGCAAAACAGCCAACTGTATAGCCAATAATCCACTCAAAGAGTGGTGCTTGCGGATTCTCCTTTCTAGAGAGAGTAAGTACAATTACAGCTGCAATTATTTGGCTAACATTGACTATGACCTCAATTGAAATCCAAAGACCAGAATTGAGCGGGCTACGCCTGTTTCGGTTGTAGGAGGTTGTGGTGGTTCCACTTCTAGGGTTGGAATTTGTGTCACTGGTAGATGGTGTGTTGTACTGCTGTGATGTTGAGACACTTCCTAAGTCGATTACATGTTCATGTGGAGTGATTTGGGCAGTAGTTGGGGGATCCATAGCAGACAAGGAAGTCTCAGTTTAAGTATACTTTTTCTAAAGGAGATTTTTCCTCAGAAGCACAGAAGGGGAAATATAGTGCAGTGTACGAGAGAATTTGCATCTGAAAAGCAAAGGATAAATTCAAATTCTGAATTAAACTCTAGCAAATCCTCCAGCTTGCAGCATAATGAGATAATTTAAAACTCATGGCTGGGTAATGGTACAAAAGATGATAAAAGAAATCATAGCTGTGCTGGGAAAACTAGAAGTTTCTTATTATTAGCACTTTAGCAATTCACACAATCCCCACACCCGCCCCCCCCCCCCCAAAAAAAAAAAAAAACTTATTTTTAAAATTGTTATAGGAATCCACATTTCACGGGAGAGATACGCTTGAATTCATTTGCGTTTGAGATTTGTGATATTTCTAGTTTTAAAACTTTCCGATTTCATGTTCCATTTCTATTGCTTTCCACTTTCATATTGCTATATAGCCCAAAAGCACACATCCCCACAGCCCATGTTCCAGGTTTTGAACCTATACAACTATGAAAATCCATACTAATATTAACATTATTTTTTATTATGATAGTTATAATAACATTGTAGTAAAAAGTAATTTTAAAACAAAAATGAGTAACAATAACAGGAACAGTAATGACTGTAGCAGCAATAATAGGAAATAATGAAAATAACAGTGATAATAAAAAAATAAGAAGCATTAAACAGATCTTTCCAAGAATAAGGGCTGTGCAGAACAATTCTCTTCATAATATATTTCAGAATATTTAGACATGGATTTGGTGTTTTCAAAAACCAGCATGCTGAGCTTACTGCTTGAAAAGCATTGCATAGACTTAATTCATCTCGTTGAAAATCTCTAACTCTGCCATGGATAGGTGATAAACTTGCCATGGGTGGGTGATAGACTTAAGTCCACCACTTCTTATAAGAAAAGGATTTGAATGGCAGGAGGGTTCAAATACCCCCAACATGTTACCATTGAGTAAACTTGTAAACTAGAGTGACAAAATAACACCATCAAATGCTCGTATATCAATTTTTTCATTTGCATGTGCAATATTGCACATTTTGGCTTCATTTTGATGGGTAGGTAATACGTGAAAAGACACCAGAGAAATTGATTTTTCAGTGCTCATCAAAATGAAGCCAAAATGTCAAAATCCCTTTTTAGTGCATACAAGATAAGAGATTGTGCAGCTTTTTTTTTCCCCAGATGAGCTTTACACACTATGATTAACCTTTAAGAAAGCTGGAGAGGCACGAAGAGGAAAAACCAAGGCCTTTGAACCCAAATTCATCCAACAATATGGACATAAACCAAATGCCAAAGATCAAACATAAAGCAAAAGGAAAAAGAAAAAAATTCAACTTGTGATTTGCAAAATGTAGACTCAAATAGCAAAAATATATATACTTTTTTTTACTGATTTCATTTGATAGTTTTTATCAATAAGGCTGTACTAACAGCACAGATCAAAATCTTATTTTGGGGTCGAATTGAGCAGGTCAACCCAGAGACGGAGCGAGAAAATTTACCCCCAATTCTATTGTTTGTGAAATAATACCTTACTTCAAATTAGGACCTTGTACCATACGAAGCCGTAGTGTGTTGTTGAAGAATCTATCTATCGGCTGTGCAGGATCCGATTATTCGATTATTACCCCATCTTTCCAAATCCACTGACGAATTCTTCAGATTTGATTTTCTTTCCCGATTCAAAAGCTGGATGCGGTGGATGATCGGAAGAGAGATTTGGGGGAGCGTGAATTAGGAGGAAGGAGATCCGATTGTTGTGAACAGGCTGCTGAAGAAAAGCGTGTGTTTGGCCAACTATTGCTTTTTTACTTTTGTTTAGTAACACTATTATTATTTTTCTAAGATTAACTTATTTTAATTTATACTATAATAAAACTGGGTATAATGTATTTTTTTAGTGATTCTTTTCATGAATGCACATCAACCGTTAGATAAGCATAAAGACTGGCATAAAAAAATTCATCACGCGGCTCGTATTTTGGCGACACAGTATGTATAAAATACGGTGTAATGAGTCATATTAGCGGATAAACGGGTTAAAAATAAGAGCGCGTCACATGCTGCATAGAAGGGTTTGGGGAAAATAAAAGAAAAAACACTCTTAATGCATTGTGCCTCCTCTCCTTCTATTCATTAGTAATTAATATCGCTATTATTTGTTGCTCACGTACACTAATATCGCTACTATATGTATATATTATGAAGGGGGAATTTCACGTATACCCCTCAAAAACTTCAAAATTACGTATACCCCCCTCTAAAGTTTGAAATTACATATTCCCCCCTCTAAACTTCAAAAACTCACAAATTTGCCCATTTTATTGTCTTTTATATTAAAACTCATTCTAAATTTATAAAATACTAATTTTACCCTTTATTAAAAATATATAAATCTCATCAAGCTCAAATTATTTGAATCTGAAGGGTATCGCATTAAGATTTTGCAAAATATATAAAATAAATTTCAAAATTTTGCATGTACATGTATCACTCGTGAAGTAGATCGGTTTCAATTCATCGTCTGAAGTCAATCTGATAGATTAAGTTATGCTCGTCAAGCATTCTTAATAAGCACGGCACACGCTAACTTTACTTTGTATATGTGTGTGTGTATAATAATAGAGGAAAGATCCATTTACACCATTTTTTGGTGACATAAAATTACACCATATTTTTTTAAAGTTCAAACAGTCGATCCAAACTGTTCAACATGTTCGATATATAAAAATGTGCTTGCAGATCAAACTTTATATTTTTTTTGAATTTATTTACTATTTATTAAGATGGGTACAAAAATTTAATGGTCTGGAAACAACGATTTTGTAAGATACTTAATAAATAGTAAAAAAATTCAAAAAAAAAATGTAAAATTTGGTTTCTAAGCACATTTTAATAATGGAGATCATGTTGAACGGTTTGGATGGACTGTTTGGACTTTGAAAACTTAAAAAATAGATGGTGTAATAATGTGTCACCAAAAAATGGTGCAAGTGGATTCCTCCTCCTTATAAGTTTCATAAATCTTGTATTACATACAGTTTGTTAGTTGTCGAATACAACCAATAATATTGGCATATTCTGTATTCTCACTTCAATTTAGATCAATTTTTGCATTTACTACTGTATTTTTTTATGTAGTATGAAGTCATATTTGAAAGTAAAATTTCATCGTAAATTTAGTAATGTTATGTTTAAATGTTATTATAATTTTCAACATTACGTGTATTAATATTTATAAAATGACTTTGTTCTCAAACTTCTTTTTAATTGAATACGTTCTTTAACAGAGGTTTGAAAAAAGCTAGTAAATTAGACCTCCACCTTTCATTTTAAAATAATTATGTATCATAAAAAAATAAGCATAGTTTTGTACTATGATAATAAATTTATATATTCTTACAACTTTTGGCCCCTTAAGTTACAATTTTAGTTGTGCATTATTAGAGAGAAATAGAACTTTAGCTTTATATGTACATTAAAATTGATGAAGACTTTTGAATTTAAATAAATACAATTAATGTCATATAATCTTTATTTAAAAAAAAATTGGCGCTCCAAATTCATTATCGTCAGAAGTAACTTTTTATCTTCTTGATGGGCATTTTATTTTTTAATAAGATCTAGTAATTGTACACTTAAAATTCTAATATAAAAAAAACATTGCACAAATTTTCATTTAAAATTAGTGCCTAAATAAGTTATGCATGTGCAGTGTGCGAAAGGAAGAAAGCGCTTTGCAATAGCTATCATGCAAATGTTACTCAAAACTTATTTAAATTATTTTATAAATTATGTGAAAGATTATAGCTACTACTGTTATATATTTATTAATTCGTATATGTTTCTGAATTTTGTAATGAGAATCTCAATTTCCCAACAAAAGATCAACAAATATAGTGTGATCCCTATTATAAAATTATGGATTCGTCTCTAAGGCTGTGCTCCAATTGAGGTTACGTGGAGGAAGAGGAAGAAAAAAAACTGTTCGGGGTGAAACTGTGTCGTTGCCCGAAACTTTCACCTGCTTCAGAACAGAAGAAGCGGAGGTGAACGCGCACTATGCGGAGATAAACGCGTATGATTTTTGGCGACAATCTTCACTCCCGATTTGAGATATAAAAATTACTGTTCGGAGTGAGCTTCACCCTTGAAATTTTCCTTCCCCTCTATTAATGAAGGCATTTTACCCTCGTTACATAGCACAGCCTAAATCAACCACATTAAAATAAACAAAGGATACCTAAAGCCTACGAAATAGCCCAATCTAAACTCAATTCTAGGTCCCAGCTTTAGGCTAATTCGATACAAACATCAAATGCAATTGATTCAATTATTGCGGTAGCATATAAATCCAGTAGAAAGAGAAACTTACATATTGAAATTGAGATATTTGCGACCAAATTCCCCTTCAAAATTGATCGCACTTTCTCTCTCCCGCTCACTCGTTCTCTCTCTCTCTCTTTTCCTGGTTTTTTTTAGGTTAATTTTTCTTCGCTGGTGAAACGGTGGAATTAAGAATTTCTTTTGGTCGAAACTGGAAAGTATAAAATTAGATTTGGTTGTTCTATGGTTTTGTTTTGCTTGGACGAGCAGCTCTCGAATAAGGAACGAGTAAAGGACAAAATTGTCATTTGACCTCCTGATAAAAAGTATCATGAACTCGGTGCACCGTTTCCCTTCTTTTAGTTCAAAAGTAGGTCCCACTTGTCTGTGACGTTTCGGTCAAAGAGATGGGATCTATTAATAAATAATTTAGGTAATTTAGTCAGGTCTGACGTGCCCTTCCTATCTAATGCGGCTGATAGCTTCCGTTGAGGTAAAGATTTTAACAGAGTAGTTTTGGCTTCGTGCAGCTTACGAAACATATACAGGACTGTATTGATTTTATAGTCCATGCATTGTATTAAGCCAAAACTACTCTGTTAAAATATTTACCCCTTCCGTTGTTGATTGATTTATACAGAGACTTTAATGGTATTAAGAGGTTTTATGGTTCATCAAAATACATGATGTGAACATCTACATGTGCACCCAAAATTTTATGAACATCAAGGTTATAAGAGTTTGAAATTACAATCAAGAGAATTGGTCGTGCCTTGAAATTTAGCTGGCATCCAGCTATTGGACGTATAAATTAATTTTAATAATATGATATTTTGATATTCAATAGCATATAATTAAATGGTTCAAGTGCAGTTTTCAATAGTCGGCATCATTGTGCAATGGTATTGTAATAATAAAGGATTTTCAATAGCATTAATGAATGCTTCCGGTTTAAATGGCACGGTGTTTGAATAAAATACTTATTCGAATTATACAATGCTTAAATTTTCATTATCTTCATTTTTTTTATATATAAAAGATAGAATCAGACCTTTCTTTTCATATATTAAAAGAAAATCCCCCAATAAAATTTTAACATATGATCTCCGTACAGAGAAAGTCTCATTGAAAGAACTTTAAAGTTGACCTTCTTATATTCTCAAAGATTTCGTACGCAGCTGCCACTTGATGCAAGCTATGAAAAAAAAAATCATGAAATTGAAATGTCACGCTGACCAAGCTAAAACAAAATTTACCTAAAGTTACCAAGTGGTTTATTATACATCATGAATAAACTTTTTTATTCCTGCCATGAAGGCTCTATGAAGGTTAAAGCTTATATTATGGATTAGTCCAAACCGGCCAAGAGACATTGACCCAGTAACCACTATAATACTGCATTCATTGACCAAATCAAAAGGTCCTATTCATAACAGTTAATAATTTTTATTAATCTCAAATAAAGTTGTTCAGATCTATCCGTTACATCATTTTTTTTTACTCGACAAAAAGAATTATTTATATTTAAAAAATAAGCCCTGCACAAATTTTAAATTAAATAAAAAAAGATAGATCCTATTCTAGACAAGAAATATATGAAATGTTGTGAGGATACTTGCTAACTGTAATTAGCCCATGAGCATTTTTTTCTCAAAAACAATTATATAAATAAGAGAGGAAGTAACAAGCTATGAAACAAGAGAATTTGACCAAAAAAAGAAAGAAAAATTCTACACTCCATCTCCACTGATAAAACACAAAAAGATGCAAAAAGAACTTATTCATCGTACACCGAAAGGTTTCGACATGCTTGATCAATCTCCTCCTCCGTCATCTCAATTGTGTCATCACTATCATACCCCTCATTTTCAGTTTTCTTACCCTTATTTGGAGACAAATCCATTTTGTTGAATTCACTCTCGTAAATTCTCTTACATTTCATAGCTATATCCACAATTTCTTCTTTCAAAAGAGATGCATCCTTACTGTTTTCAAAATCTACCAGTTCCCTCACCACTTTAGGCAAAATGCCCCATTGCTCAGTCACTTTATTTAAGCCCTACAAAATTAATTGTTATATAGTCAAATTTATTACAACAGACAAAAATTAGGAAACTTATACTCTGTTTGTTTGATTACACGACTTACAAGGTTTTGTTGGAGAGACACAATGGCATCTTGTAAGCAAGTGATAACACCTTCTGCTGCGATTACTTTTATCTTATCTGCTTCGGGCTGCAGCACAAATTTATAAGACAAAATGTATAAATCAAGAAAAGGATTTATTCTTCACGTCTCTTTTTGGCTTACATACAAATTCATAAGTTGATGTATTGTTATTTATTTAGAAAAGTAGCATGTGCTTCTTATGTTACTGTTTTTAGTTTAGACATGCTGATTCACTAAACAATATAGGATAATCATGTCTTGAGAAAATTTCTTATAAAAGAATTCTACTTAAGAGCCTAGGAGCAATTGGCCATGAGATTAGGGATACATGTGGGGGACACTTGCCATTTCACTAATAATGGAAACAATGCTTGCTCAAAAACAGTAAGTAAAAAAAAAACTAGGTCATGAATGAAAAAAATAGAATAGCTTCAAACCTTCTCTTCCTGGCTTTCAAGCCATAATACAGTTTGTACCAAGTCATCCTTTGCCATTGCTTTAATTTGTGATGGTGAAAATTTTCTTTGTAGAATGTCCAAATCTTGTCCCTATGCAGTTAGCCGTAGAAAGCACAGATTATTTGTAAAAATTGTGTTGTCATATATATTCTCTTATAACAGTGAGCTCCCAATAATTACCCTTGATTCAGCAAGAAAGTTAAGGAGTAAGGTTATGGCAATATGCATATTACACAGTGGTATGCGCTATGGACCCATATATCTGTTTTAAAAATCCAAACAGTCGATCTGACCTGTTCAACATGATCTTTATATGAAAATGTACTTGCAGACCAAATTTTACATCTTTTATAATGTTTTTATATTTTTTTAGATAAGTAGAAAACCACTTAATTTGAAAATTCTGGACCATCCAAAAGCAGTGATTTTCTACCTATCTACAAAAAATACTAAAAGAATACTAAAAAAATGTAAAATTTGGTCTGAATGTTTATTTTCATGTGGAGATCATGTTTAACAATTCAAATCGACTATTTAAACTTTTGAAATAGAGATATGGATTCATAGCATGGATCGATCTGATGATCCATAATATGCATATTACCATAGCCTCCCTCAGAAAGTTAAAACCATAGGCAGGCCAAACAAATAGCCAAAGAGAAGTTCATCTAATTTGCATTCAATTCTTTAAAACTGATACCATAATTTGGCAACTCAACTAATAAAAAATAAATCAAAGTTCATTTCATTTGCATGCTAGTCTCATGAGTCATGATTCATCCCATCAAATTTATATTCAGTAACCCAATATGAACTAGTTCATAAAAATACCTCAGATTGAATTGACTTCCCTTGCGGCCTTTCAACTTGCTTTTGAACATTTCTCACAGCAGAATCCTTATCGTCTACAATTGATGGTTCTAAAATGTTAATCCAAAGAAGTATAAGGGATGGGTTATATCAGCACCCAGCTCATTTGATAATCATCAACGACCGGCATGAATAATCACAAAAATAAAAATAAAATTACACGAGTCTCTCCAGTCACCACCATTTAAATATGCCATGTATGAAATTTGACACAGTATGGAAATTATTTGGTCATTCATTATCTGTAGCAGGATTGCTAATGTTCAAATCATTGGCAGATAATTCAACAACTAAATTACACCACAATTTACACGTATCAATTTTCATTTTCCAGTTTTGAGTTTTGACTTTTGACTTTCATTGTCATGGTTATCAAATAAATTGGATTTCACGATATGTTATACCCAAATTAAAATGTAATAATTTTTCTTTCAATAATCTTTAGTAGCAGCATGCAGAGATGTGTAGTGATCCTCTCTTTGTGTGTTTCATTTAAATTTATTTCGGTTATTTTTATATAATTTCCCTTTTTTGTGTGTGTGTTGTGTGTGCGTGTGTGGGTGGGGGTTTAAAGTTTTTCAAGTGCATCACCTCTACTTTCCTGTTTAGGCTTCTGTTGTTTTCTCCAAGGTTTCCCGGCATGCATTAAGTATGGTTCAATTGGCACCAAGTTTCTCTTGCCATGACACTCTACTATCCATTCCTATCACAGGTAAGTGTAACAATATTAAACAAACTTTCAACTGAACATATGTTACAAAACCCAAATTTTGCTAACCAAGGAAACAAAATCCCTATCAAAATTCAAATTTTGAGTATTCGTATACCCCACAAGGTGATAAGTATCCATCTGACCCCAACAAGCATGGAAGAAATCAAGTCATTTCACAAAATACCAAAATTGCCCCTCCTTCCTCATTTACAACAAGACAAGAGTGAGGAACGATGAACAAAAAAATATTTCTTATGTCCAGTTTATGTTAGCCCAATACTCCAACTTCTATTTCTTGGGTTATGCACAATTTGTCGTCTCATTAGACTGTGCTCCAGAAAGAGGGAGGGGAGGGGAGGGGAGATGGGCAAAGTAGAGAATTAACCTCCTCTACACTCCAATTTGGGGGTTATAAAATGAATAGTTTGAATATAGAGTTCACCTCCTCTCCCCCTCAAATTTAATGTTCTAGAGCAAGTAAACATGGTCCGGTCAGATCTGGTCACCCCTCCCCTCCTCTGCCCTCTTATAGGTATAAAAGAGAGTTCAATAAGTGGTTTGCACAAATACAAGATAGGTATTTAACCTTTGAGACAATGGTACCGTTATCTGATTGGACTTGCTTGAATTTTGGCGTGTTTGCAAATGCACATACAAGAAGTGTACAATCAGGGCTCCAATCGGGTCTGTATATTGCTCCCATATCAGTTGCTTGAGTGCGCAAATTGCCCCTTTCTGGATTCACAAATCCAGAAAGTGCAAAAACAACTCCATCCTGGAAAAATGTTTGTCAAAAGGAAAATCCCTTGCAGTTACACTTTGACTGATGTTCTATAAGAAATCAATCAGTTGTTTGAACTAAAGTAATTTAAGAGCTTAGTTGAAATGTCAGTAACTCAAGCAAATATCAGTTGGTTGTTTGAGTAAAAGTGCTTCCCCAAACAAGCATTGCTTTTTGTACAGCACCAGTCTCGATAGTACCAGTCAGTATTTATTGCTATACCAGTATGGTCATATTTTGTTAGTCCTATTAATTTTTCAAGTTTTCTCTGTGCATTTAATTGCAGAATGAGGATATTTGAGAATAGTTGCACAATTTAAGGCCTAAATCTAATTAGATTGGGCAATTTGGATATCATTGAATATGGGAGGCTTTGTTACACAACAGACAGTCAAATGAAGCTCAATATCAGTAAATTGATAACATTTATGTGGAAGGAGAAACAAAGATTAAATCTTAATTTTACCAAAAGTTTAGAGAAACCAGTGGCATTATTTTGGTTATGATCACGAGAGGAGGAGGCACCACTTCCTCTTACTTCCTTTGTCGCCTCTTTGGGTGTGCCATTATCAGACTTTATCTTTTTTCCAGAATTGCCCCCGGTTCCTTTAGAGTTCATCCAAGAGGGAAGGTTTCTCTTTGGTTGGTTATCTCTGTTCCCACCATTTCTGTCAGAGGTTGATTCTTGCATATTTCACAAAACCTAGAATAAAGAGGAAAAGAAGGTGAGAAGAAGAAACCCTTACAGAAATACAAAATTTGACAAAATGTTGATAGAAATGTTAAATTCGGTATTCTACATTTCTACTGGTACGTACATGACCTAATTGAAACATTTGCTCCATTACAACGATCCGATTATTGGGAGCCATGTTTTGAACAGATGAACCCTTGAATCGGACGAGACTAACCTTTCCGAGAGATGCGCCGTCTTTCTTCCTTCCTATTAGCTTGTTCGTAACCGAGTAACCGACTGACTGGTTATTTTACTTGTTCGATTCTTGCGTATTTCCCAAGATGTCGTTTTGCGAGTTGCGACTGATTGATGATCGGAAGGGCGGAAATGGCATCCTCTGCGGAGTTTTTACCTGCGGAGCTGTGCGGTTCTCTGGACCGTTCGTTTTGATCGGACGGATCAAATAAGATCATAGGACGAATCTCAAAGCAAAATTAATACTGCCCCCTCCATCAAATCGCGCACTCGCCGGCTGGAGATTAAATCTGGACCGTCCGATCAAAACGAACTGTCCAGATTAAAAGAACCGCACAGCTCCGCAGGTAAAAACTCCGCAGAGGATGCGCTCCCTCCAAACGGTCCAGATTTAATCTCCAGCCGCTGAGTGCGCGATTTGATGGGGGGGCAGTATTAATTTTGCTTTGAGATTCGTGCTATGATCTTATTTGATCCGTCCGATCAAAACGAACGGTCCAGATTAAAAGAACCACACAGCTCCGCAGGTAAAAACTCCGCAGAGGATGCCATTTCCCGTCAAATATGCTTGGCCACGGATATTAAAAGGTCCGTACCTTTCACCTCCGGCTGCCGATGAAATTGGATCCCAACTAGTGTTGACTAAACTGTGGCCGGTTTACAGTTTCGCGTGGGTCATGGTTTACGGTTCTACATTGGCCGGATCCGGCGATTCTAATTTGAAATAGTTGGCTCAAAATCTTGCTAGAATCATGATCCAAATTCACACGATTCGGTCCAGTCCAAGCGGATCTACTTTTTTTTTTCAAAACAGAAACATCTTTAATATTTTATTGAAGTGACAAAAAATATTTATATTTTTTTATATATAAAGGAATCACCTTACAAATACTCTCGATGTATTTTTAAAAAAAATATTTATATAAAAACAGAGGCATTTTTAAAATATAAAAAATGTTTATATATATTTTTATTATTTCAAAGTTATCCTCCTTCTTTATTTTGAGCTTGAGACCGACTATGTAAAATAACATAGGTAGAGTTCTAACTTTTTTTTGTTAATTTTTTTTTAAATGAATAGTTAAAAAATAGCCAATACCACCTATCTAGAAGTCGTTGTTCATATACCATAAGTTGCTCTCTTGAGAATCACATGCATCGTCTGAATCATCATCCACCTCTGTACCGGTACCGCTTTCTTGAGTGTCGACACAGGATGTTGTTGCTTCCATGGTTTCATGTTGCATGCGAGTTTCAGCATCAAACCAATCTTTAAAGCACACAAGTCTCTCGAAAACATTTGCACCCAACTTACTGCGTTTATTGGTAAGGATCCTGTTCGCCGAACTAAAACATGATTCGGAGGGGATGGTTGACACGGACACAACAAATATGTCGCGGGCTATCATCGCCAGTGTTAGATAGGCACTTGCATTCTGCTTCCAGTACTCCATGACAGCAATGGAATCCTCTTCCGTTATCGCCAAAAAAATAGCATACTAATTCATTTGTGTTACTTGTGGACGTTTTCGAGTCATCACCTTGCTGCAAATCTTGTAATAATCCAGTACTGTTGTTGCTCCTGTTGCTATTAAAAAAAAAATTAAGTGAATAAATAATGTAGACATTATAAATAATAACACATGTATTGTATTCAAAATAAATCTAGCCAACTTGATTTAACTCTCTCAAACTCAAAAGGGCCTTTGGGTCCAACAAATAGGGTTGGGTAACATGGCTGGATCGTTAAATTTTTTTAAGATGTTGGGACTTGAAAGTCAAGGTACTCGATTTATGATCCGGATTTTAAATCTCTCTAAGTAATTTGATGGTAAATAACATTTTCTAATATATTTATAAAATAATAATTAACTTTTATTCTAATGACAAAGGTAACATTCTTCAAGATCCGAATAACTTTAAGGAAACTATATTTGTCTTCTTTTACTAAGTCAAAACCTCCGTATGCTAGTCAAATAGGTCAGACCGGCAATTTGAAGAATATACATGTATCAACTGATCTAACTATTTCTACTCTGTTCATCTAAAAATACTTTAGAACAGTATATCTTGATTAACTAAAATAAATCTAATTTAGTTTAGAGGAATTTTAGATTCAAGTTCAAACTTTAAGTTTTAAGTTTGAATACATTTTGGGCCTGTTCGGCTGTCAGCCCGTGTGTTATTGTTCACGTGAGAATTTTTTTTTTTCCCACGTGAACAGCAACACGCAATTCAAATTGAGCCCATTCATGCGTCCATTCTCATTCCCTGAAAGAGGCCGAACAGGCCCTTACATTGTTGGTGTATTCTCCAACACTTAAATATCAGAAAAAGAGGACAATCTATGCTTCTAGTTCTATTTAGCCCTCATTTAGGAGTCTGTATCCTCTATGGTTCCGTAACGAATTACAAATTAATGTGAGACGATTCCAATCGATAGATTAGAATTCAGTGCCTTTTGTAGATACAAAAAGTATGTTTTGAGATTCATATCAGGTTAAAAAATAATCTGAATTTAAAAAATTCTATTATCCGATACCGAATTGGATATGAATTATTCGCAATGTTGTAAAATGCGGTTTTGTTTATGCATGCGGAAAATCACTGCATACGCATATGCGGATTTTAATGCGGACTTATATATGAGGATTTTATATTACATATTAATTTATTTTCACTCAAAACATGTAATATATTTCCATTAAAAATAACTTGTGTCACGTGTCAGAGGAAAGAATTACATCGAATTCCAGAATATTAAAATCATTCAGTGAATTGGGCCTGAGCATGAGCATTGATTCTAAAGTAACTCACTAAATTAACCAGATGCAAACAATTAATTAATTGACACTCAGTGATAGAATTGCATGATGTCAGAAGCAAATAATTGCATGATTAAAAATCATATACCTCTTTAAACTGCAAATATGAGATTTTCATGTGAAACCGCATATATGAGATTGTATGAAAATTTTCATGCAAAATAGAACTGTATAAACATATACGGCCGCATGAACTGCATTTTACAACACTAATCCTCATTTAGGGTGGTAACAGTGCATAATTTTACAGGGTGTTATAATTTAACAGAATAATTGATAGTTTTGATTATAATATATAATTTGCGATGAGTCTTAATTGAAAGTTATAAACAAAAGTAAATGCAATTTAATAATATCTTGTCACTATTAGAATATAAGATGCCAATGTTATATATAATTGTATTTTTTTAATCTTATTATAAATTCGATAAATTTTAATAATTATTTAAATTATATCTAAAAAAAATAACGGCTATAAGTTATTTGTTTTAGTTTTACGAGATAACACACCAATACATATATATAAAAAAGTTAATAATTGAGCTTGTGAGAGGGGATTGAACTTAAATCAAAATTCGAAGAAAATAAGAACATCATTATACAATAAGAAATAGCCAGTCAAATAAGTAAAGAAATTGGTAGCTCTTTGGGTGCTTCATGCGTAAGAATCAAAATGTTATGTTTTTCTCCACAAAAAACCAATTGGGGTGCTTCATGAGTAAGAATCAAAATGTTGTTTTGCTCACAAAAAAACAATTTGGGTGCTTCAGCAGTAAGAATTAAAATGTTATGTTTTGTTCTCTCCTTTTTTGTGGAATTATTATTAATGTTGCCATGTTACACATGTCCTAAATTACATCTGGCCTTGCATTTAGCAGGCTAGCTCAGAATATGAAAGAAAAGACCAACTAAACACATGCTGAAATTTATAATGGGATCCAGATACCGGCATACCGACATGAACTGAAATATGCGGAATAATCGTTGCATGATCCCCATAACCGCGACGCGATCCCCATAACCATACCCACGATCTCATAACCGCTCTCACGTTGTCCGATCAATCCGCGGATGAACGGTTAGAGATCTAGGTACAAAAAGTCTCAGATTTCCTGAGAAGGGGATCAAATTTTTAACTACAAAACCTACACTAAGAGAGATATCGATAGGGAAGAGTTAGAATATCTCACACCATAATCCCGATTCCTTCATTGAGCTAACTTGAATCCCGCAGTTAGCCGACACCAGCATCATCTCGCCTTATCTAGCGAGATAAGGAAAGATCTAACGTTCATCGCCATCTCGACCTGTCAACCGAGATAGGGAGAGATTCAGCCCAGTCAGTCAACTTTCAGCATACGGGCTATCCACTTCAGATAGCACGTATCATTTTACAACACTAATCCTCATTTAGAGTGGTAACAGTGCATAATTTTACAGGGTGTTATAATTTAACAGAATAATTGATAGTTTTTGTTGCGATGAGTCTTAATTGAAAGTTATAAAAAAAGTAAATGCAATTTAATAATATCTTGTCATTATTAGAATATAAGATGCCAATGTTATATATAATTGTATTTTTTTAATCTTATTATAAATTCGATAAATTTTAATAATTATTTAAATTTTATCTAAAAAAATAACGGCTATAAGTTATTTGTTTTAGTTTTACACAATGTTGTAAAATGCGGTTTTGTTCATGCATGCGGAAGGCCACTGCATACTGCATATGCGGTATGCGGCCGCATATGCGGAATTTCATGCGAACTTATATATGCGGATTTTAAACTATATATTAATTTATTTCCATTCAAAACATGCAATATATTTCCATTAAAATCATTCAAATAATAAATTCGCACATATGCGGACATATGCGGCCCAATATGTGGCCGCATATGCGAAACCACATATTTTAGACTGCATGGAGATTTTTATACGGAATCGGACTACATACGCATATGCGGCCGCATAAACCGTATTTTACAACACTGGTTTTACGAGATAACACACCAATACATATATATAAAAAATTAATAATTGAGCTTGTGAGAGGGGATTGAACTTAAATCAAAATTCGAAGAAAATAAGAACATCATTATACAATCAAAATAGCCAGTCAAATAAGTAAAGAAATTGGTAGCTCTTTGGGTGCTCCATGCGTAAGAATCAAAATGTTATGTTTTTCTCCACAAAAAACCAATTGGGGTGCTTCATGAGTAAGAATCAAAATGTTGTTTTGCTCACAAAAAAACAATTTGGGTGCTTCAGCAGTAAGAATTAAAATGTTATGTTTTTTTCTCTCCTTTTTGTGGAATTATCATTAATGTTGCCATTCTGCACGATTCACAGTCACAGTTAGTGGGCACCACCTACCTTCGGTTCACAAACACCTTGTCTACGAACATTTTCTCTTCTCCCCTCTTTATATTTCTCTCTCCCTTCACTGATCTCGTTACCTCTCCTCCCCTTGGCTAGCAATTCGCATCTCCTCTCTCTCTTCCCCAACACCAACATCTCATTCAGAGAGATCTCGGCGGTTTTTTCTATACAATTTACAAGATGGTATGTAACATTCACTACTGGTTCGGATCGTCTCCAGTTCCAGCTTCATCTCCGGTCGTGTCGCTGCCAGCGGGTCCCGCCGACGGACTGCTGTGATACAGCAGTCGTGGTTGGATATTGGGATGGGACTGGGCAGCACTGGAGACGATCCCGACCTCTCTGTTTCTTTTCTGAATGAAATCTATCATCTTTGACAAGCTAGATCTGACTACTGTCGATTTGGATTTTATTGATCTGACTAACTTTTCTTTATTTTATTGTTTATTTTATCTGTTGACAGCCTCTCAGATTAGAAATAAAGGTACGTTGAAGTTTTTGTTTGATTAGATCTCATTGTTCTTTCATATCCGCTTGAATTGAACTTCCATAATTTCTGGTAAATCTGTGTTTAATTTGATAAATTTTGATGGGATCAGAGAAAATTCGCACAAAGGTCCGAAAGAGTAAAGTCCGTGGATCTGCATCCCACAGAGCCATGGTAAGTTGTGAATTTATTTCCTTTATAGTTGTATAACTTGTACCGGATTTACATTTCTATTAATTGCATGCTAGTTAATTGGCATCTCACTAGTTAACATACATCCTACTAGTTTGTATGCCAGTTAATTGGCATTTAAACTATCAGAGTAAAAAACTCGTGATCTTCTACTTCAGCATTAGTCTGCCGGAGTACCTACCAGCACATTCAATTTTTTTTTGTAACATGCCCCCCCAAAAAAGGAGATATGAAGTTAGAAAAATCTTTTTGCTATGTAAACTTAAAAGCACTACAATGTACATGCATCAAAGGTATCAGTGCAAAAGAATGGTTTTTAATGGGTATATGCTGTTTCAAGTGAAGTATTTATTGCTGAATGAGCTACATATCCCCCTCTAATCTGAAGATATAATTATCACTGATGTGTTGATGTTGTTGTTATTGCATTGTCTTTCTTGTACTGATCATGTGTTACTTGTTCACCATGAAGGATTCTCGCGAGTCTTTATTCAGGAAGTGTTTGCATCTGGAACTATCAGTCTCAGGTAAGATCTGAGATTTAGTTGATTATGTTATTCTGAAAATCAGTAATATTTTATTAAAATTATGATTTTATATTGTCATGAACTTAACTTTACTTTTGTCCAAGCAGACCATGGTGAAGTCATTTGAGGTCACCGAACTACCTGGTACATCTTTCTTCTCTATCAGTCTCTGTTATTGTCTCGTATCTTTTTAAATGTCAACCTTTCTATCCAAAATCATTGTCCCTCAAATGTTGTTTTGTTTTCACATGCTTTATTGTCGTTTGTGTTTATTACATTTTATTTTCTATGGTTCCTTCCTTCACTGTGGTTTGGCAAGAAATTCTATCCAATTCATGAAATATCCAACCAATGGGCTTCTGGCAGATGTACTTAATTTCAAATTCCATCTGGCTAATTCTATGTTTGTTTTGAAATAATTTCAGTGAGGTCAGCAAAATTCATTGCAAGAAAGCAATGGGTGGTTGCAGGTGCAGACGATATGTTCATTCGCGTGTACAATTACAACACTATGGACAAGGTTAAGGTCTTTGAGGCTCACACTGACTACATCAGGTATGTACTGATTCAGTATTATTGTTATTATGAATTAACTCAGTTTTTCTGGTTTGTTATTCTACATGAGAATTTATTGGACTGAGGAGCTTATTTATGCCATGCTATTTGTTTATTAGTAGCAACACTTACCAGCTGAAGTTTCAGTTATCAGGACAATGTTTGCAACCCTTTTGCGGAATTTGACCTTAATTGAACTTTCTTGTTCTATTTTTAACTGCTTAATTAATTGCACTGGGCAGTTCTTGTGATTATATTACCTAGATGTGGTAAAATAGATTAATTTTAGTGTCATAGTTATTACCTTAATTGGTCTGCTTACTTTGCGTCAGGTTCTTTGTTGTAGAATTAAATTTTTAATATGTTCGACTCCAATTTAACTGTTCTATTTATTATATTTCATCGTAGAACTTCTAATCATTAATTTTTATGCTAAATGATATCTTTGGTTCTAATATCAGGTGTGTGGCAGTGCACCCAACACTGCCATATGTACTCTCATCATCTGATGATATGTTGATCAAGTTGTGGGACTGGGAGAAGGGCTTTGTGTGCACTCAAATTTTTGAAGGCCATTCTCACTATGTCATGCAAGTGACATTCAACCCCAAGGATACCAATACCTTCGCCAGTGCCTCCCTTGATCGTACCATCAAGGTTAGTGGTCCTCATTATATTTTTGTCTTTTATCTGAAATGCGCTTCATCATTAAAATAATTAGCATTTGCAGGTTTTGTTTTTTTATTGTAATTTTGATTATCTAACAGATCTGCTATGTCCCTCCTCCAAAGCACCAAAATATACTAGTATAACCTTACAAAGCTAGAAATGTCTTGTGGGCCCCTGTAAAACGTGGGAATATAATGTATATATGTTTGTTTCTTCTCCAATTTCGTGGAAACTACCCAAGTATGCCTTTTCTTTATCATATATGTATAGACAAAAAATGAGGAAAGGGAACTTCTTTGAAGTTAATGGTAAAGGAGGCCTCAAGTTGATAGATCTGTTGTTTCTGTGGGTAAATACTATATAGCACGTGCATGTAAATTATCATTTGGTTATATTATTTTTTTTTTTCTGATTTTCTGGATGATTACACCAAAGTTATATTTTAATCAATGCAAACTTTCTTTCTATTTTTTGGTTTTCCTTTTCAGATCTGGAATCTGGGTTCGCCAGATCCAAACTTCACTTTGGATGCCCATCTCAAAGGTGTGAATTGTGTTGATTACTTCACTGGTGGTGACAGGCCTTACCTTATTACTGGTTCCGATGATAACACCGCCAAGGTCTGTATATGATTATACATTATAATTATTTGCATTCTTTTGTTCAAAGTTTGGTTGTTCATTATTTATTCTTTGTTGTATTTGGTGGTTAGGTGTGGGACTACCAAACTAAGAGTTGTGTACAAACTCTTGAAGGCCACACTCACAATGTCACAGCTGTATGCTTCCACCCGGAACTTCCTATAATAATTACTGGTTCTGAAGACGGTACTTGTCGTATCTGGCATTCAACTACTTATCGGTATGTTTTCATTGTTGGCTTCTTTTTATAAATTATAAAGCGTGTTTTGTACTGGTTGTTTTATACATGCAAACTCTTAAAGAAATAAAAACAAAGTGAAAGAAAAAATGAGGGAATTTCTTTTTGTACAAGTTTTGATGCACATACTGCATGTGATTTTTGTAGGTTGGAAAACACATTGAATTATGGCCTTGAGCGTGTTTGGGCTATCGGCTACCTAAAAGGCTCTAGAAGGTTAATTTTAAACTCAAAAAGTTGGCATTCTTTTATCATTACATCAAAGTAACACACTTATGGATTATACAAATTGCTTCTTTCTTGGGACAGAATGGTGATGGGATATGATGAAGGAACCATCATGATAAAAATTGGGCGCGAGGAGCCAGTAGCTAGCATGGATAGCAGCGGTAAAATTATTTGGGCCAAGCATAATGAAATCCAGACGGTTAATATCAAGGCAGTTGGTGCTGATTACGAGGTAAGTTGATTATTCCCTTTGCAGTGACTGCTATATTGCAATTACCCAGTATTGTCTTTGATTAAAAAAAATGAGATGAGATCTGTTTTAGTTCAAGCTATTGACTTTATTAAAAGTATGTATATGTAAATGCAATGACAGGTCACTGATGGAGAAAGACTGCCGTTGGCTGTAAAGGAGCTTGGAAGCTGTGACCTTTATCCACAAGTAAGTTGATACCCTTTAATTTAGACAGCTCTGGTTATTATTTGAAGAATTCCTTCTCCCATGATATCATGATATTTATAACACTGTTCGAACCTTGTAACAGCATCGCCCTATAGTATTGGAAATGTTAGTAATCATGAATGTATGTGATAAAGTCTAAAGACTGTTTTCATTACATCTTCTGATGATATTTTTGTTTTCTTCTTTCCCTGCTCTTTGTTTTACCAGAGCTTGAAGCACAATCCCAATGGCCGCTTTGTGGTTGTATGTGGAGATGGTGAATACATCATATACACAGCACTTGCCTGGAGGAATCGGTCTTTTGGTTCGGCTCTGGAGTTTGCCTGGTCGTCTGATGGTGAGTATGCTGTGCGAGAGACCACCACTAAAATCAAGCTTTTCAGCAAGAATTTCCAGGTCTGTTTTTCTTCTTCCTTTGATCTTGAAATTTCTTCTTATAAGAAGAAGAGGAGGGTTCCAATGCACCCAAAATTTCATGCTCCCATTTGTATCTTTTTTTTTTTATTTCCTTTATCTTCATTTTCAAAGTCTGAATAGCCGATCCGAACCGTTCAACACGTTCATCATAATAAAATATGCTTGGAGATCAAATTTTATATTTTTTGAAATTTTTTTACTATTTTTTAAGATAGGTACAAAATCATTGTTTTAAGGAGATTCTAGACCATCCGATAAAGTGATTTTGTACATAATCTTAAAAAATAGTAAAAAAATTCCAAAAAATATAAAATTTGGTCTCCAAGTATATTTTATTATGATGATCGTGTTGAACGGTTCGGATCGACTATTCGGACTTTGATAATGAAGATAAAAGAGATAAAAAAAATGGGTGCAAATGGGAGCATGAAATTTTAGGTGCATTGGAACCCTCCTCTAAGAAGAATTGTACTGCAGAAATATTGCAACTTCTATAGATGGGTGTTTCCAGTGTTTTTGCGGGACATATAGGAGTAGTTATTATGGGCGTTAATTGTTCTTGTTGTAGTGATATACTACATATTTTTGTTATTGTCTTCCTCATGTGTGCTTAATATCTAATCACAGTGCATTAATGTTATAAAGAGTGTTATCTAATTTATATATAAATTTATTCCATTCTTTTAGGAGAAGAAATCCATCAGACCTGCCTTTTCAGCTGAGCGCATTTTTGGTGGTATTTTGTTGGCAATGTGCTCTAATGATTTCATTTGCTTCTATGATTGGGCTGAATGTCGCTTGATACGTCGCATTGATGTTGCTGTCAAGGTATTCCCTCGGTCACATCTAGCTATTCAGATAAAAGTAAAATTATTGTGATGTTCTAATTTGTCACTATGAATATTTGGATACCTCGGGCTTGTCCTTAAATTTAGTTTTATAACTGAAGTTGAAACCAATATTGTTTGTTTCTATTGCTTACCAGAAATAATAATATAAGTTCCTGAGGAGCATTGGATTTTAAAATAGCACAGTTGTTCGTCTGAGGATATTTTATAAGATATCTGTACCATTTGTCAATTTTAACTGTTGTTTTTCTTAATCGTTCTTTCAAGATTACCGAGATTGACAGATTTTTAATTTGTTCTTTAGAATCTCTACTGGGCTGACAGCGGTGACTTGGTGACAATTGCAAGTGATACATCATTTTACATCCTCAAGTATAATGTGAGTAAACTCTACCTCTACATTTGCATTCCTTGTCATTCTACGTAAGGAACATATTGTGAAATAATTATATGGAGTGCAGAGAGATGTGGTGTCGGCTTACTTTGATGGAGGAAAGCCAGTGGATGAAGAAGGTGTAGAGGATGCATTTGAACTACTGCATGAGGTTAATGAGAGGGTCAGAACTGGTATTTGGGTTGGTGACTGTTTCATCTACAACAACTCTTCTTGGCGCCTCAACTACTGTGTTGGTGGCGAGGTACTCTAATTATTTTATATTACTTACTAAATATAAGAAGAACATATTTTGAGCCTATTGGATAAGGACTGTCCCAATTTCGTATGTTTTAGTCCGAAGGATTAATGAAGGTTGGAGACATTACCATATTGATTCTATACTGAGATCTTAAGCTTAATTTTAGGTGACAACCATGTATCACTTGGATCGGCCGATGTACTTATTGGGGTACCTTGCAAACCAGAGCCGTGTCTACCTTATTGACAAGGAGTTCAAGTGCGTCACTTTGGAATTTCTAATTGTACTTCTTCTTCTCTAGTAATGATTTTATTTTATAGATGATAATGTTTTTTCTCCTTGATACAGTGTTATGGGTTACACTCTGCTCCTAAGTTTGATTGAGTACAAAACCCTAGTGATGCGTGGTGATTTTGAGCGTGCCAATGATGTTCTCCCAACTATTCCAAAGGAGCATCACAATAGGTACTAATCCTATCCATCCCTGTATCCTTCTCTAAACTAAGAGTCTTTACATTCTTTGATGAACGGTGATATATTATTTCAATTGTCCAGTGTTGCTCATTTCTTGGAGTCGCGTGGTATGTTGGAAGAGGCTCTTGAAATAGCCACAGATCCTGATTACAGATTTGACCTAGCTGTTCAGCTTGGCAAGCTAGAGGTTGCAAAGGTATGGTTAAATATTCACAATTTTGCTAATTGAATATGAAAATATTGCTGAGGACCTCTAAAAAGTGAGCATCCTAGTAATATTTTCAAATTGTATCGAATCATTGTAGTTGACAACTGATCTTGGAATGGTTTGTTGGTTGTTGCTGAAATTATAATGATATATTATTGTTCTTAGACAATTGCGACGGAAGTGCAAAGTGAGTCCAAGTGGAAGCAGTTGGGAGAGATGGCTATGTCTAGTGGAAAGGTCGGTTAATAAACAATTTTCTTTTTATATCCATTTTCATAAGAAATAATTTTCAAGTCACACGTGAACAAACAAAAGTACAAAGAACTTGTATGTACATCATTTTGAATAATTATAATGCTTTAAAGAAAGGCTGCATATAAACATAAATTGAACTTTGTTTTTGTTAAACATGCTGTGCAGTTGGAGATGGCAGAGCAGTGCCTAACACAAGCCATGGATCTGAGTGGCCTCTTACTCCTATACTCAGCACTTGGTGATGCAGAGGGAATAACAAAGCTAGCTTCTCTTGCAAAAGAGCAAGGAAAGAACAATGTTGCTTTTCTCTGTCTCTTCATGCTCGGCAAGTTAGAAGATTGTCTCCAGCTACTAGTTGACAGGTAAATTTTTTGGATCAAAATGTAAAATGATTTTTCCATGAATGCTGGTCCCTCTTGAGTACTTTTAATTCGCCTCCATCTTCAAAATTCTGAAGCGACTTGTTATACAATGGAAAAGGATTGTTGTTTACATATGCAGAATTGAGCTTGTGTTAATATATGAGTTAATAATTAAAAGCGTACTCGTGCAGCAATCGTATCCCAGAAGCTGCACTAATGGCCAGATCTTATCTTCCAAGCAAGGTTTCTGAGATTGTAGCATTATGGAAAAATGATCTAACAAAGGTAATGATTAAATGTGTATTCTTCGCGAGATCTTTGTGAAGCAACACTATAATCTTCTACTTCTGTTGACTTGCGTGTGAAATTTTTGTTAAAGGTTAATCTAAAAGCTGCCGAGTCTTTGGCTGATCCAGCGGAGTATCCCAATATGTTTGAAGATTGGCAAGTTGCTCTTGCTGTTGAAAGTAACACTACCCCACAGCGGTACCATTTTTTTTGTGTGCCGAATTTCTAATTTTTTTATGTTAAATGTGTGTCATTTAAATTTGTTTCATTACCTCATTGATTTTACTTTTGGTATTGTAGGGGCATATACCCACTAGCAGCAGAATACCCGAGCTACGCAGCGAAGCCTAGCATAGCTCTGGTAGAAGCCTTCAAAATGATGCAAGTTGAAGAAGAGTCACCTGTTGAGAATGATGATGCTACACATGAGGTTTGCTTTTGTACTTCAAAATGTCATTGTATTTGCTGAGATATATATAGCGGGTGATATTTCTTGGGGCAGTTGCAAAAGTTTCCAAAACGGAAGAAAAGAAAGTACTTGCTGATAATAACTTCCTCATATAACAGGAAGGGGACGAAGTGGAGGAGCAAGAAACTGTTGCACAAGAGGTTGAAGAAGAAGAAGAAGAGGAAGAAGAGGAAGAAGAGGCGGTTGAGGTGGAAAAGGATGACTCATCAGATGGTGCAGTGCTAGTAAATGGCAACGAGGGTGAGGATCAGTGGGGTACGATTAATTGTAACGGGCACCCCAATATACCCCCAAACTTTTGAAATACATATAGTAACACGGAAAATAAGACGGTTATGTTCAGTGGGATAGGTCATTGTAATGGGCGGTCCCAAATAACCGGTATTTAGGAAATTAAATATCAAACTGTAGCTCAATAAGTTTATGGTTGGAAGATTGGTATTAGTTAATTGTTAAATGTTAACTTGTACATCTCGTCTTGCAGTGCTAACTCCAGAAGAACATAGGGACTAAACTAAGAGCAATCTGTGTACCCTTTAAGGTAAATGTAGATGATAACTATGCCATTGTAACATAACCAATTAATTTGGCCATCTGTCCTGCTTAACATTTAATTGCTTTTCAATAATGGATTTTATATGGATAATTATTTGCTATTCATGAAATTTCAGGTTGACGCAGAGTAAACAACACACTAGCAATTCTTTTTAGAAGAGGGATGTACTTGTCTATTGTTCCACCCCTTTTGTTCTTATGTGGGGTCCCTGTTTGTCAGGCTGTGTCGGAATTAGACGTTTTTGTTTGGTGATATTATGTTTACCAGAGAGAGCTTCTGTATTATCTTTATTCATAGAAAATATATAGCAGTAGATGCACTAAGCATCCTAGACAACCCTTTTAATTTTTGTATTGTTTTCTTTTCTTTTTTGGTTTCTGTTTTGTTTTTAGCTATTTGTTCTGAGAGTCAACAAGATATACCTTTGTATGAAGTAGATTTGTAGTGAATTTGGTGCATATTTATGCGGGAGAAATTTCTCTTGCACTTCCAATAGTGTTTTTTTTACTATGAGATTTGAACTTTGTTCACTTTAACATCACTTTAACAACTTCCCAAGTGTCTTTAGTTTGCTCCCTTTTCTAGGATCGTCATGCATATACAATAACTTGGTTATAGTTTCTGGTATTCTTAAACTGACCTCAACCATTGCTTATTCAAGGTGTTTAGTTTTTAAAGAAAACATCCTGTAAAAGGCGGTTTTAACCCAAGTGTGTTATCCTTTGCAGGGTAATTAATCACACTCGGCAAAGTTATTTTGGGACAGGAGATATACAATCAAGTGATCAACCCGGGCACGAATACCAGAAACGAGCCTATTTCACTGACGTATGAACTATGAAGTATTGGTACCAACCTGAGTGTTACAGGCTATCGCTTTTTAAGAGCACTTTGATCCGTTCACGTTTATACTGATATGTACGGTGCAAAAAACTTTGGTAAATACAAAATAATTTCCTTCGGGTTCCCCTTGAAATATCTTTTTAAAGGAATTGAGCCCTCTCACAATTTAGATATAAAGAGATCCGTGAGGAGGATAGAACTCTCGAATATACATCCCCTAGATATTTCATATTTTGCGTGATTTTTTGGAACATCTCAACTGTTCAAATACTTGATGCACGAATCTCAAAGCTCAAATAATACTGGCTCCGGTCACGCAAAATATGAGATATCTCAGAGGATACGCACTCCTATTACGGGTACCTTTGCCGAATTACAGATACGGATACAACTACACCGTGTTCTTTTAGGTCACATCACCATAAAAGAAATAACAAGATAATCAAGAATATAGCTCTAAATATCCATAAGATTTACCATTTTAAATAATACAATTCACTAATGAAGAACAATTGGATTTTGAAAATCTTGTCCTTTTTTCTAAAAAAGATAATAGAGTTTATTAATAGAAAAATAAAATAAAAAATATCGATAACATATATTGTTTCTAGAAAAATTTGAAATCTAAGAAAACTGTGGTTGTTTATGACATCATAACATCCAGATAATCCAAAATAATTAAATCACGTCCAGCAATAATGAAAAAAAAAAACAAAAAACAAAGTCATAGATAAAGTTCCGTTTTGAATTTCATTGAAAGATGCAAAGCGAAGTAAAAACAGATGAATCAATATTTGATGAGAAGTAAAGCTACTTATTTCGAAGGATCATAAGTAGAATAAATTAGATTAGCACAAGCTATTCATAGGTGCACGCTCTCCGAACAATGTTAAAAAGCATTTGCAGTGCTTATTTCTCGTCTTAGTTAGGATGTGCTATTTTTTTTTTTTGCGGGACGAGATTTACAATAACGGTTTTTTGCATTTTTAATTAATTATTTTCGATAATTTAAACATTATGTTATAAACAATTAGGTACATGCTGGACGTTATAAACAATTACGGTTTTCTTAAATTTCAAATTTTCTCAGAAGAATTTCCTGTTATCGATATTTTTTTATTTTATTTTCCTATTAATAAAAAAAAAACGGAGGGATTCTGTAGTACTTTACTAAATATAAGAGTTGATAAATATTAAAATATATAAGATGGGAGATTATCACAATAAATATATGAAGATGTCGGATCTGAGTCATGTGCCAAAAGATCAAGGTGCCATTTCTAAACTCTTCAACAAAATGCTTTTGATTTTTCTGTGGAGTTTGTCACAAGTCGTGGAAGTTAGCGGTCTCAATGAAAACCGTTTATCCGTTTATCGTGTTCGATAAGACGGGTATTAGTAAGGTTTTTTTTTTTTTTTTTTTTTTTTTTTTTTTCCATTAGCTTATTAGGTATGGATATGGGTAAAGATTTTTTTTCGTTAGCTAAACGGATATGGGTACGGATAAAAACTATTTCGTATCCATTGGATAACGGATGATTATATAAAATAAATTACATATAGATATATAAATATTATATTCAATTTTATGTTTATCATATTATTGTATCAAAGTTAATCTATGAGAAACTGTATGTATTTTGTTGTAATATGAATATTATATTAAACATATTACTTTTTTTTATTTGAATGTTTTATTATTTAATTAACAAATTGAATTTTGAATTTGTTAGAAGAGATATTTGTATTTTTTTTTCTTTATAACAAAATTATTAGTTAGAATTAATTGCATATTTGTATTTTGATTTTTATATTAGTAATTGTGATTGCATATGTATGACATGATGAGTTTTACTAGTATATTTGTAAAAATAATAAAATCATTATATTAGTATTACTCGTTATTCATCCGCTACTGTTTCGTTACCCACTAATCTTAACGGGTACGGATAGGGTAGGATAAGACAAATTCTTAACAGGTATGGGTAGAGTAAGGTCGACTCTTATTGGATATGGATATGAAAATGCTTCCATCCTACCCGTATCGTACCCATTGATAGTGGAAGTTGCACAAAAATCAGAAGAGACAATAGATTAATTGAAATTACAATGATTATTTATATAGTATAATTAGATACATAATATTGACCTAGGTCAACTGCATTGATAAATCAAATTCAAGAAGCTAAACACCAAAAATTAGGAAGTCTAACATGTGTTCTTGTATTTTCTAATTTACAACCCATTGAATCTAGACCGAATGATATTAACACATTATTAATCCATTACTAATCGGACTAGTATATATATATACTTCTCAACTTAATCATGTAACATGTGGTTTCTTGATCATCTCCACATTTCCAACATGAATATCACTCTCACTGATATATTTCCCCCAGAACCAGTGATTCTTCCAAACAAGTACCATTTCCTCAATCGGCACGTTCTTCGTTTCCGGCAGGAAAAAGAAAATAAATGTGGTCATTATGAGCACCCAGCCGCCGAAGAAGAAGAAGAGACCGAATTTCATGTGACAGAGCATGGTGAGGAATACCTGCCCGATTATGAATGTGAAGAGCATGTTTACTGACACATTCACGCTCTGTCCGGCTGATCGGATCTCTAAGGGGAAGATTTCACTGGGGACCAACCAACCGAGTGGGCCCCACGACCACGCAAAGGCGGCAACGTAGATGCAAATGCAGGCAACTATAGCTGTAGAATATGATTTTGTTAGTTCCCCAACACCGCTTGTTCCGAAAGCATGACCGATCAACGACCCCACAGCTATCTGTATGCAAAATTAACCTTAATCATCAAATCATATAAACATACACATGTAACAGTGTATTAAATAGGGAACAGCTTTTACCTGAGACAGCATCATTTGAATGCCACCCTCCAAAAATAGAATCCGTCTTCCAGCCTTATCAACAACAATTATAGATATAACGGTTGCCAACACGTTAATAACACCGGTTATTACAGCAGACATGAGCGATGCATCGTCTCCAAACCCGATTGTCTTGAAGAGAACCGGGGCATAAAACATGATGACATTGATCCCTGTAAGCTGTTGGAAAAAAGGAATGAATATGGTCATGACGAGCGGGGGCCGGCACTTGGGCTCCAACATGTCCATCCATTGGCTCTTGGCTAATTTTGAGTCTTCACTAGCTGCGGCCATATCATTGTACTCATCCAAGATGTCTTTGGTGCCCCGTACCTTCACGAGCAGAACTAGAAAATTTAGATAAGGGGGGCTAAAATTTAAAATGCATCAGCAATTAAACTCAAGTTTTCACAATAACAAATTGATATTCTAACCACTAGACTACAAACATACATTTGATAATTTATAATGGAGGTTGAACTATATAACAACTTTAAGAAAATATGGGGATGGCTAAGCATCCCCGGGGCGATACATAGATCTACCCATGTGTACCTTGGCGAGTATTTCCTTGGCCTCTTCGCCACGACCACGTTCAATGAGTGAGTTGGGGGTGTCAGGGAGGCCGAGGGATCCAACGGTGATGATAAAAGCGGGAACGGCGGCAAGTCCAAGGCTGAGACGCCATCCCCACTCGTATTTGGAAAGAACATAGTTTAGGAGATTGGCTGCCAGTATACCTATTGTGATCATCAGTTGGAACCCGATGTTAAGCATCCCGCGGAACTTCGGTGGTGCCATTTCGGAGAGATATAGCGGGACAGACTGTAATGTTGTAAATAGCCAAGCATTGAGTGATTATCTCATTGTAGATCTCCAACAAAAATTTTACAAGGTGTGACATGAGGGAATTAAAAATAACGAGGAAAAGAATTAAACTACTGCATTAATTTTCAATTTTAAAGAGTCGAAAATATTTTACAATAATCATATAATTACTCTTCTTTAAGAGTGAGGCTATGGTACTATGCATAGCACAGATTGATGTGTACTATGGATATAATTACTCTTCTTTAAAATGTACTTGTAAATCAATTTTTACATTTTTATATCCTTTTACTAATTTTTTAGATAGGTGGAAAATCACTTGATCTAAAGATTCTAAACCATTAATTCAAATGTAGTGTTTTTTTTACATATCTAAATAATAAAAAAATCTAAAAAATATAACATTTAGCCTTCAAGTACATTTTCATTACATTTTCATATGGGGATCATGTTGAATGGTTCAGATCGACTAGGATATTATTTCCAAATTAAATGATTTGAAAACATAAAAATTCACCTGATTGGCAAAGCCTACGCCAACACCGAGAAGAATACGACCCAGGATGAGCATCGACACATTCAAGGCGAAGCCATTAATTACGGCACCTATTAAAAACGTAATGCCACCTATAAACATCGACCACTTCCTCCCGAATGCCCTTGTCATAGATGATGCGACGAAGGACGATACAAGTGCAGCTAGGTACAGCGATGATGTGAACAATGTCAGCAACTGGCTGTCAAATTTGCAGTACTGATTCGTGCTGACATCTTCCTTTGCCTTGCGGTAAACGGATGGAAAAAACTTGCTCAGAAAAGAATCCATTGAAGTCACTCCCCCTTTTTGCATCAAAGGTTAAAATTATGTTTTGTTAAGTTCAACATCAAAAGATTCAAATCGATTGCACCTTGATTTTTCAGGGTGGATTATGTTATCTCATCCAAACCATTTAATTTTGATTGCACAGCTCCCATATAATTAAATTTTGTGCATCAAAAGCAGCAACATAAAGAAAAAAAAGTAAAGCAGAAAAAACAGTATCATGCGTTAGTGAGTTTATTTAGTATCAGCACATTGGTTGTAGTAATGAGATTTCACTTAACATCAAAATTTACCAGATATTATTTGTTCAAAAAAATTAACCTGATATTCCAATATCATAACCAAATATAAGACCTCCAGATGATGCGACAAGACACGCCATCGCAACAAAAAATGTAAATTTCCCGGGGTATTCCTTGCCCCCAATTTGGGTTACGACCGAACCACCTGCCATTGCTTGTTCTCAGAATCCTGTTTATTTTGCAGAAATAAGAAAAAACTATGAAAACATGGAAGGAAGAGTTAAAAAAAGAATATTCAAATCGAAAGGCGATTTGCGGGAACTTATATCGGAGGTTTTGTGATCGTTAATTATCATGACTGGATAACGAAGCGTGCGCTAAAAGTCCAACTGTTTTTATTACTAATTTCAGACAGTTTGTTTTCAAACTGGATTTGCGGCATTATTTCCAAGGAACTCGTGCAGTGAGCTTGAGTTTCATTTTTAGCAAATATTTTGTAAGGCATTTCATGGTTGTTTGGGCATTCTTTCTACCAATTATCAGCTCTATCAAACCAAATTTTGTTAAATATACATCAAAACAAAATGTATCTTGATTTGATGAATATATATATATAGGTAAAGATGCAAGGGTAAGTCAAATTAATTTTTAACTTTATAAACAAGAACCAAAACAAAAACAAAAAACCCAACAATGCAATAAAATCATATGATCTAATTCCATGCCACTGGTAATAAGCAGCTATCATACCTTTTTACCAGCCAACAAAATTGTAATATTTAGTAAAGGTTGGAGGTCAAGCTACCAAACTATTTAATACATTTGTTATAGTAAAGGTTGGAGGTCAAGTCACCAAACTATTTAATATCTTTGTTATAATAATAAAGAATTTCTCCTATCTGGATTTCGAACCCTCTCACATAGAGACCATGTGCCTTAGCCACTAAATCAAAGACTAGTTCTCATTGTAATTTTTTTTGTGACGTTGAAAAACAATCAAAACGGGAGCAACATGTTTTTTAAATTTTAAAATACTCATACAAAATTCCTTTTTGGTTAAGAATGGGACTGATAGTTAAAATAGTATGTTAGACATATTGTTCAGGTCATCAGGTAAAAGAAACTCTAGTTGAAGAGTATTTGCTAAAAAAAAACAAAGAAAGAAACAACTGGGCAGCGCTCCCATAGTCCCATGTTCGGTGGACCCAGTTCAGAGCACCACAGATGAGAGCAGTTTGGGTCCGATGCCTTATATCCGTGTGCATTTGCTTTAATATCCGTGTGCACGGATCTTAAAGCAGATCGGACGGTTATGGAGCCCATCAGACCCAAACTGCTCTCACCACAGATATCCAAAGACTCCCATCAAATCCGAACCATCTGATATAAACTAGCACGAATGTTAAAACTATTATAAACTTATTAATTTGTTGATTTTGATAAAACCTCAGCTTCACACAGCTCCTCTATGGCTACAAAAATGTAAGAACTAGTTCAGTAATATCAGCATCTTTCTTTGAGATAGACAAAATAAAGATACATCAGAGAGTCCCAAAAGATCTTATTCTTTATAATGAGAACTCTGTTTGTTCGGTAATAATAAAAAAGTTTGGCAATCTAATTCGTATGTTACAGATTTTTGCCGGTTCTAATTTAATGATCATAATTTTGAAACTTAAAAACTAAAAAATATGAGGTAATGCGTAGGTAGGATACAGACTCATACGGTCATACCCACTCCACTGGGCTGATAGAGCCCTTTTTGTATTATGGGCCGGGCTCTTTAGGTATTCTGTGGCATATTCAGTGGAAACTTAAAACTGGGTAGATGCAAAATTGGCGAGACAGAAAAGTTTTCTTTCAAAAAAGAAAAGGCATAGTAGTTGGAGATGTAGATCGAACGGATCGCGCTTGTTCTCGTTATTCAGTTTGACACAATGGACGACCCTGATCATCTCCTCTCTTCCATTGGGTGTGTAGGGGTCCGGGTCCACTAAAGCAACACAAAATTTGAATTTGGATCCGGACTGTCAGATAAAAATTCGAACCAATCATGCTCAAATTGAAATTCACATAAAGAAATTAATGTCAAAGTTAATCGCACGGGCCGGATCCAAACTATGATTTACTTTCGTCAAGTGTCAAAAGAAGTTAATTTTCAAATTGAACCGGAATAGTTCATAATAATCATTTAAAATAATAAAATTAGTAACAAAATTAACGCTATTAAAGTGAATTCAAAACCAAGTATATTGTTTGATTTGATCAGTACAGGATCAAACTTCTTCACTACTGAATCTTTTTGATTCAATGTTTGATCAAGTTCTATTCAAATAATGAATGATAAAATTATTGTGAAAGGTAATGCTATTAAGTAGAATTATAAAAATTATAGTAATAATGCAGTAATAATATATTATTATATCATCTCTTGGTAAAAAAAAAAAATGAAAATGTTTCCAATTTTTTTTGCCAATTTTCTATTAATGGTCATTAATAACATTCAATATTTGGTGATTATTTTTCAAAGGCTATCAAATTTCACAAAGTATGATCAAAAGGAGTTGAAACTATAAGAGAAATTCAAAAGGTCTCTTATTATTATTATTTTTTTATCAGTTAGTTTGAATCAGTGTTCTAAATAGCTAGCTATAGTTCCGCTATAGCTTTTTCAGACCATAAAAGCTACGCTATGAGATAAAAGTGCGCTATTTCAGCTACGGCTGCTATAGCTATAATAGCTGGCCGCTTTTACCGCTACACACTATTGCTACCGCTATGCTACATGGTTTTTTTTTTTGCAATTTACATGGGCTTCTATACTATATGGTCTGCTATAATAAGTATGCTAAATCGAACTATAAACTTTTGTTCCTATTTGTGATTTAGTCTCTCATTCTATATTAGAAAATATTCAAATATTAATTCTTTATTTTGTTTTCTCTTTGTCTAGTATTCACATGTAAAATTATCACCATTTGTTTCATTAGAAGCTTATTTTGATTATTATAATATATAAAATATTCAAATAGATATACTAACTTTATTTTACTTATAAAATTAATTGCTCTTCGTCTATTATAATTTGTAATACTATGAAGTATGAACTATTAAATAATGTTACCTTATATATTTTTTTTTCTTTCTTATTTGCATAATTGAAAAAAAAATATAGACTTAGATCAGTTATCATTTAGTTATTATTCCAATTATCCAATATTTATCATGTTGATAATTAGTAGAAATATAGACTATAAATTTTGAAAATTAAAAAAACGCTATGTATGAAAGCTTCCGCTATAGCTGCGCTATTCACTATAGCTTTTTTTTTCGTCTCCCCGCTATGCCGCTATAATCGCTATTTAGAACCTTGATTTGAATATACTATTTTTTATCACTGGAACACAAAATATTTTAATAAACTATGTATGTATCTTTGACCTGAAACAGAAACAAAAAATGTACCTGTAATATGTATAATCAATATAAAAAAAAGAATAATATTTTTAAAACTATTAAGAAAGAAAATGTGCAAGAACATTAATTAATTATTACTCTAGATAAACCTATAATAAAACACAATTATTTCTAGAGCCCTTTTGATAAAACAAAATTATGATTTGGTGACATATGCCGTGTTGATTTCACAAGGCCTCTTATATTTTAACAAGGTTCTAAATAGCGATTATAGCGCTATAGCTTTTAAGGTCCAAAAAAGCTATAGCGGAACCATAGCTAGTTATTTAGAATCATTATAAAAGAAAAGCTGTTAATAGTATTATAACTTTTGAGGTCCGAAAAAGCTATACTGCAGCTATTGATTAGCCATAACTAGCTATTTAGAAAGAACCCTGTATTTTAATGATGAAACGAGTTTGTTCTCTGTGTTTAGTGATGATACGAGTCTTTCCAAGTCGCTTTGGCAGTTCTCCTTGCTCGTTACCCCTTAGAGTCTAAGGCTTAGACTACAATAGTTTGTAATTTTGTATTACGGAAAATCACAGTAGGTCCTCTTATATTTTAAATAGGTCAAAATGGGTCCTGAAAATTGCCAATTTAGGCCCCAAGAATATGTATTAATTATGCATAAGACCATAAAAATATTCATAGCTCGCTTGCTTGAATTCAATTATAATTTAGTTCTGAGGTCAACACACTCGATTGGATCTTTTAGTCACCTCGAATTTGAAGTTTTGAACTAGCTACTATTGTCTCTAACGGTATCTAGAGGGAGTGAATACTGAATCTTTTAAAATTTTAACTTCAAGTAGTCTAATATTCACATCTAATATGTATCTAACGTGTACGTAAGTTCTTTTTGGCGAAAACAAGAAAACTTAAACAATGTAAGTGAACGTAAAATAAATAGAAAATTTAGAGACACTTGACACGAGAGATATTTACAGAATTTGGCACTAACATCTACGTCTCTGGAGCTTCGTGATTTTCGAGATAGAGTGCCTTTCTTTTCTCAATGAGAAAGGAGTATATAAGGTGGAATCGGTGAGTCCTTACAAATCTTCAGAAAGTCACTCGGTCCGAGCACACAAATAAGCTTTAGTGTGAAAAGCGAGCACTCAAAGCTCTAGTATTTGAATAAACAATATTTCTCATACAAATCACTCGAGATCTTACAATTGATTGAGTGTGGTGAAGTATGCTTGAGATTGTTGAGAGTATATTGAAGTTTGATGCACAAACAACAATGTAGAATTCTAAATCTCAAAGGAATTCAAAATATTGCAATTTGAGGCGGTTAGATTATTAATCAAAACCTAGATTTTACTTCTATTTATAGAAAAAGAAACAAAATAAGGTATTTGGTATTAACCGTTGCAACGGTTAACCCAGTAGACCGGTTTTGTCTGTGCTGGAAACCCTAACGGTTGTCACAACGTTTGATTAATCGTTATAACTAAATAAATCAATTTATCTTTGAATTGCAGTGTATGAATTAAACCGTTGTGACAATTCCTTAACTGTTGTAACAGTTAATATAAATTACTTCAATCTTAAGCATATTTTATCAATTTCACATATTTCTAACTTATACTAATCTTGAGCTATGTGTTCATAGTCCAGTGCTTGATTCTTTATGACTCATTCTTGAATTGTCTAGCAGTTGATACTTCATTCTTGATGTATATAACAATTTATATCGTCATGAACCTGCATAATATCTCAATACCAGAAACTGTAAAATTCAACAGATATATGTTTTGTAAATCTAGTCAAATAAACTAAGTAGATTATTGCATAGTCCAACAACTAAATGTGTAATTATATTGTTTAATTTGGAGTATGTACTGATAATATAGTATAATATGCTTGTTTAATTAGATATAAATACAACTTTTTTAATTTTATAATAAGTTCAAAAAATATTGATAAACAATAATAAATACAATTTTAATATAATGAATATTAATTATGCAACATATTAACTATTTAAGATAATATGATATAAAAACAAAAAAGTCGTTCCTGCAGAGCTCGAGCTTGATTGGTGTTCAATTTAGCTCAAACTAGATAACTTAATTAATATTTACGAGTAGAACTAGAGTGTTCTTAAGTTCATCAAATTTTTTTGTGAGCTTAACTAAAAAAATTATTGGATCGCTTCAAACAACACATTCAAACTATTGAAACCGATATACTTTTCGAGCGATACATTTACGTACATGTCAAATTTATAATTTTTTTGAATTAGTTTAGTATAAAGTCAAGCGGTAAAAAAATAATAAAAATAAACTCATTAAAATAAACTCATAAATAAATTCTTTTACTGCTTGACTTCATACTAAATTAGTTCAATAATTTAAGATTTTTACATGTAAACATATCACTCGTGAAGTAGATCGGTTTCAACGATTTGGATGCGTTGTTTCAAGTCAATTTGAGATATTTTTGAGTTAAACTTACAATGAGACTTTATGAGCTTAAGAACACCTTAGTTCTACTCTATTTTTACACCCAACTCGATTTATAAACAAATGAATCTAAAACTATAATAAGCTTGTTGAACCACAGAGAGATCTGTAACTTTAACTATATGACGGAGAATTTATGGGGTTTTATTTTTATTCTCGACATCCGAATTATGAAGAGCAAAATTTGGAGTTGTTAAGATTGGAATTTAATATTATAAAAAAAATCAACTTTTAATGTAGTAACAAAAACAAATGTTGTTTGAAAGAGATCGTAGGTTTCAAAATTTAGATAAAATGACCTTTATGAATATTTAAAAAAAAAAACAGACTCCCAACACTTAAAAAAAAAATCAATACTACCTACATTGTAGCTTGAGTAGAGGTGAAATTATCTGAATATCCGTGTGAATAGTGGTACGGATATGATTTTGAATTTTAATTTATGTATCCGAATAATAGATATATATACAATATAGTTTAATATATATCATGAAAATATTTATATATATTTATAGATATCTGATATTCGATCTGCATCTGTATGTATCGGTCTAATACCCGATCTATATCCGTATCTGAGAAAAAAAACAGATACATATATAGTTTTACCACTATTTGATCCATATCTGATTTGTTTTCACTAGAGTCAGTACTCAGAATCCTCGTAATTCATTTTTTAAATTGAGATATGAACTGTTAAATCCGAACCAATTCAGTCCGAAATATAATGCACATAACCCTTTTAAATATTTGGGCCAAATTCAAAACTTTTAATTACTTCAGATGATATGAATTCCTATGCCACCACAGAAAACTAGATAGTTGACCACAGAAAACTAGATAACTTTATAATTCATATCCAGATCCAGTCACCTAGTGTGGGGAACGGTTGAATTTATCCTGCTCTTTTTTTTTTAATATAGACCTGGTATGGCTTGCACATGCTCCCATTCTCATCCGCTCATCCCAATTTGAGATCAAATATTTGTAAAAGTAATCTACTTTTTATTTTTCTGATAGGAGTCATTTCTTAGGGGCTGGACATTGACAACCACTGACAAAATTCATCTCTAGAAAATCGTTGCATTTGACAAAAGCATATCAAATCAGAATAAAGTAAGAATAATGTATTTGACAAAAATGTTTAATTTGAAATGGAATAATAGTTGAGAAAATAAGTGCACAAAATTGGTTGGTTGAGTTGAACTTTTTGGTTTTGTTTTTAAACCTTTCCTTTTGAGGTAATGCTGACCTACATATGTGGCAAAACATGCTGTAAGATCCAAATTTAGCTCACATGTATTTTGGCACCTTATTTATTTCTAAATGAAAATTGAACTTGAGAAACATTGCTTTACAAATGAAACAAATATAACACACGTGAATATTAGTTGTTTTCAATAAAAAAAAAACCGAGAAAAAATAACATGAAGTTAATAAGATTAATTATTAAAGGCCTACTCTCGGATTCGGATTCACAGGTCAGTACGGGTACAGATAGGGCCTCTACTCTTGGGTTCGCCGTGTCTGATAGAGAGTTCTCTGAAGCCATTGAGGAGGCCGCTGGATTGTCTTCTCCAGATTGGTCTTTGCTGGATACTGGGTCCTCATCTTCACCTAGTATGATTGACATTAGTGATTGATTTTCTTGAATTTTGTCTCTTTTCTTTGCTTTGTGTTGTGTTAGTTTGATGTTGATGTTAGTTGGATATTTGTCTTTCTTTAGTTTAGAATAAGTGGATTTTGGGTGCTGTGCACGGTTTTGTAAGTTTTGTACAAACATTGTTTCGTAATGAAACCGGTGGATATTCCACTTTTGCAAAAATTTTTTTTTATTAAAGGCCTAGATATAATATATTTATGAAAATGAAATAATGCATGTGCCTGATATGAGAAATATTTGTTGAAACCTCATTGACTTTGCAAAAAGTGCTTGATAAGGTCATGTACTGAAGGCCCATAATAAGAACATGCATTATATTAAGAATAGGTTAAGCCTCGGACTTCTAATCCGAATCAGACCGAAGTCAAGAAAAAAGTTCAGGATCGAAGAGTATCCCTAAAATACCATGTACAGTGCCGGGTCGAAGCCAGCTCGAACCGGGCCTCGTGCCGGGACAGCTCGGGATGAGCAGGGACACGGTTCAACCCGGCCCGGTAATGCCTGAAAGCAGATACATCCGAACGAGGTCCAATTAGGCACTGGCCCAGAAAGGCCCAGTTCGGTCTCAGCTTACCGTCACCGCTTTGTGTCTCCACCGATAATAAATGCAGTGTCGTCATTGCCCGTACGGAAGGCTGAGCCTATTTAAAACGCTAAGATTCATTTATTGCGGGTTAGTCTTTCACACACCTAGAAGTATCACAGGTTAGAGTCATAATACCTCTCCCAATTTCCTGCTTGAATTAGCACATCACACCACCACTAATCTTGGTCTGCTGCTTCATAGTGGGACGAATCTAGAATTATGAAGTCCAACAGTACGGCCCGCTCCCCCTGAATGGGACGTATCAGTGTTCTTCTCGTATATATTTGTATTGATTTAGTGAGATGGTTTCGTACAATTCTGACTACTCATTTTTAGGATGGACAGTTTGAATCCAACTTGATTGATTTTATTTTTGTTTTGGATAAAGATGAAGATAATTTTTTACTATTTTAAATATTTACAAGTGATTTTTCAGTCAAATTTCTAATATGTGATTGATAGAATTCATATTTAACACGGTACCGGACCGTGTAAAATGAAATCTGAATTTTTTGTATTATCTCAAAGCAATCCCTCGTATATTTCAAATAGGCTCCGAAGTAATTTTGACTCAGCTGAAAATATTTTACTTGATCTGATACAACAGAGAATACTCAATCGACTTTCTACACAAAAATATTTTAATTAGTAGATCAAAGACTAGTACTTAGAATGATTTTATTGGTACAATCGTGTACAAGATTGGACTCAATTTAATTTAGTATCCCCTGAGGTTAGGGCAGCACAAAAAATTCGTAGTTCGTGATTCAATTCGAGTATGATTCGAATTTTTTTGTAAAAAGTTCAATTCGAAATAGTTCGAAATTAATTCAAACCAAACTCAAACTGGAGTTCGAAATAGGTTCGCAAATTATTCTAGTTCGAATCTCAAAGTAACGTGAACCGTTGATTTCAGCTGATAATTTATATTCGTTGATGATTTAAATGTTAAAACATAAGGCCGCCAAGGCATAAGTCATAAGTCATAACTCGTAAGTCGTAACTCTCGCTCTCAGTTCTGAAACCCTAGACGACTTTCATCTTTCGCTCTCGGCAACTACAATCACTCTTCCTTGTCGTAAAAATGATCGTAAAAGATTCGAAATTGAGTTCGTAAAAAATTCGATTCAAAATTAATTTAAACCAAACTCAAACTGAAGTAAGTTCGATTCGTTTGCAGCCCTATCTCAGGTTACCTGAGTTTGTGTTTTAATTCTAACACGAATTTCAAAACTGACTCCTTGTACTTATGATAGACACTAAATTAAATTTGCAGATCTATGTTATTTTAAATTCAACTTTTTATTTTTTGAGATGCATAAATCTCAATAAAAGTTGTTTTATATACACAAATCTCAAAATAAATAAAAGATTGAATTTAAAATAGCAGGTCCTGCAATTTCTTTGGATCACAGCGGATTTATTTCCTAAATCAAAAAAGTCTTTTTTCTAATTGTACCCTGAGGAACATGAGGGATACGGATCCAATTTAAACCATCCGACTGAATTCTGAAATGGATGGATCTGATGTGCGGCATGTGCTAGAGATCATCGATAATTTTCCATATATCTATAAAAGAAAAGAAAAGAAAAAACACCAATAATAAGCCGAATCCTAAAATTTGAGGCTGTGATGTTGGTAACTAGTTCTTGTAACAGGAGATTCCACCACCAGTAACAGTGCTAACAGTGCTCCATGTAGATCATGATTCAGTGGGGCCCACACGTTTCGTGCCCGAAGTATATCCCATGCGGGTCCCACTTGCAATTTTTGATGCTTTCTCTGTCAAACCTTTTTTTTTTTCTGTGGCTAGGTGAAATCATTTTCGCTCAAGGTGCCTTAGCCACTCTTCATAGAGACTAGAGAGCATAGGACACAATTTAGCTTACTTCTTATGTAATTTTTTTTGTGGTGATTATTTCTTAGCTGTTCTCTAGCCATTCGCCATATTTCATTTCATTTTTTTTTTTTTGTTTTTGTTTTTGCAAAGTCCTTTTTCTTAACTTCACCAACAAATGTGTAGTCCAATATCATAAAAGGGGGATTTGCAAAATATGAGCAATAGTTCTTATGAGCATCGAATTAAATTTGGTCAGATGTCCGATCAATGTTGTTCGATTTGTGTTGAGATTCGTGCATACAATTAGAATAATAATATGCTACACGAGCGTAATTTTTTTATGCAAATCTAAAGGTTCAGAAAATGGACATGGAAACTTCACTTTTTAAGAAATATGAGGGTCTAATCAGTAGTTTATTTCTTTGTTTTGTTTTTACATTATATCAACTCGATTATAATGGATAAATTTAACTGTTTTCATTTTGTGACTCTTGGTCATGTAAATTCGGCTTCAAAAACTTGTGAATCTTAAAGGTTGTATATATATATTATCCATGTGAGCTATGTATACTTCTCAAAAACTTTCAAATTATGTATTTTTTTCTCTTTTAAATTTATAAATATCATATTTATCCTTATAAATTTTAAAATCACATATTTATCTATTTTAATGATTTATTTATTAAAATTCATTTTAAATAAGTTTCGGACATTAAAACATTGACGATAAGGGTATGCCAAAAAGCAATTTCGATACGTGAGCGTGAATTATCATCGGTAATATTATTAGTGACGTGAACTCATTATCAGGGGCGGATCTACACTATGCCCAGGGGTGCTAAGTCACCCCATGATTTTGAAATTTTTAATCATGTGCGTTGAAATTTAATTGATTTTTTATTTTTTTGAAGTTTTTATATAGTTTAGCCCCCCTCATAAATTGCTATATGTGTACTTGAAGTCTAGTGGTTAAGACTATTTTATTCTTGGGAGGTTTTGAATTCAAATTCTACTAGCTACAAATTAATAATTATCTATTTTAAATTTTAGCCCCCCTAACTAAATTTTCTAGTTCTGCCCCTGCTCATTATAAATACAAATTTACATAATTTTTTTTTTAAAATTATGGGTTGGAGGTCAAGTCACGCAACACATTTTCAAACTCTTATGTATATTATAGAAGATTTTTCCGCTTCGTAGGTTTCGAACTCATAACCTCTCACTTGAGAGTCATGTATCTTTGCTACTAGACCAAGTTCTTAAATTTACATAAATTGTATGTATGAGAGGTCACATGTTTGAAATATGGATGAAAAATCTGAACATTAAAATTTGAAAGACTAGATCTTCATCTTTTTTTTTTCTTTAAATAAAAAAGAAAAATTACACTAAAGTGCTTTTAAAAAACTTTTTAAAGGAATGGATATTAGAATTATTGAGGTTGTAATGGTGAGAAGTTTGAAAGAGGGAAAGGAAAGGATGCCGGAAAAGGAGAGGCCAATAAGTCTGATGTTGTATGTAATCAATTTGTTCTTTGAGAAAGCTCCAAGGCATTGAACTGTTCCAGAGAAGTCTCAAAAAGTGTGAGGATATGCTTGGCATATGCTCATAGCACCAAGGTTCAAATGCCAATTACAAATTAACAACGTACAATAAAAAAAAGGACCTCCTTTAATGATATCGAGAGAAAGAAACGGAAATTTGTTGACTTATATGAACCTTTTAAAATATTCAATGCCACATTATTTTTTTTGGAGTCCGGCTAGTATGATATGAGTGTCATTTCAGCCTATATAACATCAACTTCAAAATCTACCGAATTGATTTCCAATGGTGAATCCAAACCGTTCAAACCGATCTACCTCATTAGTTGTGCGTTACATGCAAATTTTATAATTTTTCAAATTTATTTAGTATCAAGTTAAGCGGTCAAATGTGTGAGTTTTTAAGTTAATTTTAGTGCATTCAATTTTCAACATTTTTGACCGCTTGATTTGATACTAAAATAGTTCAAAAATATAAAAAAAATTGCATGTAAATACAACACTCATAAAGTAAATCGGTTTGAACGGTTTGGATTAGTCGTTTGAACTATATCCAATCAATTTTGGAGTTGGTGTCATATGACACCGATGTCATATTAGCCGGACTCATTTTTTTGCATTTATCATGTCTTTATTTTTTATTTTTTTAATAAAAAAATTCGAATATCTATGTATGTCAAAATAGAGGAGGGCTTAAATGTCTTCATATTTATGTCTCTATTTTTAGAACTACAATAACTTAAAATTTGAAACTTAAATGTCAATATAAAATCATTAGATATGATCTATATCATTTTCTCTATGCGTCCATAAAAGATCATGATATTTCAATTTTTCTTTAGTTAGTATCAAGAGCTTGTAAAAAACACCGATGTGAATAAATTGTGAACACTGATTTTTTTAACTTATTGATTTATATAAAATTAAAATCATAAAGTGATAATTTTTTATTTGCATGTAGAAAATAATAAATATCACATCTAACCGTTTTATTTTGACATATAAATTTTAAATTTTTTGTTATTTAAAAAGTAAAAAAAAAAAACATATTAAAAGCACAAAAAATAGAGGTATTGAACTCTCCTCGTTGAAAATAAAATTATTACACATAGTTTATGTTATTAAATACAAAGATAAAACCTACATGTATTGAATACAATCTACATGTCCGTATAACAATTTTCAATTCATTTCACAATTCTCAGTTCTTTTTCAAATGTTGAATACAACCTACATGTGCTGATCATATTTTCTTCTCGAATAAATAACACGCGTGCGTACATGTACACAAAAGGGTAGGCATGAGAAATTTTATAATACAAATGATATTTTACGAATTGTTTTATATACGGTAACCTTTTCAACGCCGGTGGTTCAATTTTGAAAAAAAAAAACATTGATACATTATTGGGGGACAATTTCATATACTGGCATTAGCAATATTTTACTTAAAAAAAATGACGAGTATTGTCAAAAAGTTATGAGTCAGTTAACCGCATTTGTCTCCCATCTTTTTTTCTCTCTTTTGAAATTGTATGTATTAAATAAACGTTTATCTTTCCTTTTTCTGTTTGCGTTTTACATTAATGCCCTTCCCTGCCCCCCTCACTCAAACCAGAACAAGTAAACAATTTGAAAAACTCCTTGGTTCCCACTGTAAAATGATAATTAAGTTGGAACGAACGGTCTTTGGTCTAATAATAAAAAGTAATCTTTTTTTTTTGTGTGAAAAACCGTATATTCAAAAATTAAATGGCAGAGGCAAAACTAAAAAATCGAAATTGAGGCAAAATAAATACTTGTCATATAACTTCTCGTTAAAATTAAGTTTTAAAGCACTAAAATAAATACTCCTCCTTCTCCTTCTCCTTCTTATTCTTCTTCTTCTTATTATTGTTATTTTTTTTTTTTTTGACGATCCATCCATGAAAAGTACCCAAAGAGCAGATTCTTACGAGCCAATCACCATTTCAAACTTATAAAAGACCTGTATTGATTTATGTAATGGAAAGCGATTCAAATACTCTCTCTGAGAAGTCGTTGGTTAGAAAATTTCTTTGCAATAATTGCTTAAAGGTTAGATGGATGACTTGGGCTTCCTCCCTTTTTGACCCTAGTAAATCCTACGCAGATAATGCTAATAATAAGAACAATAATAGTAGTAAACTAGTAATAGATATATTACTTCATGCGCGCACCTCCAATTGTATGGATTGAGTTACAAGATTTGTGTAGATCAAGATCGTCTCCCTTTTATATATTGGACGGTCTTGATTATTTTTAAATTATTAATATTAAATTAGAACAGAACGAGAGAAATTTTCACGTCTGAACAAATGTTAATTAAATCTTAAAATTCGCAGCGGTGAATTTAAAGTGGTAAATTTTGATAATGAGAATAGATTGATTTACTTTATTTATTTTCAAACAAAAACTTAGAGATCAGCACAAGTTATCATCCTTTAAATATCTCAAAATTTGAGTTGAAATTAATGCAGAGAATTTAGACAATCCGATTTTCTAAAGCACAAATCTTAAAGCTACCCATGTTTTATTAGTAATATTGTCCTGTAAATTCAACATAAATTCAAATTAAATTAAAATAGTCCGCTATAAATAAATTAAAAAGAGTTAAATTATCTCAAAGATGCTCCCTAGTATCAGCCCACCCAAGACTTTGCATTGTTGATACAAAATATTATCCACACATGATTTAGATCGGTCTTAATTACCACCTAGAATCACTTTTCACTTTTCAAATGTATGAACTGAAAGAGCGTTGAAAAATATGTAGCGCGTAAAAATCCTTTTGTTTCTTTCTTTCTATATTTATCTATATTTATATATAAGGTAAAGTGTGTAAACTGTTTGATGTGCTCTGTCATATATCTCCCCACTTTAAAAAGCGAAAAGGGGGCAATCATTCCAATTCCAACATGAGAATGATAATAATTTATAATAGAGTGAGTCTATGGTACTATACATGTCACGATTTAGTACGCAATACAGATCAATATTTTCATTTTAAAATTTTTAACAGTCGATCTGAATAGTTTAAAATGATTTCCATATGAATATGTACTTGTACATCAAATTTTATATTTTTTAGAATTTTTTTACTATTTTTTAAGATAAGTAGAAAATAACTGCTTTTGGATGGTCCAGAATTTTCAGATCAAGTGATTTTCTATCTATTTTAAAAATAATAAAAAATTCTAAAAAATATAAAATTCAGTTTGCAAGTAGATATTCATATGATAAATATGTTGAACGGTTCGGATCAACCATTAAAATTTAAAAAACATAAATATTAACTCATATTATGAATGATATTTATAGTACTATAGACTCAGTCTTTATAATATCTGTTTAATCCAGTGTTTTGTTTGTGAGCGGCAGTTGAATGAACACGTATTCTCTGCATTAACTCAAAAAGAAATTTCTTGAGTTAATACATCTTGACCGTCTGATTTTAAACGGAGTCAATTCAGCCGTTTGATTTTAACACATAAACTCTTTAATATTAATGCTGATCTAATCTACACAAATCTTAAAGCGTATAAGATGGTCTGGATGCATTAACTCAAAAAATTTCCTTTTTGAGTTAATACAGAGGTTACGAATTCGCAGTTGAATTCCTTCTCTAGTTTGAATTCTGATGCTCTCCATTTAAACAAAATGGAGGGATATCCTTTTCCATATAGCGTAGTATCCGGAATTTTTATTAGTATACAAAAAAATAATAAATTTAATAATCTATCAAAAAATAACAAATAATTCGAGATCTACCTATACCGATGACATTGTTATCGGTGTCAAAGAATAAAATTGATAACAAAATCATCAGTTCCAGCTAGTTCAAAACCGATAACAAAATAATCAGTCTCGGAATCGATGACTTTGTCATCGGTTTCACCTTCTGAAATCGATGACAACGCCGGTCCCAGTCCTCTCTGCAAATAATGTCATATTATATTGCGTAATTATTGTCAAATTGTTATTATATTTCTTTTATTAATTGTGGCATGAAAGGCGACAACAGAGATATTGTTATTATATTTGTCATATTAATTGTAGCATGAAAGGTGACAACTGACCGATGGCTTAATTGCTTTAATATTGTTTTGTCTCGGACCGAAGGTTTTGTTATCGGTTTCAGAGAGTGAAACTGATGATAAAATTATCGGTTCTAGAGTCGATTATTTTGTTATCGATTTTGAATATTTGGGGTCGATGACTTTGCTATTAGTTTTATTCTCTGAAACTAATAACAATGTCATCGGTATGGGTAGATCTTGAATTCTTTGTCATTTTTGGATATATTGTTAATTTTTTTTTATATTAATAAAAATTTCGGGCGTAATATACTTTCTATTTTTTAATCTAATTTACTAATTTAGAAAAGTATCAACATGTTATGAGTGTATGAGAATTACTTACAAAATCAACGCCATTTCGTTATATTTTACTACAAACTGCGACCTATTATCTAAGCAATAAGGAAGGAAAGATTTGACAAATTCATTGTTCTTTTAATTTTGATTGCCATAATATTGAATCATCTGTTCAAATGAATTTCTTACAACGTAGTATGTATGACTGTGCTAATTATCATCATCGTAGTATATTTAATCTCTTAAGTTTTTTTTTTTTGTAGTGTATCATTGTGTATGATATAGGTATTTTCTTCGTAGCAGGTTCGAAATCAGAACGAGAGTATCTCTTGTGAATATTAAGAACTTGTTCGTTTGTCACGAGATTGCGTGATATGGGATTTGACAGGATGTAAACCCAAGAGTATGAATATGTAAGGAATTGATTATGGAAACATGGTGAAATGAGTATTCAGTTGACGATTGTATTGTGAAATTATTTGTGAGAAGTCTATTTTTTTTTCTTAAATATTAAATATTATATGATTATTTTACCAATAAAATTATTAATAATACAATTAAATGAAATAATAAAATAATATTACTTATTATTTTATAAAAATAGAAAACATTTAAAATAGAGAGAAAAAGTACGTGTTAAACAAATAAACATTTATAAACAATAAAAATAAGAACATAAACTTTTAAAATGCGTTGTAAAAAATAATAAGAAAAAACATATCTGGATCCGCTCATTTGCTTGTCCCACAATAGGAAATAATAATGAAATCAGATTCTTATATATAGAGTTTGAACTTCATATCTTTTAAGATAAAAAGAGAGTAAGAGATGTGGGTCTATCAATTAGAGAAGGAAATTAGTCATGCCTCACTTGTTAATTACACATGATGTAATCGCATTCGAGTGAAATTACACGTTACAATAGAGCATCCAAATGACATCACGATATGAAATATAGAGTATTTATTTTTTTTGGTACGTATAGAGTATTCAAAATTTTCTTTTAGTGTAGGTTCAGTTATACTGGTACTCATTTAGTACTGATTTTCATTTTCTCTAGTTTATTCTAATAAATGTTTGTAATTTGAATTTTTAAAATAATGTCAGATATCCAACAATCTTTTCTAGAAAAAAAAACTCTATAACATTATTTACTTATTTTAGAATTTTTCATATTTTTTTATTTGTTTTTTGAATTTTCAACAATTTATATTAAAATATAAAAAAATTGACGTAACTAATTTATATCACGACGCATGACGTGACCATCCGTCACCATTTTAGTCACGCCACATGAAAAAAAATTTGGTCATGTCACATGATTAAATCACAACGTGTTTGCCACGTCACATCAAACGTGTCATTTTATTGAACATTTTTAAATGCTTCAAAATAATGGTTAATATTTTTGTTGACAAGTTTGCAGTAACATGGTATCATTCAATAAATGTATATCGAACTGAATAGTTCGTATTTGCATTTCAAATTTTAAAACACAAAAATTTGTAACCGAAGTATAAGAGAATGGGCACTTTGTGAAGCACTATAAATACATAAAAAAAATACTAAATTCAATGCGTGTCATATTCGCATTGATCTTGATGCACCTATAATTAACTTTCGACTCCACTGATGATAATTTTAGATAGAAGACAAAATTTGAGCACCGCCGAGACCTAACTAAACCAGAGTCAACTTTGTTGTAAAAAAATGATTTTTTCTTTTAAAAGCACAGTCAAGTTAGGGGGGCCTAATTCAGTGTGGGCCCAGCCCAGGTTAGCCTCCGCCGCGTCCCATCAATAAACCAATCAAAAGGCATTTTGAAATTTGCTTGGGCTTTAAATGAAGCCTAACAGGGGCTAGAATTTTCTTTTGCAAAAATTGTTATACTTTTTGATAAGAGTAATTCCAGCTGTCGCTTAACTTTTATGATACATAATTTATTATTAGTGTCATGCTCGTGTCGTTGTAACGGAATATATTATAAAAAAATAAGAAAAATTCTTATAGAAAATTACATATTTTCTTATAAAATAGATTAATAAAAAGAATAATTATTCAATAAAATTCATGAATGATATTTAAATAGATTGGAACAGAGACAGATTATGAGGGAGCAAATATGTTCAAAATTCATTATTTCATAGAAAATAAGTTGAAGGATTTTTAATTCATAAGTACATTGGTTTTGTGTGGTATTTTCTATTATAATAAAATTCTGCAATTTGTTATTTTACCATTTTATAATATTATTTTGATTGTTATAAAAAACTTGCAAAAATACACTGATACTGATAACTTCTGTACGTTGATTTTAATACTTGCTAATTCATATAAAAGAAAGTTAAAAATTTATAATTATTTATGTTCATGTAGAGAATATAATACATCTCACATCTAACGATTTTATTTTAACATATGAGTTAAAAAATATTATTAGAAAAAATTAAATAAAGACATAATAAAGAAATAAAAAATGAAAACATTTAAAGTCTCCTTGTATAATTATTATCCTAAGAAAATATAGTTTTTAACTTTATACATTATAATACTTCACTTGCAAATATCATAACGATCCTCATAAAAGTAGCACCGTACATGCACTGCTTAAAATGAATTTCCATTTTCATTCATCATGCTCTTTTCCGTTATATACTTCTCATTATCTGAATATTTTTTTTTACATATACATAATAATTTCTATTCATTCAACTTTTAAGATTATTTTACCATGTTTTTTTTATTGTCCTTCAAGTAATGATTTATGACGAGATCTCTAGTTTTAATTAAAAAAATATTGTGCACATAATAATAATATAAAAACTAAATAAATCAAGGAATTATTTTCTTAATGATAATATTATATCTTTTTCTTACATCACAAAAAGAATCAAATATGTATACAATTTTATTTGGTTTTGATTGTTTGTTCAGAAATTGTTTAAATCAACAGAGAATTCTTGCCAAATTGGCATTCCAACTCGGCATGGTTAATTAAGATATCCGAATAATCATATTAAATTTTGTTTGAATTGTTTCCATAGATGATCAAATCAACATTTAACCTCCTAAGATATCCTAATAATCATATTAAATTTTGTTTGAATTATTTCCATAGATGATGAAATTAACCTTAACCTCCTAGATTTAGTATGCGATAAAAAATATGATTGACATTCCAAAAGTCAGGAGTGTATTCAATTTTATTGTTACACATTGTGTGGCAATACGTGTGGCGAGTACGTATCTAACTAAATTTGAACATTTATACATAATAAAGATACATTTAATCGAAAGGAGGGAAATTATTTGATTGGATGACTGCGATTAAATATGAAATTATATCTTTTAATCATAGTCGTTGGCGGATCAGACACCCAACGTGCTTAATAATAGAATGGAGATTTGAACTTCATGCAACCAAAATTATAGATGCATTTTTAATCATTGAAATTTGAATAACACTTCTATAATTGTAAAAATTATTTATATTATTTTTAAGATGATAGTCAAAATCTTTAAATAAAACACTGCATACAAGTAGATGTACACTACAATTACTATTTGATAAAGATACTTATTTTATTTTTGAAGTGCTTTGCAAGATTTAATTAAAATAAGGTCTCCAATTACTAAAAAACCAACTCTAGATTACTTCCAGGAGAGTTCCAGTTTCTCAATTTTTATACTTTCACATTTTATAATATATAATTTTCTGAGCACAAACATAATAAAATTGCTGGTTTTAAATTTCAACTATCATATGTGTTGATGCATCCAAATTTGCTGGTGTGGCCTATATGTATGGAATGATGGTAAGAACAATTTTTCCCCTAGTTGTACATCAAGTCAACAGGAGTCCAACAGATTTATTTTCTGCTAGTGGTGTTAGTGGGTGTGGTACAGATTGGGTAGACACATTTTCATGTTCATCTAAGATTAATCTTATTTGTATCTAATAATTACACATTTTAATCTTATTTGTATAAACTCCACTCACTGATATCTCTACGTTCTCATCATGCTTTTTGGATCCTGGATTAGTACCAATCATAGTGCAGCTTATGTTTCCTTTTGTCAGAATTAGATAGGCATCAATTCTATAGTGCCGCTTTTGTTAAAATGCAAGATACTCTCACTTTTGGTTGAGTTGTATTTTCATTATGCTGGTTATCTTCCCTCAAAACCTTCTATATGTAAAACCCTTTTTATGTTTCGAAATGAAACGGGTGACAACTTTTTTTATCAAAAAAAAAAAAGTATTAGTTTTATTCTTATTCTAACCTTACCAACGGTTAACAAATAACGAATTAATAATGGATAATTATTGGTACATTAATATATAGCTTATATAATTCCATCCAACATTATAAACTTACAAATAAATAAAATATTGTATAAATTAATTTTCATAAATTATTAATTAAAAAATATAATATTGAGTAAATCATTTTTGTCATAAATTACTAAATAAAAAATATTTATAATGTTGTATAAATTAAGCCAACCATAATAACTAAAATTATACAATTATACGTAAGGACAAAAAAATCATATATAATTTTATAATCAATTATCTTATAAAGTAGTTGGTACAAAATAGTATTCTTATTTAATATAAATTAAGAAAAAAGAATCTTACTCGTACTCTTATCCGTTAAATTTAAAAAAAAAAAATCTTAAGCATACTCATTTTATCAAATACAATAAAAATAGACTAAGAAAACAAGAGGCTTCGGTTGACATCCTATTTTAAGCCATCATCTCATAGCACACTCCTTCGAGAGTTCATAATTATTCTCAAAATTGTTCAAAATGTTCATTCGTTAATGCAATTAAATAGTACATTTTATCGCTAGAAGGTTCCATTCTTTACACTATATATCAAGTGCAGAGTGCACTTGGTTAAATCCACTTAATCTACTTTCAACACACTGAGGGCCATCCCGCGTGTTACTGTTCATGAGTGAAAAAAAATTTAACTGAATTTTTTTTTCTCACGTGAAAAGTAATCCGTTGTTTACTATTCACCCGTTCCTGTGCCCATTTTCGTTCCCGGACTGCAGTCGAACAGACCCTGAGTAAATGCATCATGCCAATATGATATTTTGGAAGGGTAGATTCTACAAATTAACAATCTATTTACAACGGGTGTTGTTATATTTAAATATGCTATTCTTGTTTTATAAGGGTATTTCTGCATATTGGAATGTTGTCATTTTTTTATTCTCTATTTGCGTTAGGTACATATTTCGTCACAAATATCAGTCGTACTCTTCAAAAGAAAAGAAAACAATAGAAAAATATAATTATATAAAAAAATCTCTAAACACAAAGAATTCATGCTGTGTACTTGAGTAAGGCTTGGGTGCTATGGATAACATAATGTCATCCGTGTTACAACCTAAAAAATATATTATATAAGCTTCAAATTTCTATTTAAGTAGCTTAATAAATTAGTTATATAATAAACTCGTAGAACACCAATTTTTACTATTTTAAATTTTTTTTACTATTTTTTATAATTTATGAAAACAAAAAATAACTTTAAAAAAAAAGAAAATTGCCAATATTTTAGACAATTTTTAGCTATCTTTCATAAATAAAAAAAAATAGTAAATTTTTTTTTTAAAATAATAAGAATAATATTCTATAAGTTCATTATATAATCAATTTACTAAGCTATTTAAATTAAAATTTGAAATTTATATAATAGATTTTTGAAGCCGTAGCACATATGACCTTGTGCTATTCATATCACCCAAGCTTTACTCCACTTATAAGTCAAGAAAGAAATTGTGTATTCTACGTATCGGAATCATATTTAGCAGATTTGAATGATTCTAGGGGGGGATCCAGGATTTTCATCAGGGGGTCAAAAAAATATCGAATCGGGTTTAAATAACTAATCGGATTCAAATTCATTAACTAATTAAGTACTTAATAAAAATAATGCTTTAATTTGTACTTTTCAATGTTCTAACTTGTAATTTCTAATATTTTAATATATAATTCTAATTATTAATCATAATTGAAGAAATTTACTTTAATTTTAACCCTAAATTTAACCCGAACTCTAAATTAAATATCCAGTGGGGGGCAAAAAAATTTCCAGGGAGAGGCAGAGCCAATCGAAACGTCCCGACTTCCACTCAAACGCAAAATACACTTGGATCCGCCCCTGAATGATTCGTTGTACTTGTACACATTATTTGTCTGGAATGATTTAAAATAGGGTTCACCTAGTTGTCCCCCATGAAACGTCCCCTATCTGTCCCCCGCATAAAAACAAAAAAAAACGCGGAAAACCACCCAGAAACGCATTAATCCGGCAAAAGATAATCGGACGCAACAAGTATTCAACCATCAATATAAATGTATTCATTCTGCTGCCAAGAAGTATTCAACCATGGTCTGCACATTAAGAACGGCAAAATTCATTCCAACGGCAACCTGGGGAGAACGCAAACGTCCACATCAATACCGTACTTAACTGTGGGGACCATTAACGTCATTTGAAAGCGAATGAAAGGTAATGCACACTTTAAAGAAGTATTCAACTGACATATTCAACAACAACAAAGAAGTATTCAACAGGAAACACTTCTCATATGATCACAGTAAATTATTCACATAAGCTATTCATTTTTAACCTTAAAGTATTCAACTGTAATGGACAAAGTATTCACCTTTTAACTGTCAGAAAACACTTATCAGAAAAGTATTCATCTGTTTTCGCCAAAGTATTCAACATAAAACATACAGTATTCACTTGATAAGTATTTACCAGAAAATAATCATTCAGCAAAAAAATCACACTTTACAAATATTTTTCATGTGTGAATTAAAACTAACTGCACATGAAAATACTTTACAACTGATATATTCAACCACAATAAAGAAGTATTCAACACAAAACACTTAAATATTCAACTATAATGTACACAATAAATTATTCACATAAACTATTCATCTTTAACCTTACAGTATTCAACTATAATGGACAAAGTATTCACCTTTTTTAGCACAACATGTTACTCAGTAAAAATTACCCTTAAAAAAGTAAATACAAGCATAACATGTTAATCAAGTACAATCAGAAACTACAACTCAAATAACAAGTTAAGACTCAAACAATTCCAAATAACAAACTACAATTAAAATAAGCAAATACAAATCCAGTATTCGACAATGCTAACTTCAAACAAGTTCAAACTTCATATCATTCCTTTCATCTATAAGCATCCTAAATGCTAACAGGACACGTTCGACGCTGATCATTCGCTAAAAAATTTCACAAATAAAAAAGAGTCAGTTTCATATACTATCAAATTTTAAAATAAAGAAATCATTCTTAACATACAAGTATTCATCTCATTCTGTCAACATAATGACAGAATAATACATGATACACAGTTAATGTATTCAACCAATGCAATGAAGTATTCAACAACAATGTAACATATATTCATTAGAACAAAATATTGATACCAGAACTTGAATGACACACTGTAAGGTATTCATACTTATAGGGACATGTATTCATTAAACACCATATATTCACTGTTTATGTATCACATGAAATTAAAAAAAAATTGACATAAGGATAACCTGGTTGAACAAAGTATTCATTCAGAGCACAAAAAATAATAGTGACCAAAGTATTCATCAAGAACTTCAAAATATTCAACTCTAATATGTAAGTATTTATCCAGTAATATATGCCAAGATACATTACTTTCCTTCTCCCTTCTTCCAAGCTTTGTTGGTAACTTATGTAATATATGCCAAGAACAGTACCTTTGAGTGGTTTCAAATCCAAATACATGCTTAATTCTCAATTCAATGCTTCCACATTGATCAGTAAGAATGCCCCCCTGGTTTAACACCATTCATATATTCCAAAAACCTATAAATTTAAAATATGCAGTCAGTACAATACAAAGTATTCAACTAATACACAAATAGTATTCATCAATATAACAGAAGTATTCATTAACAACTATAAAAACCCACAAGCCAAGATGATGGACTGATCATGGTGGTTAACCGCTATATACAAAAATTTGGGAGTAGAAACCTTCAAAATTGCCCAACTGGTTTATGATAAATCCTTAACTGTCGGTTTCTGATAAATGCATAGATCAATTAGAAGTATGTCAAACAAAAATTCTTAAAAGGTTTCTATGGAGCATATCATCAAACACTTCATGTGCAAAAATAATATCCTTATCCAACAAACTACAAAATAAATCAAATCGTCAAGCTTATTGCTTGAGATAGAACAACAACTGAAACAATTGCGACTAATTAAGCAATTTTGACACATAATTGAAGAAACTACTAGAAGTCAGATATAGCTCTCACCTGAGGCAGCCAAAGCCACATCTTCCACCAAAATCACAACCCCTAGCCCCAGCCACGCCAACAAAAACGTGCCTTCGCTCGTGCTATTCTCTTCCTGCTCTTCTCGGAGGATGAGTCAGGCGGCATCGCCCTTGAAGGCGGAGAAGAGTCGCCGGAGGTGGAGAACCTAATGGTGTGGGAGAGAAAATGAGAGGAAGCTTTGGCGGGTAGGTTTGGCGCGGGGACAGCACAAAATAAGAATTCGCATCCTCTGAGATCTGTTGCTCTCCGTCGAGGAGCCTTTGGGTCTAGGTTAGAGACAGACGGAGAACAAATCGGAGGTGAGGTCAGAGAAGAGATCGAACACGGGGTGGTCGGAGGAGGAGAGATTGGAAGGATCGTGGTCGTCTATTTGAGTTGTCAGTGAATGAGAAAGGAAAAGAAAAAGAGGAAGGAAGGGAGAAAGAAATGAAGAGGAAAGGGAGAAGGTAAATGGAGAAATTAGTTAAGTAGTTAGTAAGGATAAGGAATTTGGGGATGTTTAGGGGACAGTTAAGAGGGGGATGTTATAATAACTCTTTAAAATATTACATAGTTCTTTTAATAAAGGATAATAGCTCAATTATGCAATAATTAAATGGACGTTTTGTTTTTCCTTTTGGACAAATTCCATACAAAAATATATATAAACTAAGAAATATTTTTACGTATTTAGTTTTTTAAATCTTGATGATCGATTTATTCAAATGTATCCTTTTTCAAATATGAGAAACCCTTTATTCGGAAAGCTAACTAGAACATTTGTATTTTGATGAAGAAAAACTCTTTGAATTAGACAGTTCATAAAAAGCCACTTTATAAGTATCAGATTAAATCTTCTAGGATAGCACTTAGCAGATCCTACTCCTACTGGTACAACTATCTTACCACAAAAAGCAAATAGGAAAAAGAAGACTTGATATCAATCATAACATACGCGCATGAAAAGCACCGGATCTCAACTCAATATCTGCTCCCCATTATTAGGTTTGGCCAACGGGCACAACTTAGGGAAACAATTTTATATTTTTCTTTGGGCCTACAGACATATTTTGTAACTAATTTTATTCTAAAGGATAGAAGAAATAAATTCATGACAACAAAATCACCAAATTTACAAAATAACACGGCCACTGCATGCTAGTCACCGATTTTTTTTTTTATATGGCATAAAAATATAAATCGATTAAATAAAAATCACCAAACTCACAAAAGTAGTAGATTTTTTTTAAAATAGAACTCATAAAAACAAAATTAATCAAAGGAGACTCGTGCCTATGGAAGCTTCAAAAATAGTCTCCACCGGTTTCCCAAATCGGTGTAGGTTGAAAGGGCATATATAGCTACACCGGTTTCCCAAACTGGTAGAGGTATTTTCCCACCCGGATGCACGGTTATACCAAAAATGACCTACACCGGACCACAGAATCGGTGGAGCTCCGAAAAAAGCCTCTATCGGTTCCCCAACAAGGTGGAGCTATTACAGTTCACCATATTCGCACAGAGAAAAAGTAATTCCCACCTCCACTGGTTCCCCAACCGGTGGAGCCTTGTTTGCGGATCTTCTGTAGCCATGCCATAGTCTGGTGGAAAAACAAGTCAATCCGGGTGGGAAAATACCTCCATCGGTTTGGGGAACCGGTGTAGCTATGCCCTTTTAACCTACACCGGTTTGGGAAACCGGTGGAGGCTATTTTTAAATCTTCCGTAGGCACAAGTCTCATTTAGTTAATTTTTTTTATGAGTTATATTTAAATAAAAATTCCAAAGTAGTATGGTCGCGTAGTAACCGATTTTTTTCTATAGGAATAAATAAAACATATTCATGACATGAAAATCACCAAATTTACAAAAATAGTACGTCCGCTGTAGTCAGAGATGGAGGAACATAGAGCAAATATTGACCCCATACTTTTTCAATAACTAATGATTACCATGAATTTGTTATATATTTTATAGTAAAATATTATTGATACTATAAATTTTTCCATATTTTTTATAAAAATGTTATATGATTGAACTCCATTTTTTTTAAAATAAAATTTAGATTATACAACTTGAGTTCTTGTAGCATTCTACATTTCTACCCCTTGTATGTTTTTTACCGTATTACTTAAATATCTGCCTCTGTTCCATGCTCCAGTCACTGTATATATATATATTTTTTGTATAACATAAACAAAATAAATGTACAATATAAAAATTACCAAGTTTCAAAAATATCATAGCCGTTGCTTTAATTTACTGAGCGGCTCAGTACCATGAAGAATAAGAGAAAGAAAGGGAAGTGGTTTGGTGCAAAAAAAAAAGTATTTAAGCTCCGAATCAAAGGTACATTTGTTGCCTTTCAATCGTTATTCGCTGATAAAAAAGTAACTACAGTCGACTTAGATCTTAGATCGGACTTAATTCGATCTTATCCTTTTCAATTTCGATAAATCAAAGAATAAATCTCAAGTAACAACTCAAACAGAGTCAGATCCAAGCCCTTCTACAGTTGTACTCCATTGAAGAGCACCAAATTTAACATTGTCATTACATCTGCGCGCACATGTGCATCAATTTGAAGAGATTAAAGTGACATAGGACCCAGGGTAGATTTAAAGCTCAATATGGAATGGCTAAGCTACTCTTATAAGCTAAAATTTGGTTAAGCTACTCTTATAATCTAAATCTATATTTTTTTTTCAATTATGCAAATAAAAAGAAAAAAAAAATCTACAAAGTAACATTATTTAATAATTCATACTTCATAATATTACAGATTATAAGAGACGAAGAGCAGTTAATTTTACAAGTGAAATGAAGTCAGTATACCCATTTGAGCATTTTATATATGAGGAGGATTCTAATACCTCATGTCTTTCATACCAAATCATACCTCATTTTTTTATATTTTCATTTTCAAAGTTCAAATTATTGATCCGAACCGCTCAACATGATATCAATACTAAAATATGCTTATAGATGAAATTTTATAATTTTTGAAAGTTTTTTACTATTTTTTTAGATAGGTTGAAAATCACTGTTATCGAACAGTCCAAAAATAGTGATTTTGTACCTATCTTAAAAATATAGAAAAATTAAAACAATTATAAAATTTCATCCACGGGCATATTTTAGTATGGAAATCACGTTAGCAGTTCGGATCAATAGTTTTAACTTTGAAAATGAAGATATAAAAATAAGGTATCATGAGGTATGAAAGGCACGAGGTATTGAAACCCTCCTCTTTATATATTATAATAATCAAAATTAGCTTTCAATGAAACGAAAGACAATAATTTGCAAGTGAATACTAGACGAAGAGAAAGCAAAATGAAGAATTAATATTTGAATATTTTTCGATAAAGAATGATAGACTAAATCACAAATGAGAACATAAACACATAGTTTGGTTTAGCATACTTATTATAACAGACTATGTAGCATTAGAAATATGAACAAAAGCAAAAAAATACATGTAAATTGTAAAAGAAAAACACATGTAGCATAGCGGTATCAATAGCGCGTAGCGGTAATAGCAGTCAGCTACTACAACTATAACAGTCATAGCTGAATTAACACACTTTTATCTCATAACTTAACTTTTATGGTATGAAAAAGCTATAACTAGCTATTTAAAACACTGAGTTAAATACTAGAGTGGTTCAACAACTCGACGTTGCAGCAATATCAAGTGGCTTTTGAAGTCATCGATTACTTTTCTTATGCTAAAAAAAAAAAAAAAACAGATTTTGTAATCTTTTTCTGTCACAGGGAAAAACTTTAGGAAAGCAAAATTTCAATTTTTTTTTCCCAAGAAACCAACTTTTTGCTTGAGTCACCTACAAGCCAGTAGCAAAATCTCCACAATGGTCCAGGAGCACATGTTCTGACAAATAATCTTCGATTGAAGTGTCGGAGTTAGGAATTATTTTGTTTTGTTCGTTTTACTTTTGCCATCGAAAATTTTATTCTCGTACGTTCAAAAAAAATTAAGTAAAAATATGAAATCGAGCCATTTAACTATTTAATAATTACATATAAAAAAAATTATTTAGTTTTCAAACATATGACTTTTTATAGGGACGGTATTATCTTTGTCACTAGACTATAAACTGATTCTCAGTCTATGATGTCTTTTAAAATACAATTAGTAGAGAAACGAAGAGGAGCGAAGGTACGATCGGATCTGGTTACTTGTTTTAGAACTGTATATTTCATAGGTGAGCTTCGAGTACAAATTTAACGATTTTTTGTAACCTCCATTAATTAACATCATTAGCATCATTTCTGTACAAAATCAACTCTCGTAATTTTCTTTCTTTTTCTTTGTTGAGATAGTCCTGAAGCGCATCATTAGCATTTTGCTGAAAAATGTGATTTTTATGGCTAAAATTGAAGTCTTTATTTGGAGTCTGGGATCTACTTTTTCTTCAACAGGAAGATAGCATACTGAGTGGTTATATTTATCCTTAAAAGAAAAGGAGGGAAAATGTGGTGATTGTTTTAATAAAGATCACATATACTTTTGCTTATCTGATAATTTATTAATGAGCTATACAAGACTATCATGCAACAATAGTTTTGAACTGGACTATTAATGAGTGATACAATTTCAAACTTGTGACTTTCATAATAAGAGTTTTGCTTGGCAATATTTATTAACATTTTATGTTTTATTAAATTTTTTTTGTATATATCCAATTTGATGCCATTAATTAACTTCAGAGGCGAATCTACATTGTTTGAATGGGGTCAGTTGACTTCCATTCAATTTCAATTTTTTTATATATATATCTTATTTTTAATATATTTTAAAGAAAAATACTATGGATTTCGTAGTAGAAAAAATGTATGTACTTGACTCCCATAGTCTGAAAGTCTGGCTCTGCTTCTGATTAACTTTGTATTAAAACTGTTTACTACTGACTCTGTACATGTGAAAATGAAATTCTATAATTATCATGTAACACATCTATCAATGATAGTTATTTGTAACTTACACGTTACTTATTTCCTTTTCTCTAAAAAAAAGAATACTATTCCTTAGCCAGCTTTCATTTTCATCCAGTTTACATCTTTTGTTCTCTTTGTGACATGGACTTGATACCCTCAGTGCCAAAGCCACCGTTCATAATAGTTATAGTTATATCAACACTTGAATAGTAGTATGGTATATTTTTGAACATTTTGGTTATGAATTTGTACAATTAAATGTGTGCTTCTCATGCATAATTTGCATGCCATTTGCTAATTTTGAGAATGTGTTATTTCTCCATTTTTTTCTTAAAAGAATAGAATAGATCTAGATATTCCTTCATCAGAAGGAACTAAAAAATAGACTTGTATTCTAACTGTATTAATTGAAAACTACTCTTTCCGTTTAAATATTTACACATGCATGTGTTTAGTTTTATATATTCTTGATATTTATAAGTTTATACATTCATATTCAGATTTGAAGTTTTTAAGGCAATTTTTTTGACATTCTTTAAAAAAAAAGGAAAACCTTTATTTTTGGGGTAATTTCGCTGGAGATCACTAAACTTTGTTATTTGTCACGAATTGGTCACTCAAGTTTGTTTGTCCCTTTTTAGTCACTCAATTTTGTTATTTGTTCCAATTAAGTCACTTTATATTTTTCATTCAAAATAATAACGGAATATACTCATTCCGTTAGTATTTTGGACGGAATATTTATATTCCGTTAATATTTTTGGAAATAATGAGTATATTCCGTTAATATTTTGAATAGAATGAGAATATTTCGTTAAAATTTTGGATGGAAAAGTATATAGTGACTTAATAGGACCAAATAACAAAGTTGAGTGACTAAAAGAGATAAATCAAACTTGAGTGACCAATTCGTGACAAATAACAAAATTTAGTGACTTCAAGCTAAATTTACCCTTTTTTTGCATAAAACCATATAGAATACAGTTCCAATTTTGATGGAGCTGTGTTCATAATATGAATCCGACTTTGCTACTTTTTAATAACAAAAACATGGTCCTGCTTTTTCCATCCCAACCATTCAAAATTTTTTATTCGTGTATCTCGATAAATAAACTTCTTCATACACAAATTTCAACAAATTTAAATAATTGAAATTAAAAAAACATAATCCTACTTTTGTTATAAAAAAAGCAGCAGAGTCGGATCTTCATAATATAAGGCGGGGGTTCAATAACAATTTTTATTCCTTTACAATGGATTGTGGGGCCCACAAGAGAGCTCAGGCTAATTGGATGGATGGATGGATGGTGATGGGCCACATGCGCATGATTCCTGCAATCATCAGAAACAAAGAATGAGAAAAAGAAAGGAGAAATAAATATAAAATAAAAGGTGAAATTGATTGGTCAAGCAACGGTTGCCATCAGAAATTGCGCCTGGAATCCAAATTCTTTCTGATTTGTTTTTAGTTGATGCTGTTTGAAATTTGAACGACTCCTGATCGCCTCGTACTAGATGATTTTTGGCATTTTTTTGTGGTGCACACAATAAACATATATAGAGATATTCCATCCCCCACTAGTGTATTTTTTTACCATGACATTTTTCTGGCCATATATTTTACTTGTTCTGAACAATTTATTTAAAAAGAGAAATCACTTGATAATTATTTATTTTAAAAATAATAATTTTAAAAAATGAGATTTGGTATATGTTTTACAGTACTTTAAGTGACTTCAAATTTCAGCTGTTCAAAATAGACGAATTTTATTGCATCAACAAATGGTACTAAAATATTATGTGAAATTTAATCATTAGGCTATATATATAAGTTAAATAATGAACCTATAAATTTATTTTTGTAATTTTTAAATTTTTATTTGAATTTATTTAAAAATCAATTGTCAAAATCGTCAAGACAGCCATTACTAAGTGATCCTAATTAGATTTACATAATTAATTTAGTTGGACAGGATCAACCTTGGGTGTTTTTTGAATAACGCACAAGGTGATTCATTACACGAATTCCCACAAAGTAAAGATAGGAACAGGAAAAGGGAATTCCTGGAACCGAATTGATGTCAAAATGAAGCGTTGACTAGTTCTGCCAAAAAAAAGGAAGCGTTGACTACTTCTGACAAGTCAGTGTAGCTGGCTGTCATCCTGCATTTTTTCAAATAAAGTCAAATGCCAAAACAAAAAATTTATTTTTGTTCCTAACCCAACCTCTCCACTTGTACTCCTTTATCTCACAAGGAAAAGAATTATTTTTGGTCCTAACCCAACCTCCACTTGTACTGCCACAGTTTAGTGGGAAAATGAGTCATACGGGTGAAAAAATGCCTCCACCGATTTGGGAAACCGGTGTAGCTATGTCCTTTCAATCTACACCGGTTTGGGAGACCGGTGGAGGCTATTTTTAAAGCTTCAGTAGGCACGAGTCTCCTTTGGTAATTTTTGTTTATGAGTTCTATTTAAAAAAAAAATCGGAAAAATCTCTGAGGTGAAGCAAAGTTATTACTCAGTGTTATCGTACTTACTCTAAATTTTTATTTATGTTGGTATTTTTGTTTTCTTTTTTTGAGGTGTTGGTATATTTTATTGTTTCTTATTAGTTGAAGAGTTGGTGGGTTATCAATTTCACCAAAAGAGTTAGAAAATTAAAATTAAGAAACTTATACAATTTAATATAATGTAATTTTATTTTATTATAGTTGGCTAAAGAGTATTAATAAATAAAAAATAAAAAATATAATAAATAATATTATGAATTTTTAAGGGTAAATTTCGCTGGAGTTCATTAAACTTTGTTATTTATTACGAATTGGTTACTCAAATTTGATTTGTTATTTTTTAGTCATTCAATTTTGTTATTTGTCCCAATCAAGTCACTCTATACTTTTCTGTCCAAAATGTTAACGGAATATGCTCATTCCGTTAGTATTTTGGACAAAATGAGTATATTCTATTAAAATTTTAGAAGGAATGAGAATATTCTGTTAATATTTTGGATGACATATAGAGTGACTTAATTAGAACAAATGACAAAATTAAGTGACTATAAAGAAACAAATCAAACTTAAGTAATAAATTTGTGACATATAACAAAATTTAGTGACTTCAAATAAAATTTACTCAATTTTCAATCTATAGAAAAGTTTGGCCCCTTTTAAAGTCTCATTATCCCTTGAATAAATCACTACTATTCCTTTGGTTTCTTTTACATGTCAAGTTTTCGCCTAACACATGCCATTCAAATTTCATATCCTATTTTCCTAACACATACCATTTTTGTTTATTGTGTATTTCATAGTGACAGTACACGTTTAATTAGTGATTTATTCATTTTTTTATAGTTCTGAACCGAACTTCGAATAAAACACAAGACAATGTATAATACGTTTATTCGCAAATAAAATGTGAATCACGAATTATTTGTGATAAAAATGTGATTTTTTTTCTTATTATACCGAATCATTTCCGAATTATACCCAAATCACTATTTTTTGATCCCGCCGAACCGAACCCGAACTATTAGTTTGTCACTGTGGTGTATTCGGCATTTCAGCCATCATTGCCTTTAAATTCAAAACTTATCTAGACCATTAATTTGATTAAGTATTAAATTATCAAAATTCAATTATATTTAATACAGCTCTATCGTTGTCTAATTTATTTTACAATTTTGTAAAATCAGAAAGAAAGTACTTAAGAAACTGACTCAATTTTTTTTTTTCATCGAAAACAAACTCTGTCACTCCGATTCCAAATTAAAATTTTATACCAAATTTTGATTCAAAAAAGGAACCCAACTATTAATTCAGTTTTTTTTTTCAAATAAAAAATGGATAACTTCAATTCATACTTATTGTGTAGCATTTTTATAATCTTTATCCATATTAGTGTTTTTGAGAAACCCACAAGGTGATTCGTTACACGAATTCCCGCAAGTAAATATAGTAACTGGAAAACGGAATTCCTGGAACTGAATTGATAGCAAAAGGTTGCATTGACTAGTTTTGACGAGTTACTGTAGTAGACTGTAGTTGGCTGCCATCATGCATTTTTTTAAATATTTCAAAGTCAAATGTACAAAAAAAGTATCCTAAAGTCAACCTCCACTTTCACTGCTTATATATCAAAAGGAAACATGTTTGTGCTGAAGCAAATTATTGCTCAACTTACGTTATCTTTTTTTTTTTTTGAAGAAGAAGAATAAGAGATGTAGAGGTGACTACTCTAGAGTTGTCAATTTCACAAAGATTTTTGTAAAGCAAAAGTAGATTGAAAAATAAGCAAATTTAAAAAAGAAAAATTAATTACAGGATGGAATGTAACTCTTAATCAATTGGAATTCATCTTTTCGATTCCACATGTCATTCTTCCAATGTAATGACTTGTGCTGACTTTGTCTCCTCCGTATAAATTCTTTTGCACCTTTTCCTCCATGATATAAAGGTCATAGGTCACATTTGGTTGTGGAAGAAAGTTAACGAATATTAAATAACATACTTCATCTTACTTCACATATTTTACATCTCATTTGATAATTTAATTCATGGCTTAAATTAATCTCCATAGAAGAATAAGATATTGGAAACTGAGCATTTTTCTATAATAGTGAGCTCTACAAGTGGAGTAAGTGTGAAATAAGTTAATCCATTTAAAGAGATAAAATAACTCATTCTTACTCTACCTTACTCCTCTTCTTTTATTCCTCATTTGACTTAAGTATGGAGTAAGGAGTTTACTCGACCTCTTGCTCCACAACTAAACATGACTATAGTTATTTGTATTTTTCATGGTTCGTAAACTCGGCCGAGTCAACTCGGAATCGGGCCGGTCCGAGCCGAGTTACGCCCGAGTTCCTCGCTTGTGCGAGTTTTGGAGTAAAACTCGGATGAACAGTGTCGGACTCGGCCGAGTTTCCGAGTTTCTGGCCGAGTCAGTCGAGTTTCTGGCCGAGTCCGGCCGAGTCAACCCGAGTCCGGCTGAGTGAAAGCAAAAGACAGGCAACCCAAATCAGAGAAAGAAAGAGAGATACCGGGACAGAGCCGAGCCTGGCTCCGCGGCATCGTCACCGCGCACAGAGGAGATGCGACGGGAGCAGACTCCGATCTGGTCTCCAGGAGCAACGAAAGAGGAGAAGCGAAGGTCGCCTCCATTTCTTCTCCAGGAAGCAACGCGAGGGAGATGGGGCCACTGTAAGCGAGAGCGAGAGAAAGAAATGAGGGAGTAGTGGGGTCCGTGAGGCAGAGAGAGAGAGCGACAGGGAAAAGGGTTGGGATCCGATTAAAAGAAGGAAAGAGCGAGGGGGTGGGGGCTAGCCTGTCAGAGAGAGAAGGAAGGTAAAGAGAGATTAACAAGGAAGTGAAATTGAAGGCTTTGAGATTCGTACTAAAACTTACTTGATTGGTTTGAGATCTCTCCAGTTACTTTAAGTGTAATTAAATTAAATTTAAACTTCCATGCTATAATACTATTAAATGGACAATGATTTATTTTATTATTATTTTTATTTGACTAAAGTTAATGATGTATATAGTTGTTGACAATAGTGATTTTATTTATTAATTTTATAAATTAAGTTTTTATTTATTTTATTTTGACTTACGCAAAATAAAATATTAAATATTTATAAAATAAAATATTTTCTTTGAAGATAAATTAATGCATACAAAATAAAATACAAACATGTAAAAGTTAAAATTAAACATTAATTTATTTGTCTTTTGTGAATTTATTAAGCTTTGTTATTATTTTATGAAAGTCTATTTTATTTTTAAATTAGATAAATATTAATTTTATAAGTAATACAATGTAAATTTGATTGTTACCCGTCCAAATTTAATTAATATGAGTGTTGTAGAGGGTGATGAGATGATCCAGCCAGCTCGGCATAACTTCTGGCAATAAAAAATGCGTTTAATTTTTAATGCTTGTATTACATTATATAATTAATGAATTATTTGAGTGTAATGTTATGTCTTAACATAGTTTTATTACAAATTATTTTTTTACCAATTATTCCTTACGTTTTGGGCATTTTGGCTACAAAACAGGCTTTCTGTAAAAAAAAACCGAGTTTCCGAGTCAACTCGGCCGATTCCGGCCGAGTCATCCGATTCCGATTCCACGGTCAAGAACCCGATTCCGATTCCGATTCCGAGTTTCAGAACCATGGTATTTTTCTTAGAGAAAAGGTTTTCTTACCCACATTTTTGTACCCACTTTTTACCCACACCTTATCCATCTGGGTTAACTGTCATTTAAGATGAAAAAGTACAACTGGGTCCCACTAATTACTCCACCTCTGCTTATATAAACAACGATTCATGTGTTTAATCATTTCCGCGTTTCATTTCAAATCTCCGCCATTTCAAAAACGATCCAATTAACTGTCGTGCGATTTCTTTGGCGATTTCTCTTTCCTCTTCCAATTTCTTTCCATTTTCGCTCGATAATCCTGTTGAGATTTCCTTCCATTGTCGCTCGAAGGAATCCGGTTGAGATTTCCTTCCATTTACTGAGGATATTGCGATTATCTACCGATTTCTTTCTATTTACTGGATTTACGGAGCGTTTTCTTACCAATTTAAACGGAGCGATCTCATTCCATCGGTTTAGGTGGAGCGATCTCATTCTATCGGTTTAGGCGGAGCTATATCCTTGGATCGGAGGTTTAACCGGTTTTCATCGAATTTAGTAAGTTTCTAATTCATAATCTCTCTGTTGTTCGATTTTCTTTTCTGAATTTTTGCAGTAATTCATCGCTCATTGTAAGAAATTAGATTTGAATTTTCATTTTCAAAGAATTTTTGTATCAATTGCCTTTCAGAATTAAGATCATAGTTCAGATTTAGATTCAGTATGTATTTGTCATGATTTTGATAATCTGTATGTACTTTTTTTGAATTGAATTTCCATTTTTGTACGAAATTAGTTTTTCTTTCTTTCAGTGTTGATTTATGTTTGTTACATTATTTAGTTGCATTTGTTACAGTGTTTTCTATTGATATTTACAGTGTTTTCTATTGTTTTTAATTTGTAATCTAGATCTTGTCTTCAGACTGTGATTATTACAGCATATGTGCTATCTGTTACATGATCCACTCCGTATAAATTACAGTATTTTCCTTAGTATGTTACATTATTTGTTCAATCCTCTAAGTTACAATCTGCATGATGCAGTCATCTGTTACAGTATTTGTTCACATCTGTTACAGTATTGTTTTATATGTGTTGCATTATTTAAGTCAGTGTTCTTGCATACAAATTTAGTGTATTCATGTTTAATCATCGAATATAATCTGAGATCGGAAGGCGATATCATTAAGTAGAGATTGGAGCGATTCAAGGGATCGTACGGAAACTCTTGATCTCCTTTACCGATTTATTCATATCGATTTGGTCTATATCTTCTCCCTGCTATGGATCAAACAAGGCAGGAATGAACAACTCTTGATCTTCACATGAGGCGGCCTCATGCTGTGGTAAAAGATAATCGAGTATACAAATGAAGAAAATCTACACAAAAAGCTCAAAGGTAACCAGTTATACTTGTTTTTAATTTTGAATCTAGATCTTGTCTTTAAACTGTTATTATTACAGCATATGTGCTATCTGTTACATGATCCACTAAGTATGTTACATTATTTGTTCAGTCCTCTATGTTACAGTCTGCATGATGCAGTTACATTATTTAGTCATATCTGTTACAGTATTTGTTCACATATGTTACAGTATTGTTTTATATGTGTTGCATTATTTAAGTCAGTGTTCTTGCATGCAAATTTAGTGTATTCATGTTTGTTAAAGTATTTATTCATATCTGTTACAGTATTTGTTCACATATGTTACAGTATTGTTTTATATGTGTTGCATTATTTAAGTCAGTGTTCTTGCATGCAAATTTAGTGTATTCATATTTGTTAAAGTATTTATTCATATCTGTTACAGTATTGTTTTATATGTGTTGCATTATTTAAGTCAGTGCTCTTGCATGCAAATTTAGTGTATTCATGTTTGTTAAAGTATTTATTCATATCTATTACAGTATTTTTATTCATTTGTTACATTATATGTTTGCATGTTTAACATATAATTTTTTTTTTGTTCAGCTGGTTGAGGTCGTTCTGCAGGTGATGCAATTTGAAACACCTGTTGCTCACCCTTAGTTTTTCATTTCCCCTTACACCTCAGTAATTTTTTATTCTCTTTTTGTATTTTCATTTACATTTATTTGCTACAGTTCTAGAATTTGTTGTAGTATTGTACATTATTTGCTACAGTTATGTTAGACATTTGTTACATTATTTCATTTCATATTTGATAGTACTGTACAGTTTTGATTTTCCTTTGTTACATTATTTGTTCATATTTATTGCAATATGTTCTCTTGTAAAATGCAGATCTTGATGCACACATACACAGAGAAACAGGCGGTGATGGCTATTCCTCAACTGTCTGGCCAACAGTTTAAGACAATCAAATGGTTATTTGTCCCTGTGTGTAAGAAGAACCACTGGGAACATTGTGTATAAGTATTAGATAAATATGTTACAATATTTATTTACATTTGTTAGATTATTTGTCTCCAATTGTTATAGTATTGGATACTGATTGATGTTCAATCTTAGTTTAATTGTCTACAGTTGAGACAGTTTTCGACACTGGTTGATATTCAGTATATCTGTTATAGTTTGTTCCTACATTTGTTACATTATTTGTCTACATTTGTTACAGTATGTTGATACTGATTGATATACAGAATGAGTTAATTTGTTACAATATTTGTCTATATTTGTTACATTATTTATCTATATTTGTTACAAAGTTATGTTTATAAAGTTTTTTTTTTGATATTTTTGTTGTTTTATAGTTGTTATGGTAATTGTTACAGTTTGCATATTTAATTGCTGTAGTATTTCTTGTTACAGTTTTGATACTTTATTGTTACAACCTTTCATATTGTTGTGTTATAGTATTTTGGAATATAGATTTTATCGTTATTTTTGCACTTTACGCAGCTGTTTTTTACTATATTCAATTTCATTAGTTTGAATCCGTAATTTTACAGATTATTTAATTCAAAAAATGAAAAAAAATGATGAATTTAAAAAAAAATGAAAAAAAATAATAATCAAAACTTCTAAAACGATAGAAATTTTTTAAAAAAAAATTAAAAACTTCTAGAAGGAGGAAAGTACACAAGTGGGCAGATTCTTAAGTAAAACAAGTACAGTTAACTGTCACTAACTGTCAAAGTACAACAATTTTGAAAGTACAAAGTACACCAAGTACAAAGATGTTGCAAGTTGCAAGTTGTTATTTTTTACAAAATTTATCTCATTTTTTACAGTATTTTATAATGTCTGTTATAGTATTATTATCTTATTGTTACAGTATTTTTCAGCGTCAAATGACAGTTGATTTGGGTAAAAAGTGGGTACAAATTCTTAGGTACAATTAGAAGGGTCCTTTTTCTTATTTCCATCTGGTGGGAGTTCAGAGTTGCTTGTACAAACTTACCATATTGAAAGTATTGGCCTGCCTTATCACAGTATTTCTCACCTCCACTGTGAAGACACAAGTTTTGAGCAATTGATGCACTGTGGCACAGTGCGCATCTATTTGATATATTCTATCATCTACGGACTAGATTATCAAATATTAGTATCTTGTTTTGCACTACAAATCAGGCAAATACCAACATTTTTGTTGGTGCATTGAGTTTCTAAATGTTCCTTATTAGAGTTGCAATGTATAGTCCTTCCTTCATCATCCTGTAAAAGGAGTAAACTGTAAATTTCTCATCTACTATCCAACTCCAAATAAGTTGATCCATAAGTTCTCTATCTCCTTGCTGATAGGTTTCTTGCTGAATTAGTTCCATCATGAGTAACTGGTAGTTTTGCCATCTTGTCTATGACATAGTGTTAGACAAGGGTACTTCCCACTGATTACCATCGCTTGCTCCATTTATTGGTATGTTTTTTTCCTGTTGCAAAGGTATATAGCACTGGATATGCATTATTAAGGGGCCTTGACAACCAACAATCTTTCCAAAATTTAATGTGTGTGTCTTACCTTCTTTGGAAGGTAACTGAAAGGTCCATGAAGATGCTGGCAATTTCCAATAACTTATGACTGGTTGAGTGAATTGGATCAGTTCCATCCATCTTGTCATATGATATTTTCCAGTAAGGTCATTCATTGTTTGGAGGTTGGCCACTCCCAATCCTCCTAATTTCTTTAGTCCGATGACTAGTGTCCATGAAACTAATTAAGCTCATATATCTGATATATATATCTGATATATATGTTGATCCTTGTGTCCATGCTATTAGAATGTTCTTTTAATTTGATCAATTTTTTTAATAATCTATTTTGGTAGTAAGAAAGTTTGCATTATGTATATTAGCATGGCTGATATGGTTGCATTTATCAGTGAGCTTGCTTCCTATAGACAAATTAGATGCTTTTCATGAGGAGTCTCTATGTTATCGTACTTTAACTTTTTTTTTTTTTAATATTTTTATTTTGTTTCTTATTTGAAAGAAAGCACTTGTATTATCAATTTCACATCTCCTTAGAATTAATTAATACTTGACAATTTTCTAATTCAGGCATTTCTTTATCTGGACAAGAAATGAGTTAAAATTTTAGCCGGATATCCGAAGTGTTGTAGCTCAAAAAAATTGCCAAGAAAGAGAGGCAAATAGAGACAAAACAGAAAAAAGTGATAAATCAATTAAATATATTGAAATTTAGTTTTGAAAGGCTATAGTGTATTTCGTAGCTTGATTGTGTAAAGAACTTGTGTTGCGCAAACAATGCATGTTGGTCTAGGGATGTAAATATGTGATGTGATTAGTCACTGTAATTTGAGTGTTGTGTTGTAATCAAGTAAGGTTTTTCTAAGTTGTGCCGTGATTAAATTTGGACCATTTGATTAAGATATAACGGTCCTAATCAAGTATGACTCGCGTGACCACGTGACATGTTATTGTTGTTGTCCTATGCGATTATCTAATTATCATGTTTGACTAATTTTCAAAACATACAATGATTTAATTTAACGATTTCATCATATGAGTGAGTTAGCATGTTTGAAAACAATATAATTGCAAGATTAAAGTTGAAGAACTAATATAACCAACAAGACTTTGAACAGATAGTGTATTTCAATTATTCGTTCAAATACACTATCTGTTATGTATGCTAATTGAAGAACCAATAGAATCAACCTACAATGTATTGAACGAATAATGTAAAGTCTAAAGGCTAAGCTTAAATTGTAATACATTTGAACTATCCGTTCGATACAGAAGATTTACCGTTCGAACGGAAAAGTTCAAATACCTAGATCTAGAGCTCTTTCTATAAATAAAATGAATAACCCTTCTCCAGTTTCAAGAAAGCTGCCTCCAATTAAAAAAAAAAACAGAAATTATGTGTTCCTAATTAAGAGCTTCCTTACTTGAGAGAGCAAAAACTTTAATATTCCATTGATAATCTCGAATCCACTTAACTAATTTTTTTTAGATTTAGTTAGAATGCTTGTTTTAGTTCGATAGTGTGTAAAGCTACTTTAATGCTCTATTTCTATAGTCGAGCGGCTTCTCTGCTTGTAGGGCATAAAGGGGCTCGCCGGCTCGAGTATTTCTGCTCACATATAAACATAATTGTGTGACGATAATATGCGTAGGAATCTCCAGCTTGAGCTTAGGCTTAACTTTGTACACGAGTTAGGCCGTGACTTCCCACCTTCGTTGGGCTCATGTATCACAAGTATGTTTTAATGTGAGAATTTTTTATTTATAAAAAACATTATAAAATAATATAGAAAAAGAGATAGAGTATTTCTTATTTTCAGATACATAGAAAGACTGATAGAATATTTTATGAACGGATAGAAGGTAATATTTATCTACCGCTCTTTCTATGTATCAAAAATAGAAGATAATTTTTTGTCTTTTCCTATATTATTTTATAATATTGTCTACGAGTAAAAAATAATTTCTTAGAAAAGGATACTAATTACCAAATTAGCTAAGCTGTCAGATTTTAGCAATTGGGTACTGGAACACTGGACTACTGGGTTCCTGATATTAAAAATATGTACCATCAAATATAAAACTAGTGAGAAAATTTTGTCCGGTACCGATGACTCGGTACGGATCAGTACTTGAGAAGCTGCACCAACAACACCCCTGTTTTAATAGTTTATTGATGTGAGCGTCATAACTACACGTACAAATAAAGGGGTTATGCAGGATTAATCCGACTCTGCTGCTTTTATTCCATAAAAGTAGGAACCTGCTTTTACCATCTCAACCATTCAAATTCGTTGAGATTTGTGTATGGAAAAATTTCTTTATCGAAATACGTGAATGAAAAATTTTAAATGGTTTGGATGATAAAAGCAGGACCTGCTTTTATTCAATAAAAGCAGCAGAGTCGTATCCATGCAAGATTGGATTGGACCTCATATCCAAGCACACGTGTTTTTGTTGTTGTCTACAGTCTACTACTATATCAATTGATTAAATAACTATACTATATTATTATTAAATGACCGAATTTTTTTTTATTTTTAATAAACATAAATATATATTTTCTGAAAAGAAATGATTTTTTTTCGATTCATAGAAGGTACCGAACTACTATTTCTGTCTCTTCTGAAAAAGAAATGGATTACTTCAGTTCACCCTTTCTCAAAATATATTTTTAATATTTCCAAAAATAAAAAAATGAATTAGCAATTAGTCAAAATTAACTGCACTAGAAATGATTATTTTTTTGGTACATTCTTTTTGTTGTTCGTTGATCGATTAAAAAATTGTATGATGAAAATTGTAAAAATTGTATTTATTTCAGAACAAAAATAATGAACTACCCAAATTAAATTACGTAATTAGCAACGAACAAATATCAAGTTTTTTAACCTTCAATCATGTTATTAAAGACAATATCAAAATTGACGTCTGAATTTACAATATTTGACTCAAAGCATAAAATAGACAAGTAAGACGAGATCTATTTTTTAAAGAATACACTAAATTAATATGCTGAGAATCCAGAAGAAATGTGGGTGTGGGTCGGTGACGGTGGAACGGTGGGACTTGTCCGGCACAAAAATGCCAAAATTAAATGATACTTAGACCAACGAAAGCGAACAGACTTACCTGCTGTACCTCATTTGTTCTTTTCAATAATTATTTTTATCTCTCATCTCTTATTTCCCATTTATCTTGCATTTAACTATCTTTTTATAACTAATTCATTAACTATTAAAGTCAAAAATCAGGTAGACTAAATTGAAAACAGAAAACAGTATGTCTGAAATTCACCATGACCACCGTACACACCGAAGAACCTCAACTCAACTTGTTCAGAGACTTGACCGCCTGAGCATCCACCAGCGTCACCGCAAGAGATGCTAAGAAACTCTGGTGCTAGTGCATGAGCGTCCTCCATTTCCGCCATCCTGCCGAACGCCGCCGCCACACCCCACGTCAAGCGTCCTCGTAACCCAAAGCATTTCCCTCTGGTTCCTCCTCCCTCGACCGAACTGGACGGCTGCATGAGCGTCCTCCATCTCTGCCATCCTGCCGGACGCTGCCTCATCGTCCATAGCATTTCTCTCTCGTTCCTCCTCCCTCGACCGAACTGGACGGTCCTGGATTGTTCACGTGGTTTTAGATCTCATTCGAAAAAGAAAATTGCTTAAAAAACGTACGTGGTTTTAAATTCATAAATTTCTTCACAGATTGTCAGAAATATTTGCAAGATTGAACAGGAAAAAAAAACCACTTTTAAAAACGTATAAGAGATGGGTGTGTGATGTCTCCATTTTTTTTTAAAAGCCACAAGATTTCATGTTGGTTATTTATAGATCAGTGTTGGTGTTGGTGGAGGCCGATTGTGATCCAACAATTAATAATGTTCAGGAAAATTTATAATCTGTTTATTATTAGAGGAGGGTTCAAATGCACCCAAATTTCTATGCTCCCATTTGCACCCAAATTTCTATCTCCTTTATCTTCATTTTCAAAGTCTGAATAGTCAATCCGAACCGTTCAAAATGATCATCATAATAAAATATGCCTGGAGACCAAATTTTATATTTTTTGGAATTTGTTTACTATTTTTTTAAGATAAGTACAAATTCATTGTTTTAAAGAGATTCTGGACCATCCGATAAAGCGATTTTGTACCTATCTTAAAAAATAGTAAAAAAATTCCAAAAAATATAAAAATTGGTCTCCAAGCATATTTTATTATGAAGGTCATGTTGATCAGTTCAGATTGACTATTCGGACTTTGAAAATGAAGATAAAGGATTGGGAGCAAATAGGAGCATGAAATTTTGGGTGCATTGGAACCCTCCTCATATATATATATATATATAGATATATATAGAGTAGAACTAGGGTGCTCCTAAGTTCACCAAATCTCTTGTGAACTTGACTCTAAAATATATCGAATCGACTTTAAACGATGAATCCAAACCGTTGAAACCCTTCTACCTAATGAGTGATGCGTCTACATGTGAAGCTTTTAAAGTTTCGAATTAATTTAATATAGAGTCAAGTGGTCAAAAGTTTAAGGTTTATAAATTAATTTTAATGCATTCATTTTTTGGACTCCTTTGATCACTTGACTCTATATTAAATTAATTCAAAACTTTAAAATTTTCACATGTAGACGCATCAATCATTAGGTAGAAGAATTTCAACGGTTTGGATTCATCGTTTAAAGTCGATTTGATATATTTTAGAGTCAAGTTCACAAGAAGTTGGGTGAACTTAGGAGCACCCTAGTTCTACTATATATATATATATATATATATATATATAGTAAATCTAGGGTGTGACGTGCTCACCAATAGGGTTTGGTAAGCACAACTCCAAAAATACATCGAATCGGCTTCAAATGACTAATCCGAACCGTTGAAATCAATGTACTTCGTGAATGATGCATGTATATGCAAAATTTTGAAAGTTTCAAATTCATTTGCTACGAGATTAAGTGATGAAAGAAATGATGAAAAATGAATATATATAACAACTTATAAAATAACTTATTGAAAGATTCATTACTTTAACCGCTTGACTTTGTAGCAAATGAATTCGAAACTTTCAAAATTTTACATGTACATGCATCACTCACGAAGTACATGGATTTCAACAGTTTGGATTCGTCATTTGAAACCAATCTGATATATTTTTAGAGGTGTGCTCACCAAACTCTCTTGATGAGCACGTCACACCCTAAATTTACTCTCTCTCTCTCTCTCTCTATATATATATATATATATTGTATTTTATGAGACAAATATGAGTAAATATTTTTTTCCGTTAATATATCTAGTAAGAATATAAATAATAAAATATTTTATATTAGCTCATCAGATAAGAGTATGAATAAAGAAGTTATTTCTAATCATATGGATAAGTAATAAATATAAAATTATATTAATAATTTTACGTAACTATATAATATATTAATTGCACGGCGAGATTAATTCATATAAAATATTTTATATAATTTTATTTAATAAGAAGTTTATGACTATATTAATTTATATAACATTTTATGTATTTTTAGAATTCAAATTCTTGTAAAAATAATTAGAAAAATCTATCTGAATCCTACTCATCCAATTAACTTCTGCATATTTAATGGCATAATTATATGTTGGTCTTTCGGATCAAGACAAACAATCTACATGTACATGAATCTCAATCTGATAATTCCACAATCCGATGGCAAAGCAAAAATATTATGATCCATAATTTGAACCCGCTAATTTTGTTGTTGTAAATTACACAATGATGCAAACCATCTCTTTCACACACATATTCAATTTCCATGCTCGAAACCATTTTTTCACAACACATTAATTATCATGCACGAATTAATTCTCGTGTTATAAATAATTCATAATTTAAAATAAAATAACAAATTGTTATGAATATATTATAATATGTGGATGCCATTCATTTTGTAACTCCCAATATTAATCCTCATTCAATTATCCACTACCCCACTACTATTGGAATTCATATCCCACTACTATTGGAATTCATTTCTCCATTTATTATTTTGTATGGCTTTTGATTTACATTTTGTAGCCTATAAATAGAGGCTTTGTAATATTGTATTTGATAGAGATGTAATACATGAGAAATATATGAATAAAGAGATTGTCATCTTTTATTTTCTCTCTTCTTGTTTATGTTTGTTAATCTTTATTTTATAACACGTTATCAGCACGAGAGCTCTACTAGTTGAAGATTCGAGGTAACTTTGATATCTCTTATTTCAATTCCATTTAAATAAATAATTCTTATAATAAGTAATTGTTAAATGGAATCAGTTATCAATTTATGTATATTTATTTTAAGATGTGCAATATGGTTCATATTTTTTATGATGTACAATTTTTTTCAATAATTTAATCTTCCTGAAGAAGATTCTAAGAAAAATTTAAAATATTTCAAGAAATCTTCTTGAAGAAGATTCATATGATATAAAAAAAAAATTAATATGAGAAGATTTAAAGAAATCTTTCTGAAGAAGATTTTTATGATGTACAAAATTAATATAAGAAGATTTGAAGATATCTTCCTGAAGAAGATTTACATGATATACAAATTTTATATTGAGAGTATTTCAATAAATCTCCTTGAAGAAGATTTCAACAAGGTTTATATGATGTGTAATTTTTTTTTTACAATGATTTAATCTTCTTGACGAAGATTTTAAGAAATATTATGATCTTTCTGAAGAAGATTAATTTCAAGAAATATTAAGAAGAATTTTCCTGAAGAAGATTTCAATAAAATTTTAAGACTATTTATGTGTTACATTTACATTATATTAATCAAATGGCCTGAAGCCATATGAATATAAATTATGTTGATGAAATGGCCTAAAGCCATATGAATATAAATTATGTTGATGAAATGCCTGAAGCCATATGAATAATGTATATCAAAGTTCATGTTATATTATGTTAATGTCAAATGGCTCGAAGCCATATGTTAAACATAAAATTTATAATGTGAAATTTATTTTTCTTCATAACGTGCAATTTTAGATCTAACGAAATTTTCTTAAATATAGACATATTCAATATTAATTTTAGATCTGACTTGTATTTTTTTTCAATAGGATCATAAAATTTTGTATCATATATCGTGTTAATTTTATATTTTTAATTAAGCTGTAAAAATGCCTCTTGTTATGACGTGATTGAGAAATTGAAGTTGTATTGTGAAATGAAATTGGCCCGAAGCCATAGTATTGACATTCACGGATATCTATTCAATTGGCCCGAAGCCATAGTACTAAATTATTAAAAAGAAAATATTATGTCATAGTATTCAATTTTAACATATTCATGTTAATTTTTTTTTCTCAAAAATTCAATCTTCCGGAAGAAGATTTTAAGAAAATTTACATAATTTGATCTTTCCGAAGAAGATTTCGGAAAATATTAAGAAGATCTTAAGAAATTTTCTTGAAGAAAATTAAATAGTGCAAAAATTTATGTTTAATTATTAATCTTTCTGAAGAAGATTTTTAGAAATAGTTTGAGTAAATTTATTCTCTTCTTATGGTTGAACAATATAATAGTTTCACTAGAAGTGAAAATAATATGATAATAATTTGTCCACAAATTCTTAGATGTGAATATGATAATGAAGAAAAGACATCTTTCCACCGGAAATGGAGAAATAATGAGAATTTTTTTTTGACATAATAGCAAATAAGAGAATTTATGTTATCATTGTGGTGATAAATGTTATTGGCCACGTACCTGTCGTACGCCGTAATATTTTATTGACTTACTCATAATAAGGAGACAAAATATCGAGAAAGTTTTTGTTTGTGAATGTGATTTTTATCTTTCAAATTGAAGTTATTCATTTAGATTTTATTGATTTTTTTTAATAAAATTGCAATTGTTGAAGTCGTATTTATTTTAAGTTTTGTTAGTCTATTGGTTTTGATTGATACAGTCTTAGATTTAGTTTGAGGTCAAATTGTACAGTTAGAGTATCGATAAAGATCAAATTTATTTAGCTAATCAGGTGAAATTATGCTTTATCGATAATTTGGCAAAACTAATATGATACCAAACCAGCCAAATAAAAAAAAAACTAGTCCGAACATAAACTCATATAAGTGCAACTGGTCTCCTGTCTTGGATTTGCTTGGTTATAAAAAAAAAAAAGTAGCCGTTGTACAAACCTGTACCGCACAATATTCATATTAATTGATACATTACCATAATATTGCAATTATGATTTCATGGTGGTATTTTTTTATTTCTTACTTTTTGTTAATTGCAATTGTTATTAATAAAAATAATATATTGAAAGCTCCGGAAGAGCTACATTGTTGTTATATGGAGGAATACAAATTTATATTGATGATGCATATATTTTTCTAAGTCTCAGAGGAATTTGTTAAGTTTTAAGGATATCCGCCGAAATGGGTATCATGTTGAGACAACTAATTAAAAATACATATTAGAGAAATTACCTATATTTCCTCCAGCTTTTACTACGCATATATTAGTACAATTGAAGTACATGTTATTGTAAACTAGAAGTTTACATATAAGAATATGTTTATAGTTTGGCATGACCGGTTGGACAATTCTGGATCAATAATGATGCGAAAAAAAATAATAATAGAGAATTCATAAGGACATTCATTAAAGAACCAGAAGATTATTCAAATCTAATGAATTGTCATGTGCAGCATGTTCTCAATGAAAGTTGATTATTCAACCATCACCAGCGAAAATATGAAATAAATCTCTTACATTTTTAGAACATATACATGGTGACATTTGTGGACCATTTAGATATTTTATGGTTATAATTGATGCATCAACTAGATGGTCACATGTATGTTTATTATCAATTCGCAACCTGGCGTTTGCAAGATTATTCGCTCAATTTATTTGATTAAGAGCATAATTTTATAATTATTCAACTAAGAATATACGTCTAGACAATGCTGGTGAATTTGTTTCTCATATAATGCATGTATATTAGAATTGATGTCGAACATCATGTAGTTTATGTTCATACACAAAATGAGAACATGTTATTTTACATGCAGCAAAACTAATTCGCATCAAGCCAACTATCTATAATAAAACCTCCCCTTTGATATTAGCTTTTGGTCACATATCTAATATTTCCCATATAATAATTTTTGAATGTGCGATATATGTTTTAATTGCTCCACCACAACGCACTAAAATGGGAACTCAAAGAAGGTTGGAAATTTATGTTGGATTTGAATCTCTATAAAGTATATAGAACTAATGACAAGATATTTATTGACGGCTATGTTTGCCGATTGTCATTTTGATGAGTCAATATTTCCAACCTTGGGGGGAGAAAAACAAAATCAGCTGGAAAAATATATTAGTATGAATTATTAGTGTCTCATTTTGATCCTCATGCTAAAGAATGTGAATTAAATATTCAAAAGATAATTTATTTGTAAATATTTACTAATCAATTGCCAGACACATTTATTGATTGAAAGAAAGTGACCAAATCACATGTACCAGCTGCTAATGCTCCAATTAAAGTCGATGTCCTTGTAGGACAGACTAATGAAATTATAGCACGCATGAAGCGTGGAAGACCAATCGGTTCCAAAGATAAAAATCCTCGAAAAAAAAAGGAGCAAAGAATGAAAATGGTCAAGTCGAGGATAAAATAAATTCAGATAAAACTCCAGAAGAGAATCAAATTATAAGTAATGTTGGAGTTTCAGCAGAAACTCAAATATCTGAAATTCATGAAAATAAAGAGATCTCAATAAATTATATCATGAATGGAATAAGATGGAACCGAGATAAAATTGATATCAATGATATTTTTGCATATAATATAGCGCTAAATATAATAAATAGTGAGGATCATGACCCGCAGTCTATTAAAGAATGTCGACAAAGAAATGATTGGCCAAAATAGAAAGGTGCAATTGAAGCAGAGTTAAACCTCTTGAAAAACAAAAAGTGTTTGGACCTGGAGTTCCAATACCTGAAGGTGTAAAATTATATGATATAAAGAGCGACTTGTAGCCCAAGATTTTTCGTAAACACCTGGAATTGATTATAAACAAATATACTCACATGTGGTGGATGCAACAACTTTTCGATATATAAATAGTCTGGCAGTCCATGAAGGACATGATTTGCATCTAATAGATATTGTTATATCATATTTATATAGCTCTCTTGTGAATGATATTTATATGAAAATCTCTGAAGGATTTAAGATGCCTGAAGCATGTAATTTAGGTTCTCGAGAACATTATTCAATTAAATTGAATACATTTTTATTTTGATTAAAGCAATATGGATATAAAAATGATATATTTTGTATTTTTGTGAAAATGTATGAAAATGATTTTGTTATGATTGCAATCTATGTTGAAAGATGAAACTCCTAAAGAGCTTCTAAAATAAATAATTTATTTAAAGAAAGAATTTGAGATGAAAGATTTTGGGAGAATAAATTTTTAGCCTTGGATTGTAAATTGAACATTTGAGAAGTAATATTTTTATACATCAAGAAAAGTATATTACATGTGTATTGAAAGAAAAATTACTTGGTCCTAAAGAACCATATCTTAGTGCAATATGAGTACTTATATTTTTATTGAACATACAATACTTGATATATATATTATTCTAGCAACACACGAAGCTGAGAATGTGTTTGGTTAAGATCTGTGATTCAACACATTCGTCAGACATATGGCTTGTCTTATGGAGAAATGATCCTGACGATCATATATGGAGATAATATTGCATGTATTACTCAAATAAAATCAGGATAATGTTATTAATGTTCCACAAATCCGTTCAAGTGAGAATCTGGCAGATTTATTCACTAAGGCGCTCCTTACGGCAATATTTGAAAAGTTAGTTCGTAATATTGGAGTTTGCCAACTTAAAGGTCTTGATTGATGCTGTAATGAGGGGGAGTTAATATGCACTATGTTTTCCTTAACCATGGTTTTTTCCCACTGGGTTTTCCGGGTAAGGTTGTAGTTGCGTATTTAGAAGAATACTGTACTCTTTTTCCTTCACTAGATTTTTATCTCATAGGGTTTTTCCTAGTAAGGTTTTAATGAGGCATATTCTTATGAAATTGACATCCAAGGGAGAGTGTTATGAATATATTATAATATGTGGATGCCATTCATTTTGTAACTCCCAATATTAATCCTCATTCAATTATCCACTACCCCACTACTATTGGAATTCATATCCCACTACTATTGGAATTCATTTCTCCATTTATTATTTTGTATGGCTTTTGATTTACATTTTGTAGCCGATAAATAGAGGCTTTGTAATATTGTATTTGATAGAGATGTAATACATGAGAAATATATGAATAAAGAGATTGTCATCTTTTATTTTCTCTCTTCTTGTTTATGTTTGTTAATCTTTATTTTATAACACAAATAATCATTTTTTTTTTTTTGCAAAAGTGGAATTCTACATGTTTTATTATGAAACAATGTCCATACAAAACTGAGCATAATATCAAATATTTACTTATTCTAAACTAAAGAAACAACATCCATCTAACAAGCACAAAATCCACAAAACAAGATAACAAGGAAATAAAATAAAATTCACTAATATCAATCACTAATAGCAATCACACTAGGGGAAGAAGAGATCCAAAAATAATCATAAATTCAAGTTATAATGAAGTTTGGTTATCTCAAATGAAGAGGTCCAAAAATTGAAACTTGAATCACACAATTACTCGAAATTACAAGCGACATAATATCAAATATCCAATTAAACACACAAATTTAGGGCCATCAAATTAATATTCAAAGTTCTCGGATAAACAAAAGAAAAACCGAGTAGAAGGGAATCAAATCGATTAATACGATTGAAAGATATCAAATTCATTATATTTTGGACCATTTTCTCACACTTGAATTCGAGTATGTTTGGATGGTGTAAGAATAGCTATAATAGCAAGTTATTCAAGAATAGCTGCTATTCGGAATAGCAATGTGCATCCAAACGATATTTTTCCTATTCGGAATAGCGAGAATAGCTGCTATTATCTATTTCTTGGAAATGTTGGAATACCTACTATTCGAAAGTGTGAATAGAGAAAAATATTTATTACCGTCAACACAGTTCTGAAATGATAAAATTGACACCACTTATTTTATCTCTACGTCGTGACAATTCATTTGAGACCCCACTTGCCTATCTTTTCTCTTAATAAGCACCTTGTTAACACTATTATTTATCAGCTACAGTGAAGTATTCACTATTCCAAATGTACAATCCAAATAATATTTTTACTATTCCAAATAACACCATTTTCACACTATTATGAAAATCACTATTTTTTCACTATTTTTATTTATTATTCTAAATAGTAGCTATTCTAGCTATTCTAGAGTGCATTTTCATAAAATATTAGGACTATTCTGAAAACATTAGGACTATTTTGTGAATTTTCTTAAAATATATGGCGCATCCCTTTTTCAACAATTATTAGTGTCTTGATCTCATACACTAAGAATACAAAAATAAAATAAAATCTAAAATATAAACATTTAATTCTTTGTTACTTCGTTCTACTAATTTTTTTCATAAAATTTAAATGCCATCAAACATTTGTTCGTTAATCGTTATAATCCAAATGTTCCAACCTTTGTCATAAAAAAGTTCCTACTTGCAATTAATAAAAGTCCAAATTTATATTTATACAGAAGCCAACCATGAGGTCCATTTTTGGTAAATAGTATAAATACTGGAACCGTCTCAACTGATCGATTGTGATTTCTTGACCAAACAAATGCTATCGATTGTTTTGTTTTTCGGAAATATCTCATGATAACATTGTTTTCCTAATTAGGGAAATGGGCTTTTCTACCAAACAAATGCTATTGATGCTTGTACTAAATTTTAATGGAACTTGCCTTTTTTTTATATAAAAAAATGAGAGAGGGGGGGTGTCCGATGCCCATCGGACCAAAGTCTGTTCAATGGATAGTTTATACCGTCCAATTCACTTCAAGATCTGTGCGTATCACTTTAATATCCGTGATGTTTGCTTTAATATCAGTGCGCACAGATCTTGAAGTGGGTCGGACGGTAAAAATCACCCATCGAACAGACTCTGGTCCGATGGGCATCAGACACCCCCCTCTCCCTAAAAAAAATAAGATAAATTTTACTGGAGGTCACTAAACATTGTCTTTTGTTACGAATTGGACACTGAAGTTTCATTTGTCTCTTTTTAGTCACTCAATTTTGCTATTTGTTCTAATTAAGTCACTCTATACTTTTTTCATTCAAAATCTTAACAAATTATTCCCATTCTATTAGTATTTTAGATGAAATATACTCATTCTGTTAGTATTTTTGGATGGAATGGGTATATTCCGTTAATATTTTGGACAGAATGTGAATATTCTGTTAAGATTTTGAATGTAAAAGTATAGAGTAACTTAATTAGAAAAAATAACAAAGTTGAGTGATTAAAAAGAGACAAATCAAACTTGAGTGACTAATTCGTAACAAATGACAAAGTTTAGTGACCTCTAGTAAAATTTATCCAAAAAAATAAGTTCGTTGATTCAAAGGCAATGATATATAATATATGTGGACCGCTAGATCAAAATTGGACGACGAGAATAAAAATGAGGTCTAAAATATAAAAGTTTATAAACAATTTAATTTGATCGAAAGGTCTACTAAAATTATGATGGCGGTTGTCTTATTAGTAATTTGAAAGAACTTACATGGGCTAATTTTAATTTCACATGAGGATGCTATGAGCGGGAATTTTTGTTCTTGGTTATTCTTGTGCAAAGTATTTTTTTTTTAATGCTCGACTGATGCAGTCATGGTTAAATCTTGTGCAAATTAAACTTCAAATATTATAACTTCGTAAATTAGATGCAATAAAATATGTAAATACGTAAAGTGTCGTGATGTGTTGTAATTAGTCATGTTATAATATGGGTCTCGTGCCGGTTGTGGTGTGATTGAATTTGGCGAGATGCCACAGCACGGTACGTTAGTCATGCCGTGATCACACATACTATCTTCAAATGTAATCGATCACATTTTGTCACATTTAACTATTTATTTTTTAATAAATTAAGTTAGTTTATTCAAAATTTAACATTCAATTAGGATCTAACTATTCTGATTACATGTAACCTGTGCACATGTAACAGACATGCATGTCGTGCTATTCCATGACAGATAACGGCATGATTTTTTTACATCGATATAGGTCAAGATTAGGGCTGTAAATGAGCTGGCTTGGGCTGAGCTGGGCCTTAGCTCAGCTCGTTAATTCTGGGCCGAGTCTGGACTGAGCTAGCTAGACCTAGGACTTCCGAGTTAAAACCTCATCTCAAACTCGTGACGAGCCAGCCCGAGCTAGTTCGTGAGCTGACGAGCTGGCTCACTGGGTTTGGCTGGATCTTGTTTAAAGAAGAAAATAAATTTTACAAACCTTTTTGGACCGATTTGGACAGAGCTTGACAGTATAAAGTGCACACAAATTCATATAAATTCACAAATTGATGCCTCACCAAGTTAGCTCGTGAGCTGGCGAGCAAGCTAGGTTCCAGCTCAAACTCGTGAATTCTGGAACGAGCTAGTAGCTTGCTGGCTTGTTAACAGTTCAGTCCGGTAACAATCGAGCCACAAACTACTAGCTTTTTTGCCACCGCTAGTCAAGATTAATGAATTTGAATTTCCTCCTAAATTTTATATTGTTCATTAATTATAACGCCCAAACAATAAAATTGTTACAATTGACGGCTCATAATAATAATAAAAAAAATCTATACAAGCAAAATGAAGTTGTATTAGTGAAATTGTGAGATCATCAAAGACAAAAAGGAAAAGTAAACGCGAATCTTAATACGGTCAAATCTATTCTCTGTGTTGAAAACATGAACACAGGTGTTACTTTATTAGGTATTTTAGGCGCTATTTATAATTCTATATAGACTAAGTTCTCTCTCGGTTCGGGCCAAGTCTAGAGAAGGAAATTTGTTACGGCGTGACTAGTCACGTTACGGAACGTCACGTCACGTGTGTCGATTACGTGACATGACTCGCGTGACGCGTGACGTGATCATTCACGTGACGTGACCACATTCTAGTAAAAATATACGTCACGTCACGTCACGCGAACCAGTCACGTCACGTCACGTCACGTGATCACGTTACGTCACGTCACGGTATGAAACATAGAGTATCCAACTTTTTTTATATATATAGAGTATTCAGATTTTTATTATAGTGTAAGTTCAATGATATTGGTACTAATATAGTACTGATTTTTATTTTCTTTAGTTTAGTCTAATGAATGTTTGTAATTTGAATTTTTAAAGTAATGTCAGATGCAACATTTTCTAAAAAAAATAATCTTTACAATATTATTTACTTATTTTAAAAAATTTTATAACTTTTTCCTAAATTTTCAACAATTTAAATTAAAATATTAAAAAAATTGGCATGACTAATTTACGTCACGACACGTCACGTCACGTGTGATCACATCACGTACGGTCACGGCGTGACTACGCGTGACGTGACCATTCGTGTGATGTGATCCTCCGCCACCATTTTGGTCACGTCACGTCACGTCACGTGAAAAAAAAAATTGATCACGTCACGTCACGTCACGTGACTAAATCACGGCGTGTTTGTCACGTCACGTCATGGCGTGTCACGTATTTCCTTCTCTAGGGCCAACTGAAATCGCTTTGCCCAAACGCCCAAACCCGATAACAAGTGCCTTGCACTTGCAGGGACATGTATCGTTAGCAAGCAAGTATGAGAGCAGTTTAGGTCCGATGTCTATCGGACTCAAATTTGAGTTTGATGGGCTCCATAACTGTCCGATCTGTTTAAGATTTGTGCGTACGATTATTGAAGCAAACTCGTACTGATATTAAAGCCACGCGCTCAGATTTTAAAGCGGATTGGACGGTTACATAACCCATCGCATTCAGTCTGAGTCCGATGGGCATCGGACCCAAATTGCTCTGAGCAAGTATAGGGTTGATATCGTATTGGAACCCTGTCTTTTTATTTTTTTGGGTACATTCATAATATCTTTATTTTTTATTTTTTTAATAATAGAAGTTCTTTTAAAAAAAAAAATTATATGCGTGGAGAAAAAATCATACAGATCAATCTTTGATATTTGAATTTTAAATTTTAAAATATTGACATTTAAAAAAATAAAAGTATAATGGATACAAAAAAACCAAGACATTTGAACCCTTGATATTCTCAAACTTTTTCTCTATTTCATATTTATTCATTCAAATCTTCACATAACTAAGGGAGAATTTCGATACCCCTCAAAAATTTTGAAATGATGGATTTCCCCCCTCTAAAATTCATAATATCTTATTTATCCATATAAATTTCAAAACTTAGGAAATTTATTCAATTTATTAACTTTCTATTAAAATTTATTTTAAATTTATAAAGTACCTATTTTACTCTTTATTTAAAATTAAAAATATGCAGTATGTGTAAGAAAAATATTTTGTCTTCTAAATAATCAATTTCGAGAACAGATGATCATTGTTGTACTTGTGACACGTATATATTGACATTTAGGCATATGTTTGTAGATGTGTCAAAAGTAATAAATGAATCATCTGCCCTCAAAACCAACCAATTAGAAGATTAAATATTTCTCTTAAACATGTTACGTATTTTTTTATATTTTTAATAAAGGGTGAAATAGATACTTTATAAATTTAAAATGAATTTTTTTTAATAGAAAAGTCAATAAGTTGGGTAAATTTGTGAGTTTTTGAAATGTAGAAGGGTAAATATGATATTATGAATTTTAGAGGGAAAAAAATGTAATTTCAAATTTTTTGAGGAATATACCTGAAATTACCGAAAATTCAAAAATCAGTAAATCTTTTATGTGATGTCACTTTTGTACTCACACGACACTTTCATAAATACACGTGATATGTATTTTGAAATTATGTTTATTTTTATGGAAGTGACATTATCAAACTACCAGATACACCAAACCATACAATACATTCATACCATCTTTTGTCGTGCCCCTTGGCCAACCCTTTTTAAAATAAAATAAAACAGTCTAGTATATCTAAATTTCTTAATTTTTTAGCATGAGATGAAAATTTCAAATCATTTTTAGTGTATATATTACCCAGTGAGTTTTGAACATGCCACCGTCACTATAAATTATAAATTATAGTGTATTGATTATCAATTGAGAGCAGGTTCTAAATAGCGCCGCTATAGCGTTTTCGGACCATAAAAGCTATGACGTTATCACCGCTATAGCGCGCTATTTCGCGTTATAGCGACGCTATTTGGATATAGAGCTGTTTTTTTAGTCATTCCGCTATGACGCGATAAACATTATTTAAACCTTTGATTGAGAGCGATTCTCATGTACTATTTTTGAGCACTTGATATTCTAATATAATCCTTTTAATCTATAATTGATAGGTGAAAATTCGAAGTGAAATTTAAGATTTTGAATATCTTCAATTTGAGTCTTTCATTGTCAGATCATAATTCAAACCAATTCATAATAAGCAGTCTAGGAAAAGTTTACAAATAGTATTTTCCAACAAAAAGAGAGGAGGGAGTTGTAACTGGTATATTTAGGATTTTGTAAATAATTTTTTATTAATATATTTGTTGTCGGTAATTACTGACAATTATTAAAAAAGAAGAAAAAAACAGTCTAATATGTACTGTATTGTTTTTAAGTTTATTTTTTATATGAGGAGGGTTCCAATGCATCTAAAATTTTATGTTCTTATTTGCATCAAATTCTTTATCTCCTTTATCTTCATTTTCAAAGTCCGAATTGTCGATCCGAACTGCTCAACATGATCTTCATAATAAAATATGTCTGGAGACTAAATTTTATATTTTTTAAGATAGGTACAAAATCATTGTTTTAAGGAGATTCTGGACCATCCGATAAAGTGATTTTGTACCTATCCTAAAAAATAGTAAAAAAAAATCTAAAAAACATAAAATTTGGTCTCCAAGCATATTTTATTATAAAGGTCATGTTGATCGGTTCGGATCAAATATTCGGACTTTGAAAATGAAATAAATGATTGGGTGCAAATGGGAGTTTAGAATTTTGGATGCATTGGAACCCTACTCTTTTTATATATAGTATGGGATGAGTGAAGGGAACTGGGGGTGTTCATTAAATCAAATTTATTTGGTTTTCAATCAAACCAATAAATTTTGGATTAAATGGTTTGTTTTTTTTTGTTTAAATGGTTCGGTTCAATTGTATTATATTATATTTATTTTCATGATTATTAAATGTATTTGTGTATGTATTGAGTTTTGACATTTTGAAATTTGATCTCTCTTATTTCAGTTCAATCAAACAAACTAAAATTTACTTCAATTTTTTTGATTTGGATGTTGTTTGATTGATAAGTTTAATTCGCTTTTGATTCATTTTGATTTTTGAAAACTAAATAAAATTTTAATTTAACTATTTAAATTTGATTTAAACTGAACCAAACTGTTTGGACACTATTAGATGAGTGCCAAGATTTACCAAAATCACCTCCAACAGTATAAATCAAGTAGAAATCAAGTTTTGAACCTATAATCTTTCACACCAAAAACATTATTTTACTTAACTATATATTAGATGTGGTTCTAATATAGTACTTTTAAAGTACTTGCCTAATATATTCCTTCTTATCCATAATTGAAAACTGGAATCCAAAATGATGTTTGAAATTTAGGATATCTGTTACTCTAAAACTTCAATTTAAAATTGAACAGATTATCATATATAATTCACCAATTGAGAAACCTTACTATTCTTGCAAATATACAATCTAGAGAATACAAGTACAAGCATCAGTAAAGTTTTCAAAACAACAAAAAAAAAGAAAAAAAAAAGAGAATACAAGTATAGAAAACAAAGGAAATACTCGGAATTCGGAAATAGGAATTGCCATGTCCAAATCCCTCCTTCCCTCATTGTCGACTAGCTGCTTAATGGATCCATTAACCAGACCCAAAACCCGACAAGATAGCCCTTCCACGTGTTATCTAATCTCCTTCCTCAGAGGTGGACCCAATGTATTCCAGGGCGGACCGCCCCCCTGGATTTTGAGTTTTAGTAGAGATTTATCGGTTCCGACTGGCTTTGTTCTCCCCTGGAAATTTATTGCCTCCCTCTGAATGTTTAATTGGTAATTCGGATTAAATTTATAATTAAAAATAAAATATATTTTTTTAAATATGATTGGTAATTATAATTATAGGTCAGAATATAATAAATTATAAGTCATAACATTATAAAGTATAACTTAAAGTATTATTTTTTATCAAATGCTCAATTATTTAATGGATTTAAATCCGATTAGCTATTTAAATCCGATTCGATATTTTTTTGCCCCCTGACGAAAATTCTAGATCCGCCCCTGTCCTTCCTTGCACCCCCTCTCACTAAACCCTCTATAAATACCATCTCCACGCTCTCTTTCCCTCTCACAGCAGTTTAATTACTTCCTCCTTCCGACTCTAATTTCTCCATTTATAAGCTCAAAAGCCTCAATCTTTTTTCTATTATATTTTCTTTTGAAGAAGCTCAGGAGATGGTTGGGAACTCAAATAGGGTCACAGATAACGACCTAGAATCCCAATTTGCACAACACCAACAAAATATGCAACACATGGAGATACACAAGGTGGCGTTGCCTCAAGGAAACCAAAGCACATGGAAATCACTCAAGCAAAGGTGAACCATGAAATCTCCATGGAAATATCTTTTAGGCTGTGAAAAAATATACTCCATGCATGCACCTACAAAAAATATATTTTTGGGGTTCAATGTACCCCTTTTATTTCAATTGCATAATTTTGTGATATATGTTATAATTGTTAATTTCTATTTCAGTATATTTATTTTAGGTGGAATCATTAATTCTTTAGTAACAACATAAATAAATTTCTAGATAATAAAATTTTCCGGTTGTTCTGACAAAATATATTTGCCTAATATCTTGTGATATTTATTCATTCTTTCGTTTTCATCAATTTAGATTTGGAGAGGTGTTCTTCCCTGATGATCCCCTTCACCAATTTAAGAACCAAACTTTCTTCAGGAAATTGTTTTTGGGGCTGCAATATTTATTCCCAATTTTCCAATGGGGATCAGAGTATAGCCTCAATTTGCTCAAGTCCGATGCAATTTCCGGCCTCACTATTGCGAGTTTGGCAATCCCCCAGGTACTTTTTAAAAATGAAAGATAAATCTTAATCTTTACTTCAATCCATAAATTAATTTACTGGAAAGAAAAAAAAAAACCTTAAAGAAGATATATTTGAAAGTCCAATATTGACAAGAAAAATATAGTGAATTCTATGCAATGTAGAATACATGAATCATTATGTGGTAAATAACAAAAAAGAATAATTGCTAAATTATATATATTAAACAATGATTAAGCACAATAATTTATTTTAGTACTTGGTCATTACCCACATTATAGGAAAGCACTAATTCTTTGCTGTTTCACCTAGAAATTATGGTTGGTGCATAAAGCAATTAAACTTTGTCTTGAAAGTATAAATGGTTGCATAGGCAAGCTTTAAATTTGCATATTTTGCAACTGAAATCATGGCATTAAATGCAGATTTGTCTTTTCTGGTCATCATAAATAGTTAAACCACTTGAGAACTTCAAGAAGAAATGGACACAAAAATAATATATGCTGTCATTTAATGAAATACTTAAAATAGAAAACCAACTACATAAACAGTCTTATTCAACAGATTTGTCTATTTCAATTATGATGCATTTTTGGTGTATATGAAAGATGCATAATATCTCAGTTTAACTAACTAAATTGCTATTTGATGTATAACAGGGTATCAGCTATGCCAAACTTGCTAACTTGCCACCCATCATTGGCTTGTGTAAGTTGAAATTAACCATATATACACAATTCCTCCCTAACTTTTATTATTTTTTCCTTTAAAGCAAGTGAATTTTTTCTAAGCGTATTGTTGTTTTTACGTCTATTCAATACAGATTCGAGCTTTGTGCCACCTCTTATATACTCAGTGCTGGGAAGTTCCAGGGACTTAGCAGTGGGGCCGGTCTCGATTGCCTCTCTGGTAATGGGGTCCATGCTCAGAGATGCAGTCTCTCCTGAACTGCAGCCCATGCTTTATCTTCAACTTGCTTTCACCGCCACATTCTTCGCCGGTGTTTTTCAAGCTTCCTTGGGTTTCCTCAGGTAACAATTGTCCAAAAATGTTTTTTTTTTTTTTAAATGAAAATATGTCGGCTTGAACTGTAGCCCATGCTAATATTGAATTATACACTTGTCATGTAAGAGAAGAAAAACTATCCAAAAGACACTTGTATGCTAGTACATTTGATAAATTTATTACTTTATCAGTGAGGCACTTGTATGCTACTAAGTTGAAAATTTTCACAGAAAGAAAACATATAAACTTTAGAAAAGGTGGTGTGCATTGTAATATCAACAGACCTTTTTTATAAAAAATATCAACATATATAAGAATGATACTCAGGATATTCCTTCTGAGTTTTTTAGTCAAGCTAGGTTACTAAAAGAAGGTTTAGTGCTCGTGGGAATAATTTGAATCCAATCATCATAAATTACCAAGTCTACTGTCAAGTACAAACTCTAGAAATTAACTAGGACTAATATTCCCCTTTCCACTAACATTTAGATTTGCTTTTTTGTACATAGATTGGGCTTTATTGTTGATTTTCTTTCAAAACCAACCCTTATCGGATTCATGGGTGGCGCTGCAATTATTGTATCACTTCAACAATTGAAGGGGTTATTTGGAATTGTTCACTTCACCACCAAAATGCAATTCATTCCTGTCATGCTCTCAGTTCTTCAGAATAGGCAGGAGGTATGAAAACCTATTTTAAGTTTTTAACACATATCTAATATATACCTTCATTTAATTTTTATATTTCTTAGGCCAGTTTAATTTCATTTTCTTTTGACCTTATTTGGATAATTATCATCATAATCTTGGAGGGTAAAAAATGCATTATTCTTATTTACATTATAGGAAAAATATTGGTATCAGACTATCAGATAAAAAAAAAATATACTGTTCATTTTGGAAAATAAGCACTTAGTGCTTATTTTTAAGAGTTTTGAGGATCATTTTATAACTAACTTTATTTTATTACTGTCTTTTTGTTGCAGTGGGCTTGGCAGACAATTGTAATGGGAACTTCATTCTTGCTTTTTCTATTAATAACAAGGCACATTGTAAGATCTTACTTCTTTCCTTTTTTCCCTTTCTCTGGTCCCATCAATTACTTTTACTGCTCCACTAATTGAAGGATATTTCCCAGAAAGAATGGAGCTGGTTCATTTAAAAAATATATAAATTAATAAAAAGGAAGCAAATCAAGAACAGCAAAAAAACAAAAACAAATAGGGTCTATGCTTTGTGAACTTATTCCTGCACCATTTATTTCCATCATAAAAGTGTTTATACTTCCTTTTGAAAAATATTTATTCCTGACAAAAAATATTATGTCTTTCTCAGAGTAGGTGTAATTACTTTTGTAACAGATTGTATATAAATTGAAATTGCATGGAAGTTTAGATTTCATCGCATACAATATGTCACAAAAACATTTATACCTACTATTTCAAACAATATACATATTTTTACAGTCAGGTTTAAACACTTTTATAATTAAGGAGGTATGAACACTTATGGAGTGTAGATATAGAGATGCAACTATCACTTTGTCTATGCTTATGTTAATTATCTCATAGAAAACAAATACAAAGCAGACTATGTGTATAACTGATATGTCAGCAAACGCGTAGCTGCAATATATTGCAATTATTGTCAGGCAGTATTTAAGACATAAACACTTTTTTAAAATATAATTAAGAGAATGGTGGGACCTTCGTCTGCTTGCCACTAAGGAATTGAAATCCACTAATATTTACTGTATAAAAAGTGATACAAATCTTATTTGTTTAAGTTGTGGTTATTAATTCACACTTTATTAGTATTTCTGATTACTTTTTTGAACGAAAGAGCCTTTTCAAAGGTTTGAGGTGTCAAATTTCAAATGCATAACGTCTAATATGTGCGTCTGAAAATTATAAAAGAATAATAAAAAATATTCCTATTTTTTTTTAAAGATAGTGTGATTTTCACTTACTTCTCCCAAACTAAAATTTTTACAATCTCAATCGAGGCTAAGAGGCTTCCATGTCAAGATATTTATCTACCTTTCTGTTACTATTATAAATTTTAAAAGTAGATAACAGAAACCAATACGTGAATAATCACTCGAAAAAAGAAACTAATATGTGAATAATACTGCAAAATGAAACAGAGCTTGAGAAGGCCAAAGCTCTTTTGGGTGTCAGCAGCTGCACCTCTTTCTTGTGTTATTCTCTCTACAATTGTCTCCTTTGTCTTCAAAGCTCAAAAGCATGGCATCACCACTGTAAGTCCTTGTTATAACTAAATAAAGCATTAATTCCTCAAGTTATTCAATCATTTTAATGAAAGATGTTATACTTCTTTGTCATAGATTGGTCATTTGCAAAGAGGAGTGAACCCCCCATCAGGAAACATGTTATACTTCCATGGTTCTTTTTTGGGTCTTGCTATCAAAACCGGCATCGTCACTGGCATCTTATCTCTCACTGTAAGGGAACATAATCAATATTTCTATAAAATCAAACAAAATGTTTCTAAACACAAAAAGAATTAAGTAAAAATGAATTGTAAATGTTTTTCTTTTTGTGACTTGTTTAAAGCATTTGGTTGAGTAACACTTCGAGTTGTCAAGTCAGGAGCACATTTAGTTTATTATGTGTATTAATTTTGTAAATACTTATTAATGTAGGAGGGGATAGCAGTGGGAAGAACATTTGCATCACTCAAGAATTATCAAATTGATGGTAACAAAGAGATGATGGCTATTGGTATTATGAACATGGCTGGTTCGTGCGCTTCTTGTTATGTTACAACAGGTATCTATCTAAACTATAATTGTTTTAATAAATATATTTATATATGATCCCTCCTCTCCAATCAGTTACAGACACATTTCAATTATTTCCTCAAAATTACAAAGATTTCAGACTACTGTGCTATGTTAAACAAATGAAACAAAAATATAAAACCTTAAAAATGCTGTAAAACATTTTTCCTCCAAATCAAGTATACATTTTTTTCAGATAACTTAATTTCTTTTACTTGACTTGAAACAGGATCATTCTCTCGATCGGCCGTGAACTACAATGCAGGCTCAAAAACTGCAGTGTCAAACATAATCATGGCATCAGCTGTGCTTGTCACTATGCTATTTCTCATGCCCCTTTTCTATTACACACCGAATGTCATCCTCTCGGCAATTATCATAACAGCCGTGATTGGCCTCATTGATTTCGGTGCGGCTGTCAGGCTGTGGAAAGTGGATAAGCTCGATTTTCTTGCATTTATAAGTGCATTTTTTGGTGTCCTGTTTATTTCTGTACAGGGCGGCCTTGGCATTGCGGTAAGAGTTATAAGCATTTTATTTTGCTTTTAATCTTGATTTTGAGGAGAAAATTATAAATGAATATTGTTTAAAATTAAGTAACTATAAGTAAATGACGAACAATGTTGCTTTTAATGGTTGTTACGATGTTCTAATCTCTTTTTGTTATTTTTCTTTTTGCAGATTGGAATCTCTGTTTTCAAAATTTTGATACAAGTGACACGGCCAAATACCATACTAAAGGGAATAATACCAGGAAGCCAAAGCTATAGAAGTTTGGGGCAATATAAAGAGGCATTGCGAGTGCCTCATTTTCTCATTTTGGGTATCGAGTCACCAATTTACTTTGCAAACTCCACCTACCTGCAAGAAAGGTACATTTTTCTTGGTTTAGTTATTTCATTTGCACATAAAAAAATGGCTATTCCATTTAAAATTCATTAGTATCCAAATTTAATTTGATTTACTAACTTCATTCCTTGTATCATTTTAAATGCAGGATTTTAAGGTGGGTAAGAGAGGAAGAAGAGGCAGCACAAAAGAGCCAATATCCAATCAAATATGTTATTATCGATATGGGTGGTAAGTTGAAAAATTATCATCATCCCTCTCTAATGCTTCACATTTACTTGTAAATTAACCTGAAAACTAATTATTTTGGTTTTATTTTTCAGCTGTTTCGGGAATTGACACAAGCGGCTTGGACTTACTAATGGAGCTCAAAAAGATCCTGGGCAAAAGATCTCTCGAGGTACTTCATAATATTTTACCCAAGTAGAATTTTTTTTTTTACCAGTATGACAATGTAACTGATGTATTAAGTTTGCTTATTTGTAGCTTGTACTGGCAAATCCGGTTGCAGCTGTGGCCGAAAAACTCTACAAATCTGAGGCATGGGAATTGTTCACCTCAGAGGGATTGTATATGACAGTTGCCGAAGCTGTTGCGGCTATTTCTTCAGTGGAGAAGTTCTATCCATAATTGAAACAAATGTAGTTATATAACTTATATTATAGTAAAGTTAGTCTAACAAATGAACATGTTTTGAGGAAAAAAGAGTTCAATTAGAGAGATCTCTTTATTGTGTTTTCAAAATGAGTGTAAGTTTTATGTTATGCCTCCAGCCTCCCTAGTGAGAAGCTCCTCTAAGAGGAGAGTTTTGGTTGCTGTAGAAATTAATAATCTCTTCTAAAAGCGAGTTTTCATACATAAAGATTTCATCTATCATGAAGATTTTGCTTGATGTTTTATGAATGATTTTTCTATTCTTGATGTTCATTTCGAACTTTGAAAATAAGATAACATAAGAGTGATGGCAATTTGAGAACTTAATTTTTTTTAAAGCAATCCGTAACGGATAACCATCAATTTTTCCGTCAAACTGTTGCACATATGCTTTATGCAAAAATTAACAAAATAATAAGATCAATTTCAAGTGTTAGCAGTTTCAACTTGTTTCAAGTACCTCAAAAAATAGTTTGTTTTTAACCGATTCCTTCTGCAAACAGAAGAGAGAACATGTAAAGAGCCGTGTCAATAGTAAAAAATTCTTTTTTAAAAAGATTTCCTTTTCTAACATGAAGCGACTAAATTAAACAATCAATTAGTACCTTTGGTTCCTTGGAGACGCAGTGAAGAAGCACTTGAGATGAGAAGAACAACCGACAGGGGAAGGAATTCACATCCTCCCTCTTTACTGCACAAGGAATCTTTTACAATTATTGAATCTCGACCATTCATTTTAACTTGGCACAAATCTCAAAGCCCAACAATACTGCCCCATGTTTACCCCGAATCTCAAACCAACTGAGATTTAATCTCTAACCGTAAAGTGACGTGCATCCTCTGTAGTAATAGAGAGGATATGGATCCGAGGGGAAGGGGAGCAATCGGAAGGAATTCAAATAACCTAAAGTAACTCAAATTTTGAGTTTATATCGGACTGTAGATCGGTTTTCACACGAATATTAAAGGATCCTTGTACATTCAATTTTGAATCTCTGATCAATCTAAACTTAAAATTTGAGTTACTTCAATTGATCGTAACTGTTTGGGCAAATTTTGATAAACGTCCCCACATAAATTTGATAATTAGCGAGTGATCCTTTTTTTTAATATCTTTAGGGCTTGTTCGGCGTGTTACTGTGCGCATGGGAAAAAAAAAAGTTCGCTCAGACTGAATTTTTTTTTTCACGAACACAATAAAAATCAGTTCAAAATTTTTTGTTCCCATACCCATTAGCACGCTGAACAAGGCCTCAGAGAATGATTCTTGTGGGGAAATTTAGAAAGATTCTTATGTGTAGACTGTAGTACATTGTTTCACTGCACGTCTGCACCTCTTAAAAAATATCACTTTTGGCCTTCAAATTCAGCGAAGGGTTATCTAACAATTAACCGCATTGCGTGTTAGTCTCAAAAGAGGGAAAAAGTTGGCAATACCCATATAAAAAAAGACCAATATTCTTGTAAAATTTTCCCATGATACAGACCAGTGGTGCTTTTGGAATTTGATGCTCCATCCTTCTTTAAACTAAACACCGTATGGAATCTCAAAAGACCTACTAAAAAGTGTTCGGAACAAATTGGTCCAGGCTTCTCGATTAATTAGAATGTTGTCACATATAAGAACTCTATATAAAATATTCATTAAATTTAAAACATAATTTATATTTATCTTAAATTTTCACACAGAGTTCATATATATAAAAAAATAAGACTAGTGTGCTATCTATAGTATAGTGACATGTCGTGCTACCTCTTTAAAAATTTATTGAATATGTTTCAATTGCTAATCCAAATTGTTGAAACCAATCTACTACATAAGTAATGTATTTACATGCCAAAATTATAATGTTTTGAATTCACTTGGTATAAAGTCAAGCGGTAAAAAAAATAAGAATTATAAGTTAATTTTAATACATTCATTTTTTATTATTTTTTGACCGTTTGATCTTATACTAAATGAATGTAAAAATTTGTAAATTTTATATGTAAATACATCACTCGTGAAGTAGATCGGTTTCAATAGTTTGGATTTGTCGTTTGAAGTTTATTCAATAGATTTTTAAAGAAGTAGCATAATATGTCACTATGCTATAGTAGCACACTGCACGCCAGTCTTATTCATGTAAAAAATACTCTATTGCAGAGGGTATGAGGTGATTATGTTCGTGATATATTTTTGAGTTTGAATCCGGTCCATTCGTTGTATACTACCATAAATCTTGGATCCGTATCCTCTGCTGCACTTTTAAAGTGCAGCAGGGTGCTGCACTTTCGGATGGCCCAGATTTAATCTCCAGCCGATGAGTGCTCGGATGATGGAGGGGGCAATATTAATTTTGCTTTAAAATTCGTGCAAAAATCTTATTTTGTCTATCCGATCAAAAATTAACGGCGAGATTAAAAGTGCAGCACTCTGCTGCGCTTTAAAAATGCAGCAGAGGATGCGGTTCCATAAATCTTAAAGGAGTTTCGTGCATTATGAGTCTGGACTGGATTTTCCTTTACAAGAGGACATGGTGGGAAGAGCGACTCCTGGGGCGAAAAAGGCGACTTTCAAAAGGCCTTGGGGAAGACGACCAAAACCATATGAAAGCGAGAGACTCAGGCGGGAACTACGACAGCAGGAAGAACAGTGGCGACGTGACGAGGCACAGTATGAGAGAGATAGAGCCAAAGGTAAGGGACCTGCCATTTATGCTCACCCGAGCATTAATGCAGACAGAGGTTGGCAGAAAGTGGGATATGGTAGAAGAGGCCCAAAACAAGGAGAACAAAATCAAGGACAGGGCAGGTACGAGGAACAATCTAACATAACTGCTAGATTAAAAACCAAATCTTTTGCTTCAAAAGAAATAGAAGAGGCTTATGCCAAAGCATTTAAGGAGGGAAGATGTTTCCGATGCCTATCTAAGGATCACAGAAGGGCTTTCTGCAGATAACCTATGAAATGCTTTAAATGTGGGGGTATAGGCCATAACTCCGGTAGATGTACAAAGGGAAGTGAAAGTCAGGGACATATAAGAAAGCAAAATAATGAAGAACGCATTCACAGACCTTGGCCAACAAAGGGAGAACACACTTATGCACAAGTGATACACAAAAACAAACCATTCCAGGCCAGGCCACCACTAAGGCAAGAACAAAAACCACGCCAATCTCACCAGCAAGCACCTAACCAAACCCACACAAAGCCACCACGCCCGCAACCAGCACCTCCAAAAGGAGATCAGAGTTCTAAACCAAAAATGGAGGATTTCTTAGAAGAAAGGCCAGAGCACACACATGTCTACATGCCTCCCCGGGAAGGGCTACACCCACAAACAGAATTCCTCCAGCAGACAGGTATGATTGTGATAACGGAAGGACATAACATACCAAACTTGTCAAGAGAAATAGCACAATATTTCTCGGTTGAATTTGGTTGGAACTGGCAGGACTATGAAATTTACCAGAACAACCCAGCAGATGATGCACCACTGATAGTTACCTGTCCAACTGAAAATGCACTAAGAAACCTGGTTTGGCATAGTCCGCATGATATACTGCCGGGAATTCAAATTGGAGTCACAAACTGGATTCTGGAGTGGAACTTGGAACCTAACCCACCACCGTATCAAGCGTGGGTTAGATTATGGGGGTTGCCTTTCCAGGCATGGAATGGAAAGGATATAGAGAAAGTGACAACTGGGCTGGGGAGAATCACAGCGGTACTGCCATATAGGAAACAAGCCAGGCATTTTAGAAGCATTACGGTTAGATTGGCATGTCAACATCCGCGAGAAATTGCAAAGTTCGCAAAATACCATGAGGGTATGAGCTCGTGTGATGTACGCGTTGAGTTGTTGCAATGGCGAATCTGGCAGCAGGGACCATTCCCATTGCATCCAGATGCATGGGATGACCAGATACCACCGCAACCAATGCAGTCGACCAACCCTCCGCCACCAGCAACCCCATCAAACACCACAGTGTCTAGTGATAATGGAGCAGGTACAGCAAGTGGGGACAGTGGGGGATCACACAGTGTACATGGCCCAACAAGTGAAATACAACGACTGAAAAGAAAATGGAGAATCAAGGCAAAACTGAAACAAAAATGGCAGCTACGTAAGAAAGGAGAAGAAAGGAAAGATACACCAAAGGTTACATCAATGGAGACCCAGACAGTAACTGAAGCATCACCAAAGGTTACACGAGATGAGGGATTAGTGGTGACCTTCCAACGGGACAAAGGGATTTTTCAATTAAAAAAAGGTGGAGAAGTACTGGGATGTATTCATCTCCAGTCAGAGGTACCTTGCAAGGACAGTGAGAACATTCAATGCACTGTACCAACTTTTCACCTTTCCCAAGAGGACATGCCTCAAAATTTAGCAGAGGTAGAGAATAACAACAAGGATGGGATGGTAGTTGCGTTTAAGCAGGAGGATAACCAGGGAAAAGGTGAAAATCAAATCATAGTCATACAGGATTGTCAGGGGGGGGGCAAGGAGACAAAATTGGTGAATTTGAGGACAGTGGGTCAGAACAAACCAGTTCTGAAGAAGACCACCAAGTTGATTGAGCCTGGGAAATCAATAGGCCCAGAGAAGAAGAAAAAGGCTTGTCTGACAGGGAATTAAAGGATGAAAATGAAGAGGAAATGAAATGGACTTTAGCACTTCCATGTGGGCCGCAGTATGAAGATAAAACAGAAGAACCCCTGGTGTTACAGCTGATTGAAATAGACCACAATGAAAATTTAAGCCAGGAGATGAAAACACCCAAACCCAAACGCATCAAGAAACAGACAGATGTGCCAATAAGGCGTAGTGTTAGGATATCAGAAAGTGAAAGTAAAAATACTATGGCAATCCACCGCGTGCCAAGGGGGAAAAATTGGAAATTGATTTCCAAGATAGAACAGAGGACATAGGGGCGACTCTAGCAATAGAGCTCGTCAAAGAATCAGGAGCCCAAGCCACAGATGAAATCGAGAAAATGTTTTTGCAGCTGGAACAAAGTGAACTAGAGGCAACCAAAGTCACAAAGACAACAGACGAAGAAACGAGCAAAACACAGGTTCTCGATGAGGTACACACAGGTACCCATGTCTGACAAGCCGAAAAACAAAAGACAGAACTCCTTCACAGGGAGTGATGAGGGAGAGGAAGTACAAGGCAGCGAGGGTAGGTTAGTTAGTAAAGGGAGGGAAGCAATATTTTTTGTACCACTTATTATAGATGAAGGTTGTTTTAAATTTAGTTTTAGTTTTCTTTTTGCTACAAGTAGTCAGAAGGGACCAAGTAGTTTGATTAGGATGATTTATGTAAGAATGCACTTTCTTATGATGGAGAAAGGGGTGCCCCATATGATGTATTATTGTTCCCATGATTAGTGAAGGAATTAAAAATTTTAAGTTTGTGTCATGGAATGTGAGAGGATTGAATGACAAAAGAAAAAGATCCCTGGTGAAAGAAGTTATAAAAAATTCGACACCTCATATTGTATGTTTGCAAGAGACCAAGTGGTCTAGTAACAACAAGATACTGGTAAAAGAAACAATGGGGGCAAGATTACATAGTTATGAGATGATTGAGGCTGAAGGCACAGCGGGGGGATTAGTTATAGCATGGGATCAAAATCAGTTCACAATTTGTGACCATAAGAAAGGAAAATACTGTCTGTCGATAGATTTTGCCATTAATTTGGATAATTCAGTGTTTAGATATACGGGAGTTTACGGACCGGCAAACCAGCAAGACAAGGGAGAGTTCTTTCAGGAACTCAGAGAAACCAAACCAGATATTCAAATGCCATGGATGGTTGCGGGAGACTTTAATGTGACGTTAAAATGCCAAGATAGGTCAAACACTAATTACCCGGCAAGGCACATGATGAGGTTTAGAGCATTACTGAATGATTTGCAACTAATCGATATGAGATTACAAGGAAGAAAGTTTACATGGTCCAATGAAAGAACCTTTGTAAGATTGGATCGATTTCTAACCAACTCAGAATGGATAGCATTATACCCCAATACCAGTCAAATAGCATTGGAAAGCCAGTTGTCCGATCACTGTCCATTACAGTGCTCGATACAAACAAAATTCCCATCTACAAATATCTTCAGAATAGAAAATTCATGGTTGAAAGTGGATCAATTTAGGCAGCTGGTAAATGACACATGGAGAGAAGCGCAAGTGGCAACAGATCCGACACAGCTGCAAAATAAAATGAAGGGACTTACAAAGGCAATTGTGAGATGGAAGAAGGAATATATCAAAATAAAAAACTACCAGAAAAAATTATGCAGTGAATGTCTACAGTGGCTGGTGGTACAGTCAGAGAGGAGAAGCTTAACATTAGTGGAAAAATATCTGAAGGAAATATTGGGGGTAAGGCAACAATATTTGGTGATAATGGAAGAAGAAAGATGGAAGCAAAGGGCGAAACAGATGTGGGTCCAGCAAGGGGACAAAAACACAAGGTTTTTCCACCAAATGGCCACAATTCGAAAAAGAAAAAACATGGTTCAAACAGTAACACATGAAGGGATTCAGATAATGGAACACAAAGGAAAAGCAAAGGTATTCTTCCAGCACTTTGTTAAACTTATGGGATCAGCGCATCAACAGGGAATGTCCTTCAACTATGAAGCACTGTATCAAGATGATCAACAGAATCTGCAAGAACAGCTGTTGCATTTGACAGATGCAATTACAGAAGAAGAGATCAAGGCCATGATACGCAACCTTGCAGTCAACAAATCATCGGGCCCGGATGGATATACTAATGAGTTCTACCAAGAATTTAGAGATCTAATTCTACCTGACCTGTTATTAGTTTATAATAATGTGTTGTTAGGAGAGCAACACGGATTAGAGCCACTAAATGATTCATATATAGTTCTCATTCCCAAGAAGGAACAACCTACAAACCCGGGAGATTTCCGGCCGATCAGTCTGATCAATTCAGTACAAAAAATGTTCTCTAAGCTTCTGGCTAATAGAGTCCAGCCGATAATGGAATTACTGGTAAGTAAAAATCAAACAGGGTTTGTAAAGGGCCGGCATATCAGTGAAGGGTTCCTATATGCGCAAGAAATTATCACAGGGGCTACTAAGCAAAAACAACAGATGGGATTGTTCAAGGCGGATATTTTCAAAGCCTTTGACACGTTGTCGTGGCAATTTCTGACACAAATCATGAGGGCGAGGGGGTTCACGCAAAGATGGATACATTGTATTACAGGAGCAGTATTAGCGGGATCAACAAAGGTGCTATTGAATTCTACGGCAGGGAAAAAGATCATATTAAGAAGAGGGGTCAGACAGGGTGACCCACTGTCACCGTATTTATTCATAATGGCCATGGATTTTCTGTCAAGATGGACAGAGAAATTAACAAATCTAGGATTGCTACAAGTGCCATTTCGGGGCTGCAAGCCATGTTTACTATTTGCAGACGACACGCTATTTATGATCAGGCCGGTATCACAACAACTAAGGTTCCTAAAAATTGTGCTGCACATGTATGGAGAGCTATCGGGATTGAAGGTCAACTTGAACAAATCAGAAATTCTGGTTACTGCCTCACAGCCAGAGCATGTGCAAGAGTTAGCGGCAATAATGGAGTGTGCAGCAGGAGACTTTCCTATTACTTATTTGGGCCTCCCGCTAACAGATAGAAAATTACAGAAAATGCACTACTTGCCTCTGATACAAAAGATCACAGGTAAACTTACAACATGGAAAGCAGACATGCTCTCCAATAGGAGGAAGGATTACACTGTTAAACGCAACACTCACAGCGGTACCTATATACATGATGCAAGTTTTCTTATTGCCTAAATGGGTTATCAAGAAAATAGATCAAATCAGAAGGAAATTTCTGTGGCATGGTCATAAAGGACACGTGGAGGGAAATAGATACATGAGTTTGGCATCGTGGACTTTAGTGACAAGATCAAAGAAATCAGGGGGTTTAGGTGTCAAAAACCTATACATAATGAACAAGGCTTTACTGGCAAAACTGATGTGGAAGTGGCATCAGATAGAGAGACCGCTATGGATGGAGATAGTGGTAAGGCAAAATGTCAAGCCTTGGGAAATCTCAATCCCTTCAAGATTTTGGAAAAGCTTTACAGAAATACTACCGCTCATGAAGAACTCAATCCAATTCAAGCTAGGCCGAGGAGATAGGATAAGATTCTGGACGGATAACTGGACTCAACAACCATTATGTGAGAAGTACCCCACACTGTACCAGTATGCAGAAAACAAAAAAATCACAGTGCAGCAGGCAAGGCAGGGCAACCAGTGGCAGTTAATGATACCGCAACTGATGTCGGTATGGGCACAACAGGAACATCAGCAGCTGCTCACAGAATTGCAAAACTACGCACCCGATCAAAGCCAGCAAGATGAAGTGCAGTGGAAATGGAGCGACAAAGGTATTTTCACAGTAAAATCCTTTTGCATACAAATGGAAAAGGAACAAGGAACTGATGCACATACAGAGGCACAATATATTTGGGATATTAAAGGCCCGGGAAGGGTAATGATATTTATATGGTTAATGCACAACAACCGACTATTAACCATAGATAATCTCATTAAAAGGGGGTGGCAAATGCCAAATATGTGTCCCATGTGTAAAATGCAATCGGAAACAGCACAGCACTTGTTCCAGGAATGTGGGTATATAACACGAATGAAGAGACATCTTGCTAGAATGTTACCTTCACTATCCCCCCGAGACTGGTACCAAGCATCAGATCCTGCCAGTATTGTTTGCCGAACAGAGGAGAAAAGCATAAGACAAATGCAGGTGGTCATCTGTTTTGTCACTTGGAGAGAAAGATGTAGACAATTTTTTACAAATAAAGCAAAGGAGTATGACATATTGGCAGGAGAAATCGCACAAGAGGCTCAGAGCTGGTTTGGAATCACATGAAGAGAGGACGAGCTAATGTCTACAAATAAAATCTTTACCTGTTTTTTTCTGTTAAATTATTGTAATTTTGTTTTATTTTGCCTTTAATTTAGAAAACAAAATGTACTTTTTTTGACACCACTGGTGTCAACATATCAATGGAATCGGGAGGCTAGACCTCCATATTTCGTTTCAAAAAAAAAATGAGTCTGGACTGGATTAGTTCGAATTCTTTCTGATCAGAACAAACAGAGAGAGAGAGATGCATCCTCAAAACTAAAAAAAGAGATCCAAAAGTTCGAGCCTTTTAGGCAACGAAATAAATTGCCCCCGTGGGTTAGTTTGTTTTAAGGCCTGTCATAGTTCAGGCCCAATAACAAGCCCACTTGTGCTGATGTAATCCTAATTTAGTCAAAGTGAAAAATTAGGCTTAACTACTAGGAGTAGGTCCGATGGGCATCGGACCTACTTTTAGGTTCAATTAGCTCTAACATCGTATGATTAGCATTAAGATTGATGCACACAGAAATTGAAACAGATATGTACGGATTTAATGTACGTAGCACGGATCTTGATGCAATCGAATGGTAATTTCATCCATCGTACCAAAGTAGGTCCGATGCCCATCGGACCTACTCTGAATTTAATTAGTAGACGGATCCTGCTTGTGATGCCCGGAACTAAAACAAAATTACCAGAATACTAGGCTTGAAGCCAGGGTTTAGCGAGTAGGTTTCTCTGTAGTAACTCAAATTTTGAGTTTAGATCGGACGTTCGATCAGAATCGGGGCCAATCCGGTCCGAGGTTGAATGCACGGGCTCTGGTGCTAATGAAGATCAGACGGTCCGGATCTAAAATTAAAATTTGAGTTAACTCGGGTGATATAGATTCGGGTTTGGTTAGTGTTTGTTTACTAGTGAATAATTTATTGGTGGTTGCTTATTTTGACGATTCATTGAATATCTTCACTGGATCCAAAGAGGGGGTGGAGGGATCCAGGGCAGGAGAGCGAGGGAGAGGATGCAATCTTAGTGATTGAGCAAAATTCAACCCATGGATTTTTCGTGGCATCTTTCCGTTTCAGTGTTCATGCTGTTTGCGCTCTTCTCTCTCTTTCCTATCAACGCCGTTGCCAGAGGTGGCGAGCGCATCCTATCCCAGCCAGGTCTTTTACTCGGTTTGTTTGTATGAAATTTTGTTAAATTACTGGATATTTGTTGATTTGAATGAGATGTGTCTATTTTATGTTATCTCCTCTTTCTCCAATTTCTAACTCAAAACGATGTATTGATTGAGGTCAGTGAGAATCAAACTGACGCAATTGCCAATCTCAAATGTACATAAAACATTGGGTGACTATAACAGGATTGTTTGAATTCTGTTGTCAAAGCCCAAATCTGAGAACTATAACTTCAATGGTATCATTTTTCTTAATTTCATTTATCTTTTCATAACTAGGTGCAATGAATCATAGCAAAGGTTTTTCCACAAGACGTCTTTTCGGAGTGAAAGAACATCCACTGACGTATGCTCCCAAATTGACTTAATCTGTATTCTTTTTCCCCCGATGTTATTAGTTTGTTTCACCTGACATCATTAATTGAAACTTTGATGGAGTCTCAGCTTACCCTAACATCAGCCATAACTCAAGTACTGCAAAACAAACAAAAAGAAAGGCACCAAGAATATGAAATTCTGATGCCCTCTGATATGAATCATATTGTTTGTTCATTTTGTTTTTTATAGGGAAGAAATTATTCGGGGGTATATGAGTAATTTTGAGTTGGAGAAGTCCATGAAGGAGTTTGGAAAGAGATGTGCTAACATATCATATGTATACAGGTACATTAAACTCAGAGCTTTTTCACCAATTTCTATTGATTAATTGAAGAAGGCTCACAAGTTCCAAGATCACCAATGTGTGCTAATTTGGGGATTGAATCCACGATAGCAAGTCTTCGGCAACCTCACCACTCAATATACTAAACCATTTGAACCTTTTTAACCCAATATATTGAACTTGAGTGGAAATTAACTTTGTATATGCCATCCAGTACCAGTCATGCCTGGGTATGGTACTGGTATACAACAGGTCCACTTAACAGTATTTGACCCTTTTCTTCCTAGTTTTTTTTAATATTTCAGTATGGCTACTCATAAATTATTTATTTATTTTACTTTTTCGAGGGATTATATAATTAACTACTTTCAGCATAGGAGAGAGCGTGCAAGGATTTCCGCTGGTATGTACATGTAAAGAATAAATTATGTATAGAAAAATGCAAACTAAGTTGTTTTATTTGGTTATTTGCTTATCTTTTAATTATTTATGTAGTGGGTGATTGAGATTTCTGACAAGCCGGGACAGAAAGAACCAGAGCCTTCATTCAAAGTTAGTGCAGCAACTCTTCTCCACCTATATATAAATCTCTTGTTTTTATAGTTACCATTTTTTTATTATAAAAGAAACATAATAGACAAAAATAAGATTAAGCCTAAAGCAAATAGAAACCTGTTATAATTTGCATTTACTGATACCATTATAAGTAACTCTTATGGCTTGTTAAGAATATGTACTGGAACTAGTGCTACTATATAATGTTCTTATTTACTTATTTTATTACAGTATATTGGAAATGTGCATGGTGATGAACCAGTCGGAAGAGAGCTACTTATGCGCTTAGCCAATTGGCTGTGTGATAATTACATGAAAGACCCATTGGTAAGTACTTCATTTATAATTTTGTTATATGATACCTTTTTCTAAATATTTTATAACTCTACAAACCAGTTTTTGAAAATGCTTGATCTTTCTTTTTGGCATTTGCCCTTGACCTTGTGGAAGAAACAAGTCAAAATGCAGAAAAATAAAGTATCTTTCATTTAATTATGTTTGATATATTTTCTTTAATGTATTTCTGTAGCACTATGTTCTCTTTACTTTTGTTTGACAGGCAAACTTGATTGTAGAAAAGGTTCACCTTCACATCCTTCCCTCAATGAACCCTGATGGATTTGCACTCAGAAAACGTGGCAATGCAAATGATATTGACCTTAACAGAGATTTCCCAGACCAAGTAATTTAACTGTTTTTTTTTCTTTAAAACTACTTTAATTCTCTGATTTGGCGTCTGCTAATTTCACCTATTAATATGGTTATTTTCCAAAGTTCTTTCCTATTAATGATATGGAGAGCTTGAGGCAACCTGAAACAAGAGCTGTTATGAATTGGCTTCAAAGAGAGCATTTTACGGCATCTGCCAGTTTACACGGGGTACTTATTTTGAAAACATTTATTGGTATATTTTCAAATATGTTTCGAGGAAAAATGAATATGAGGTACCTATAAGACTGAATATAATTGCCCTTATGATTTTCTGTGATTTATATTACTGGTACAATGTTAATTGGTATTGTCTAATCAGTCCTTCCTGATGGATTTTTTTGTATTTTGTAGGGGGCGCTTGTCGCAAATTATCCTTGGGATGGATCTGAAGATAAAAGGTTGGCAGTTTTAGTCATACTTATTATCTTCCTTTTTATCATTTGTCCTCATTAATTTTTTTCTAATCAATTTTTGGGTTTCTAGGAACAAATATTATGCATGCCCTGATGATGCAGCATTTCAATACATGTCGACAGTATACAGTCGATCACACCACAACATGTCTTTAAGTAAAGAATTTCCTGGCGGCATCACCAATGGGGCATTTTGGTAGTTTTATTACAAACTTTAATACAAGAAATACATTCAAGTCATCAAAATTTGGCAAAATTTGGATTTACGAATCTTATCTCTTTATTTTTGGGTATTTTTAGGTACCCTATATATGGTGGTATGCAAGACTGGAACTATATACATGGAGGCTGTTTTGAGATAACACTTGAGATAAGCGACATCAAATGGCCTAAAGCCAACGAGGTCATTACCATATATTAATTTTGTCATTTGTTTTTATTTTCTTATTCTATTTTTAAATATAATACGAATATTTTCAATTTGTAGCTACATGCATTATGGGAACACAATAAAAAGAGCATGTTGAATCTTGTTGCTAGTCTTGTGAAGGTAAATTTATATCTCTGTACCTTGTACTGTGTGCAAATGTTTTAACTTCTTTTAATTAGAAAGGACCCTCCATAATGTCTATTACAGTAAACTTCTATATTTTGAAAATTATAGTTTTAACTTCAACTATGCTGTTATCCGCCTTGTTGTGCAGATCTAATTTGCAACTTTTTGGAAATTATTTTTCCAATTTGATTAATTAACTTGAAATTTTTATCAGGCAGGAGTTCATGGAAGGGTATTTTCAGGAGAAACAGGATTTCCTTTACCAGCCTGTGTGACTGTGGAGGGAATCAATTACACGGTTAATTTAATATTCTTACAATCTTACTTGTCAGAAAAGTTTATTTCTTTTTACATTGTCTCCAATTACCCTAATTCAGCCAGAAAACCATGTAGTCAAAACCAAATAAAACATGAAAGGTCACATACTTAGACCAGCCTGATAAACATTTAGCATTTGTCGGATAATAGTTACTTTTACTCTGTTAATATCAGGTTAGAGCCGGTAGCATATATGGAGATTATCATCGCATTCTTGCCCCCAAGGGTAGTTATAAAGGTAATATCATAAAAGTATATTTTTGTTTATTTATATATTTATTTAGTTTCTTCAACTATGGCCTGACCACATACAAGATCTCATACTTGTGCAAATAGATAATGTATCAAATGCCCTTGTAAGTTAGTGGTGCGTCAGAAACACCTCCCCTCTCCTGATGTTTAGAAAAATGCCCAAATTACCCTCTAAACCCTCTATTTTAGTTCACATTAACAAGGAGATAAACAGTGATACTTATTTGCCATTTTTGATGCATTTGAAAACGTTTGTGCATATGAAATTGGCTGTAAGAATACTATATTTGACAATTCTTTTATTAAATTTGTAGTAATTGCATCCATGCCCGGCTACCAAACAAAATATACACAAATACAGATAAATGATGAAGGCGTAAACTTGGACTTCATTCTGACTCCAGAAGAAAGCAAGAAAAAATCAAAACCTAAAGGTTGCGATTGCAATTGTGAAAGGAACAATCAAACCGAGTTATTTCCGTTCTTTAATAGAATTCCCACGGAGTTGTATCTCATTGTTCTATTTATTCTCTTGTTCCTTTGCTTCTTGTTCAAGAGGAGAACTATACTTAAGTTTTCTAGACATAACAGGCAATATACAGGGGCTAAACGATCCACTGTTGTGTAATTTAAAACAGGATCAGGTGTTAGTTAATATAGGAGGGAAGATGTGATTTGGAATTCTTATATGATGTATACCTTGTGCGTCTATTAATCTGCCCAGATTAACATGGCCGAAACAGCTCTATTAATTTGTAGTAAATTTAGATCAGAAATTCTTGTCGTCTTTACCTTGTGCGTCTCTAATTTGCATCTCAAGTTTCAGCCATGTTTTTCACTTCTGCTCATCTCAAATGACCAACATTTTTTTTTCTTAGTTGTATAATACAAAAAGGTTCAGAAGCTTTCTTTTTGGAGTCCGTATCCGCCAGATACATGAGGTGCAATATATAATTCTTCTTAAAAAATGAAGAGGGGCAATGTGTATAAACGGATGGTCCAGATTAATTCCATTTGGGCCATATTCAATCCTGTGCCTATAAAACTATAGGGCATCTGTTTTGAGATTCGCGTCGGGTTAAAAGAACGGTCCAGATTTAACTATTGCACCGCAGGTACCTGAGGATCTGAATTCTGCTTTTGGCCTAGGGCTTCTAGTAGGCAGCTTTAGGCAAATATAGCGGACAATAACCTCCTGTAGAGGATGGGCCTCACTTTACAGTTTGAGATTAAATCTCAACCGGTTTGAGATTCGGGAAAATAGGGGCAGTATTTTTGGGCTTTGAGATTCGTGCCAAGCTAAAAAAACGGTCCAGATCCACTAATTGCAAAAGATTCTCTTTTCAGATAATGCACTGGATGTGAATTCAAATATAAGATAGTTACTTAAATTGTGGTTTCCAGACCGGACCAATATCCTCCCAGGTACCGTAGAGGATGGGTCTCACTTTACGGTTTGAGATTAAATCTCAACCGATTTGAGATTCCGGGAAAATAGGGGCACTATTATCGGACTTTGAGATTCGTGCCAAGCTAAAAAGAATGGTCCGGACTCCGGATCTACTAATTGTAAAAGATTCCCTTTTCAGATAATGCACTGGATGTGAATTCTTCCAGACCGACGACTGGATAGCTTTTTTCGCCACACTCGAGTTGTAATTCTTGAATTTTGAAGTATCGAAATTCACCAATTGGATCTTATGTACCGAGATATTCTGAATTATTCTCTTATCAATTTATTTTTAAATAAACAATGCTCTAATAATAAAATTCATCTATTCAATCACTCTTCAATAACCCATTAAAATCGAAATGTAATATTTTATATGATAATATTTCATGGACTTTTCCAGAAAAAATTTAGCAAATGTTTTCTCTACATCTTTATTAAATCAATGAATTACTTCCAAATTATACACTTAGGGCCTGTTTGGCAGCATGGAAATTTCGTGGGAATGGGAATTTTTAATAAGGGAATGGGAATTTCAATTTGTCAAAACCAAAGTTATTTAACTCAGGGGAAATTTTAGAATATAGGTGTTCGGCAAATGCATGGGTAATTTGTTAGGATGTTGTTTTGTTTTTGTTTTTATAGAAGATGTAATACTACAATTAAACTACATTAAATGTATTAATACTAATCACCGATTATGATCAATACAATTATATTAGACGTCAGAATAGATACTTAACTTAAAATTAGCTTAATATATTAAAATAAAGTGCTACCAGTTTAATTATGCTTGTTTAATAATGTCTTGTATTATTAAATTATGCTTTTAATTAATTTTAGCTTTTGTATTATTAATTTTATCTCTCGTGTTATTAAATTTTAGCTTTTGTAATGTTGAATTGCAATTTGAAGTTATTATTAGTTATGTGTTTCAATTTTTGTATCTATGTATTTTAAACTATTTTTTCTTAATTATAATGATAGAATTAGGTCATGTTGTACCATGTGATAAAGCAGCTCCGCATATTAATATTTCAAGTTATGATTTTTTTTTTATAACCATGCAAAAGCTACATAGAGTTGAAGTTGTGAATTTAATTGGGTCAAATTAGTGCGCTTCATGACTCTGCCAAACTAATTGCAGCAGCTCCGCCAAATGGGAAAAAAAACGGAGCTCTGACCAAATTTATTTTTTACCATGCATACTCACGGTCAAAGGGGAAAAGGGTAGCCATTTGGGAATTTAAATGGGTAAAAAACCATGGTGCCGAACACTTATACAGTAAAAATACCAACTTGTTACTTTTACCTTGAAAAACCCATGGGAATGAGGTTGCCGAAGAGGCCCTCATTATATCAACAAATTTTGACCTTAACCATATTATTTTTGAATCCCATACTTGTTACTATGGCAGAGATGCTAGAAATATTCCCAATTTCTGTGCAAATTGTGCTCCAATGCAACAATGAAATGATGGAAGAAGTAAATTTCCCATTTTCTGGGAAAGATTATAACCATGCAACAGAAGAAGACACTAATTAACCTATATAGGGTTCTAGGGTGAAAAACAAAGAATTGGATGAAATTTTATTACATGTCAAACGTACCAATTGAATATTTCTCAATGCAGGTAAAAACCTACTAATTGGTGAACAAGTAGAAGTAGGAAAAAATAATTTAAAAAAAGGCTCGCATGATCAATTTACATTGTCTCATCTAGTCAAAATCGAAGCATGTATACTTTTCTCTGGTGGTTGCATCACATCAAAGTCCAATTCCAACTCCTGTAACCTTTAGACTATGCTGAAATAGCAAAATAATACATCCAAAGACGATATCAGTACTGCTTGAATATACACTTGTAGCTTATAGTGCGACATTTAATTGTGAAAGTAGAGTCAAATACTGAGTTCGGATCTCCTAAAGTAACCCAATTTTTTAATTTAGATCTGGACCATCAGATTAAAGGGTCCCCGTGCGCTCCACCTTGAACCAGATTGGCCCGGATTCAAATCGAACGGTCCATATCTAAACTAAAAAATTGGGTTAATTTAGGGGATCTGAACCCGTCACATACCCTCTTTAACAAATTGCACACAGATTGATGTGGAATAACTTCCATGAAGGTGTATCATATATTTGCTCATTCTTAAATAAGTAAAGATATGATGAGAAAAAAGGTAGATACCCATTACTAATTAGCTCGAACGAAAGATATATGTGTCATTGTGAAATTTGTACAACTGGAACAGATGCTACACACATATAGTGGGGTATTTTGCAAATTATATCAATCAAGAATTAACTACATATTTATAACAAACAACTGACAGTTTTGGGTTTTTTGTAACTAAACACCTGACAGTTCTTGTTTGTTTGCAAATAATATCAGTAACACTAAAAACAACTCTCAGTAAGCAAACTATCAACCAACTACTATTCAACCTGATATGGGCACCAAGGTTCACATCTACAATCCACAATTCCTTAAAGCATTTTGAATAATAAACCATAATTATATTTTGTTAAAAGTTTCAGATTTTCTCACTGATCTTCAAAAAGTTCTCCTCTATACTAAAAGCTTACACCGACTAAGTCTCCCTCTTGAACAAAAGAGAAGTCGAATGGCCAAAAATATGTCACATGGGGTACACGTAGCTCAACTCAAATGTTTAATGAACCCCTACCAAATTGAACTAAAAGCTTGTTGCTTTTACCCAAATAATATCATGAGGATATTTCTATTATAAGCAGATGAAATAATTGCCATAAGGAGTATGTGTTCCACAAAGGAAAGCTACTCTGTTATAATTCTTTCCTTCGTGCATCCATATTCGTGCTCACTGTTTTTCTATCATAAAATAAGGACTAACCTATTTGACATTAGAGACCTTCATAAGCTCGTTAAACGCCTCTTGAGGTATGTCAACGGACCCCACACGCTTCATCCGCTTCTTCCCTTCCTTTTGCTTTTCTAGAAGCTTCTTTTTTCGGGTTATATCACCTCCATAGCATTTTGCCAGAACATTCTTTCTCATTGCAGACAAGCTGAAATGAAATTTCAATTGTAACACCGACAAGTGAAAAAAAATAACTATCACCAACCCAAAACTCTCATCCGTGGTTTATATTATTCAGAAAATGGTATAATGTAAGCAAGCAAAGCTAGTGTGTGATGTGCTCACCAAGAGGGGTTGGTGAGCACAACAACAAAAGTCTATCGGATTGTCTTCAAATGACGAATCCAGACTGTTAAAATCCATCTACTTCATGAGTGATGCATGTACATGAAAAAATTTGGAAGTTTCGATTCATTTAGTACAAAGTCAAGCAGTAAAAAAAAAAAAAAAACCCTTTTATAAGTTGTTTTTATGTATTCATTTTCCATCATTTCTTTTGACCACTTGACCTTGTAATTAATGAATTCCAAACTTTCAAAATTTTGCATGTATTCATGAAGTAGATGGATATCAATGGTTTGGATTCATCGTTTGGAGCCAATCTAATAGACTTTTGAAGTTCTGCTCACCAACCCCTCTTAATGAGCACATCACACCCTAGCTTTGTTCTAATGTAAGCGACATGGCATATTAATAAACAAATGACGCATGGAAACGATGTCCTGTTCTTCGTCAGTGAACAAAGTTGTTACCCTACTAATAAAAATAAATAAAAAAATAGTCAATTCATAATTTTTATTTTCTAAATTGAGGTATTCTTACGTTTCCCTTGCAATAATTTTAGAACCCACAGCAGCTTGAATAGTTATCTCAAACATCTGCCTGCATCAAGAGGCAAATAAAAAATAACAATCTAAACTACCATAATAAAGAAAATTATTTGAATGCAGAATATTGGAAAAAAAAAACATAATACAAGAGACAACAGATGCATTTATATGGTATCACCGATTATATTAGCAGTCACAAAACTAACCTGTCAATGAATTTCTTTAATTTTGCAACTAATTCTCGGCCAATCCTCTGTGCCTTTAAATCATGAACAATAGTTGCCATTGCATCAACCGGCTGCCCATTTAGTAGTATATCTAGCTTTATCAAATCAGCTTTTTGATAGCTATCCAAATCAAGAGAAAATAATAAGAACAATTTTCCATCATCTTTCTCACTATTAAATGCGAAACTGAAGTGGAGAAAAGAATACAGGAGCTTCGCAAGACGTAGGTAATAGTTGGCTACATATACATGAAAAGCCAACGACTTGAGTAATCTCAAGAAAAACCCCAGTTAGTAAAATGACTAAAATGCCCATAACCAACTGAACAAATGCTTCGTAAGTAATTCATAACTGAAAACTCAATATTTAAATTACTTCACTTGGTCAAAGAGCAACTACAAATTAGGATAACAAAAGGAGACATTGGAGTTGGCGACAAGATCATGAAGATTATTATGACATATACTTTTACCAGGATAATAATGTCAGGTTAGGCATTGTTTCTGTATTCAAAAAGAAAAAAGGAGGGTTCAATTGCCTCCAAAATATAATCTTTAAAACTAAAATAACAAAATAAACCATTAGATGAGAGATCAACATCATCCATATACACGTACCATTAGATATGATCTGCATTATCTACATACACATAAAAAAAAGGAGGGTTCAATTGGCTTTGTTGTGTTGGGGATCAAGAGCATAAATATCAACATCTAGAGTTGTCCACATCAGTAGATTTTACAAAGATGTCTATAAAAACATAGCCAATATGTTGTCAATTTTATGTGCAGGTACAAGAACAAAATATGTCACATCTTATGGTTTTATGTGAATCTGTGTTTAAGATTATAAACTATTACTTTTAAAATCAAAGCACAATGGAGGCATTTGAAACCCCCCTCTAAAGAAAAGTTTCCATTTGCAAGTTTTCATTCATCTCAAAAAGCTTGTTGATTTTAATTGGAAGAAAGAGAGTTTTGTGTATCGATTATAAACATACAAAAGCTGAGCATTATTTAAATAAAATAAAAAACTGACCCAAGAACTAGAAAAGAAAACGAGGCTTACTCTGAATCCTCGTAATCAAAGGTGGCATATCCTGATGTTATACTTTTTAACTCATTATAGAAATCAACTATAATTTCTCTTAATGGCAATTTGTACTTCATAAGAGCCCTCTGGCTGCAAACACAAAAACAAAAATTATAAAAATGCATCTCATATACGCACCTTCCAAAAATAATACCCACAAATAGCAAACAGAGATGTTCCTTTGAAAGGATTACCTATCAATGAAAGAATACTCAAGCTGCTCACCTCTTCTCTCTGAGCAAAGAGTTATCACAGGACCCACGTACCTTAATATGAAAGAGCAAATTGTCAGCCAAAAGTACATTGGATTTATAATTTGCTAGTGAAAGCAATCAGAAACTAAATAGTGTTTAACAAACCACTCAAAGCACTCTAATTCTAACACCAACACAATATTGGAAATAACCCACATTTTTTGGGTTACTAAAAAAAAAAAAAAACCTTCTCCTAACTTCTTAAGCAACTGGACCACAAGTGTTCACAACATTTTGCCAAAACCTTCACACTAAATTAGATAATTCATAAATGAGAAGAGAAGAAGAGAGCTTACTCACTAGGAATAATAATAGTTGCAATAACAGTTGGTTCCCAACAAGCTGTTACTCTTTTTCCCGGATTTGAAGCCAGTGTTGCTGGATTTGATAATTCCACTTTGCTACATTAAACAAAAGGAATGAACCCATAAATGACCAACTAAATGAATTTGTCTATGAACAGGGACCAACAAATATAACTCAGGAAAGCAAGTTTCAGATGAAGACCTTACCTTCCATCTGAATACTCAAAAATGTAAGGTACAGTTGGTACTGTTGATATGACATTAGCTCCATATTCCTAATAGAATTAAAGAGAAGTAAAGTTTGATTAACTTAAAAGGGTACTAGGATACTTAAACAAACTAGCCCTTCTATTTTATTATGATATGCATATTTTTACAATCCCTTGTAAAGTCATCCAGCAGCACAGGACTTCTCTTACTACCATGCAGCAACATTTTGAAGTTGTCCAAGAAAATAATAACTCCATCAAGATGCAAATGAAAAAGATGATTAAATATCTACAACTGCAACAAGAAATGATTACTTGCTCAAGTCGTTGATGGAAGACATCCATATGAAGTAAACCTAGAAAGCCGCATCTGTCAATAAGAAATCACACTGTCAGATAATCCTCAAGATCCATGACGTAAACCCTAACATAGCAATTCATTCTGCCATAACAAGTGTGATAAGATCCTTGAAGAGTTATACGAGAAATGATTACCACAAGAACATAATTAAAACATTAATATTAACAGTACTGGAATCCTCTTTTGATTTGGATATTATGTTTGTGCTGTTATGCATGGCTTAGTTGTTTGTTTCCTGCTCCCACTGAATGTTGAGTGGGGATGGATGTTGTTTCATTTTACTGACAGTTTATAACTTACTGCTATGTATTTATTAATGGTTCTAGAATCAGTGGCACACCAAGGCCACTTTTCTCAAAAAAAATAAATAAATAAATAAAGTACCTGAATCCCATGCCAAGTGCAGTACTAGTCTCCTTTGATACACACACACTGGCATCATTACATGTTAGCTTCTCTATTGCATGGTTTAGTGAGTCAAAATCAGAACCATCCGCTGGGTACAGACCAGAGAACACCATGTGTTTTGCCGGTTTAAAACCTGAATCAGATATTGACACATTTATAAATGTGCACTGCCATGCACGTGACTGTAATGAAGTTTAGTTTTGTAGAGTATTTTTGTGTTTGACTATTTGTTTTGGTTTCTTGACTCGTGCATTTCAATGCTGGTGTTTTTATGTGTATTTCCTGAGTGTGTGCCATCTGCTCATACCAAGTGTGTCCATATTTCTGCATAACGCCATTACTTTTTTGAACATGTGAGAGAGTGTGTCAGAGTATGTAAAAGTTTTTTTGTGTCTAACTTAGTTCGTTAGTGCTTTTTTATGTGTGCAAGCATCACTATGTCTCACTCAGTGAGCTTGCATGTGAATGTATTATTGTGCATGTGTGTGAGAGAAAGCATCTACAAGTCAAATCAGACACAACATTATCTTTATGTTGGACCGAGCAATACACCAACTGGTATGCACTTTCCAGAAAATGATGTGTACCAACTGGTATGCACTTGCATACCAGTAACTCAGTAACTCTGCTGATTGATAGAAGAAAAATTACATACCTGGTAGTGGCTCAACAGTACTCTTCACATGAAAGAGCGTGTCACCAATCCTTGCCTCCTTGGTAGATCGCATGCCACTAACCACATACCCGACCTGACCTGTATATAACACTCCGGTAGATTTCAATTCCGGGTTCATTACCCCCGCATCCAATATCTCATAACTCATGCCTGTAGCAGACGATTCAATCTTCTCCCCCTTTCTTAGCCTTCCATCCACAACTGCCACATGGCATATTACCCCCTTATACTCATCGTAGTATGAATCCAGAAGCAACATCCTTAATGGGTGGTCAGGTCTCCCACTCGGGCCCGGTAATCGCTCCACAACAGCAGGTAAAACGTTCTCGAGTCCCAAACCAGTTTTGGCAGAGGTAAGAAGTGCCCCTGATGGGTCGAGGTCAAAGAGTGATTTCAGCTGGGCCTTCACGCGTTCCGGGTCAGCTGTTGGTTGGTCAATTTTATTGATAACGGGTATGATTGCAAGACCCGATTCAAAGGCTAGGTAGAAATTTGCTACTGTCTGTGCTTGTACGCCTTGGGCTGCGTCTACTACTAATAAGGCGCCTTGGCATGCAGCCAGAGACCGGGATACTTCGTAGCTGAAGTCTACGTGACCTGGTGTGTCAATGAGGTTTAATAAGTAGTTGCTATTGGTGGATTCGTGCCTGTAGAACATAGAGGCCGTTTGTGCTTTTACTGTAATGCCCCTTTCCCTCTCTACCTGCGAAACCCTAGGTCAGATCTTGTAGATTATAATCTTTGTTATAGAATCTAACAGTGAAGTATCTTTAATTTTCCCATTACAGTAGGACACCTAGATTTGATATGTAGAAGCAGCACAGTAGTGATGTTCTTTTGCATCAATTTCAATGTTGTGAAGGGTCATTTGAGCAATTGATTCCAAATAATTTCTCTCTGGAGACTGTTTTCCGGCAATTTTATCCATTTACACAATCAGTCATTTGGGTTACACTTCTGCTAAAGTTTGATCCTTTTTATAAGTTCAGATAGCCAGTTAGTGAGGAAATTCATGCCTTTTTCAGCTAAAACACACACATTAGCAGATAACTATCAAAACCAAAGCTAAATAAGTTTCACCTTATTCCAATAAATGAAGGAACTAAGAATGCTTTGTCAAAAAAAGTAGGTTACCTGCAACTTGTCGAGGTACTGAGGTTGACCAAGCCCCTTTTTGATAGTTCCAGTAACCTCAAGCAACCTATCAGCGAGTGTTGACTTTCCATGGTCAACATGAGCAATGATCGAGAAATTTCGTATCTTATCTGGTGGGTACTGACTCAGATCGAATCCTCCAATCCCGTCTCGCCGTTCGCCATGACGCACATTGGAACACATGAAGCGCTGCCACATGGAGAGATTAGAATCAAGACCTGAGAGGGGTGGGATTAGAGAGGTCTTAGAGCGGCGCGAGGCCACTCGGAGGAGAGAAGATGCCATGGAGAGTGTTAGAGCCGCAGGTTTGGAAGAAGGGTTTTAGGCTTTTTAAATCAGTCCTTTGAGCTCTAATTGTCTCAGTCCATGAAAGTACCGAGGAGGCCGAATTTGGGTGAAATCGCATCCTCTGCGGAGTTTTTACCTGCGGAGCTGTGCGGTTATTTTAATCTGGTCCGTTCGTTTTTGATCGGACAGACGAAATAAGATTTTGGCAAAGCAAAATTAATCCTGCCCCCTCCATCATCCGAGCACTTACCGGCTGAGATTAAATCTGGGCCGTCCGATCAGCTCCGCACAGCTCCGCAGGAGAAAAACTAGAGTTGGAGGATTGGAGAGGACCAGTATCCGCTGTGCGGAGTTGATCGGACGGTCCAGATTTAATCTCGCCGGTGAGAGCATCCCGATGGAGGAGAGTATTAATTTTGTTTTGAGATTCGTGCCAAAATCTTATTTGGTCTGTCCGATCAAAACGAACGGATCAGATTAAAAACACCGCACATGTCCGCAGGTAAAAACTCCGCAAAGGATGTGAATTCGGCTTGGAGCAGGATTATGTATAGTGACTAGTGAGTAGAACTTTGGGTGTTTCTAAGTCTACTAATTCAAAATTGATCGAGTTGATTTTATATAATAAAATTAAATTAATGAAATTGATCTAGTGCATGAGTAATACACTTTCATGTTAAATTTGTAAAAAAAAATATTAATTTAGTATAAAATTTAAATAAAAAAATTTAGTATCAAATCATGCGGTAAAAAAATAAAGCTTATAAGTTAATTTAATGTCTTTATTTTTCATTATTTATTGACTTGATTTGACTATCATATACTACTTTGTTATTCTATTCAAATCAAATGAAGTATATAATTAATTCAAAAAAATTAAAAATGTATATGTAAACACATTAAATTTTTGCATGTAATGCATTATTTACGAAGTTGGTCGGTTTCAATAGTTTAAATTTGTTATTTGAAGTCAATCTAATAGGTTGAACATCTTAATTATGCTCTACATAATTATATACTAGAGTAGAACTAGGGTGTTCTTAAGTTCATGAAACATTTTTGTGAACTCAAACTCTAAAACTTATCGGAATGACTTTAAATAACGATCTGAACTGTTAAAATTCATCTACTTTATGAGTGATGCGTCTACATAATTTTTTTTTTAATTAATTTAGTATAAAATCAATGTTTTTTACCACTTGACTCTATACGCTTTAATGCAATATGCATAAAAGAAAAGAAAAAAAAAATCGAAGGGCATAAGCAATGAAGCTAGGACTTGAAATAAGTCAAACTCTAGCAAGTTAATTTTAGTTCATTTAATTTGATGTAAAATTAAGAAATGTTGAAAATCACTAACTAATTAGAACTCGAATAAACTGGAATTCTACATAAACTCACTTATTATTATACTTTATCCATATTCATATTATCTTGCAAAAAGTAGTGTAAAATAATTAATAATCTTTTTATATTAAGTTTTTTTCATTACAACATTTTGTGAATTGTTTAATAAAATGAAAAATAGTTTTACAAATTACACTAAAACAATAAGTATCTTATGTTATATTAATGATACGATATTTTAAATTACATAATTATATATTGATGTTTTCTAATTGAGTTCAAACGAACTAACTGAATAAAATCAAAGTTAAAAATTCTAAAATTCTAATAAACGAGTTCAGCTCAAAAAAACTAAAATTGAAGATAGCTCATGCATATCAAGTTGTCGTGTCGGTGTCTAGCTTCTAATTTGTTTTTTTTTTCCGGGATTAAACAAACTACGACGCTTATCTTTTCGGCCTTGATTTAAAGAAACAAATCACACATAAATTACCAACATAAATAATAGCAAGTGTAACCACCTCACAAAAAGAAAAAATGACAGCTGTGGGATTTGAACCCACGCCCTTTCGGACCAGAGCCTAAATCTGGCGCCTTAGACCACTCGGCCAAACTGTCTCTTTATAAAATAATTAGTTTAGTTTTTTTAATATTCTTTCGTTAGTTTCGAAATCACAAGATTTTGGGAAGAGACGAGGGCTCCAAATTTTAAACTATTGAAGTGAAATTAGTATATATTTAAGTTTATCAAGGCAGTCCATGGTTTTAATTCCAAAATATATTATGTCGGCATACTCATCACTCATTTAGTCATTTACATTTTGAATTTATAAAACTTTGAATTCATTAAGTATAATATTAAATAGTCAAAAAGATAAATTTTATAAGTTATTTTAATGCATTTAATTTTTTTAATTATTTTTATTGCATGATTTTAAGAATAGAGGATAAAAATAAAGGCATTTGAAGTACTCTCTTCATTTTTGTCCTTGATCTCTACTTTACCGCTCTCTTTCTCTCGTTTGCTCTGCTTATTACATAATTTCTCAAGTTATTTCATTGTTGCAAATGCTTGAGGAGGTTCACCTGAATTCATATTTTTTGAGTTAACTCAAATTTTGAGTTACGCTATAAACTGTCTGATTTAAATCCACACTAATATTAAAGACCCGTGCATTGTAAGCGTGAACCAGATATGACTTTCTTACTTATCCCTCCAGCTCTGCTGCTTTCCCTATTTCTTTGAGACAGTGGCAGAACCAGGAATAAAAACTAAGAAGGCCATAAATAATTTAGGGTCCATAAGCAAAAAAAATTTAGAAGGTTCCAAGGACTCATAAGCAAAAAAAAAATTGTATATTTTCTGGGCCAAAGGAGGAGGGCCAGGGCCTAGGCTGGCCCAGGCCTTGGTTCTGCCCCTGCTTTGAGACTCGATCCGAGGTAGGAGTCCCATAAGGGCCTGTTCGGCAACATGAAAATTTTGTGGGAATAGGAATTTGTAATAAGGGAATGGGAATTTTAGTTTGTCAAAACCAAGGTTATTTAACCCATAGGAAATTTTAGAATATAGGTGTTCGGCAAATGCATGGGTAATTTGTTAGGATATGGGTAATTTGTTAGGATGTTGGTTTGTTTTTCTTTTTATAAAAGATGTAATACTACAATTAAACTATATTAAATGTATTAATGCTAATCACTGATTATGATCATATAATTTATATTGTATATATAAATTATAGCTTTCGTATTATTAAATTTGAGCTCATGTATTATTAAATTTTTTCTTTTGTATTATTTAAGCTTTTATCTTATTTTAATTGACTTGAGCAAGCTTGACTAGAAATAATTTGATTTATAATTAGGTTAATCTATTAAAATTAGCTTAATATATTAAAATTAAGTGTTGCTAGTTTAATTATAATTTTTAATAATTTTTTGTATTATTAAACTGTGCTTGTTTAATTAAGTATAGCCTTTGTATTATTAAATTGTGTTGTTTAATTGAATGCTTGAATGTACAAGTTATTGATATTCTTTTGAGTTTCAGCTTTTGGGAAAAAAAACGGAGGTCCAAGTGAATTTTATTTTTTCCAACAAAAGCTATGGTAGAAAGCATGATGGGTTCCAATATGGGTACAATAATGGGTATTTTAAGAGCTGCCGAACACCTTATAGGTAAAAATACCATTACCTTCATTTTTCCATTTAAAACCCATGGGAATAGTTGCCACCGAACAGGCCCTAAGAGAAGGGGCTTTGATGACCTATTTTTTTAACTATTGATTCGGTTTATGATCACATGATCGAAAAATTAACTCAAACAATACGTTAATGCACAGGATATGGATTCAGTTCGCCGAAGCGAGCAGGGCAGACAATTGACATTTTGTCAATCATTTCGGGACCGGTAGACTTCTTCCGATCACTAATTGAAACGCCTTTTGGCACTTGTTCCTTCTATTTTGTGATGCTTGAGCGTTGAATCGATCGTTTAATTGAGCCCCTCTTGTGTTTCGAACTGTTACTAGCTATGCTCTAATTAGATATTAATTAAAGAAGCTCATTTAATAAACCATTTATATATTACATAATAACATATATTATACTTGAGTGCTATGGATAGCATAAGATTTTCCATGCTACAGTCTCAAAAATTTATCGTATAAATTTTAAATTTTGATTTAAGTAGCTCAGTAAATTGGTTATATAATGAACTTGTAGAATATTAATTTTTACTATTTTAAATTATTTTTATAATTTTTATGATTTATTAAAAATGACAAAAAAATGACTTAAAACTAAAAGAAATTTGTCAATATTTTAAATTATTTTTGTCATCTTTCATAAATCATATAACCAATTTACTGAGCTACTTAAATCAAAATTTGAAATTTATACGACATATTTTTTAGACTGTAGCACGGAAGACCTTCTGCTATTCATAGCACCTAGAGAACAGAGTAGGTCCAATGCCCATCGGACCTACTTTTGGGTCAACAAGCTCCATGACCGTCCGATCCATCTTAAAATCTGTGTGCACGAAAATCAAAGTAGACACACACGAAAATTAAAGCACTCCACACGAATCTTAAAGTATATTGGACGGTGATTGAACATATCGAATCAAAATAAATCCGATGGGCATCGGACATACTCCCAAATCTAGCACCTAAGCCTTACTCTTATACATATATATAATTAAGTCATATTTTTATAATACAGTGTTGTTAATATTAACATGTATATATTCATGAGAGATATTATGTTAATTTAATATATATATAATTGATTAACTATATTATAAATAAATAAATCTTGATTATTTGTACCGTAATCATATATAATAGGCATATCAAATTAAGTATGCATTGATTACCAAATCATCATCTGCCCTTAGGGCTCTTCAATGCTGCTACAGATCTCTCAATTTAACTTTGGGTGGGGTTTTTTTAACATAGGATTTTGGACAAAGTCTAATCTAAAGTGAGACCTAAACCGTCCAATCTGCATCAAAATTTGTACATACATTTAGATTTAAGAAGCCATTTAAATTTATTAAGTTTTAAAAATATTTACACGAATCTCAATAAAAATCGAACGTTTAAATTTGACTTTAAACGAGGCTTTGTCCAAAGTTTTTGGACAAAATCCAATCCCTTTACCTTTTCTTTTTGGTCCAAACTAAAAAAATTATGTTAGTGCATTGTTGAGATCAATGTAGCTCTGTCATGAGCGAAGCCAAAAATATATTAGACGAGGATCAACAATCATACCAAATCTTAATATTGGTATAGTGATCATAAAAAATATAAAATTATAACTATAGAATTCACAATGAAACAAGTCAAACACAGATTTTTCTAAAAATATATTTATTTACACTAAATTACTACATATACGTCTACAATTGAAAAATAAACATAAATACATTGCACCACATTTTTTTAACATAAATCCGCCATGAGCCTTGTTATTAGATATTCAATCTTTGATACTCACTAATATTTGAGCTTTTACTACGAAAAAGCTCTCTCGTTCACTCTGACTTTTTTTTCACTCTCGACACTTTTTTTTCATTGTCTTATTCTGCTCGATTTTTAATTTGCTTTGTGGGATCATGGAGGGTTAGTTTAAAATCTAATTACCTAGTAAGATGAAGGACGAAGATATTGCTAAAATTGTATTTAGGACTCACGATGGTCTATACGAGTTATCTATAATATTCTTTGGGCTAACAAATGCACCTGCCACATAAATTTTAGTCCATTGTGAACAAAATTTTGAAGTCATATCTTAGAAAATTCGTTATTAAATTTTTCGATGATTTTGTACAAAGTGACTTGGAAACTGACATTGCAGTTTTGAAACAGGTATCGCAATTGCTTAGTAAACATAAAATGTATGCAAAATTTAGCAAGTGTGAAGGCTCTAATTTAATGGTTTCCTCCATTATCTCAACTATTTTATTAAAACATTATGAAAGTTCTTAACACTTTGGTTCCATTCTGGAAAACATTATTACAAAATATATATGGTAAATAATTAAGAAATTTCATAATTTATAGGTGAAGCTTCACACAAAACTTGGTCTCCTTTTTTTAACGGTTGGTGCCTCATGCTATTTAATCAAAACGACCATGTAATTTATATGCTGCCAGTGCTAAAACTTATTGAACTATAAACGTTTTCATTTTCTTTTTCAATTTGTTAATTATACATCTCAAGATTATCTTAGTCACTCTTAATGCAAAATTATCATTAAATTCCTCTTGCTTTTCTTTTCTTTTCAAGTTCCTGTACATTGTTTTATACAAATTGTACCCCTTGACCCGTTTTAATCCAGCAATGAGTGCTAGACCCAAGAACTAACTACACGTTAGTACGTAAAAAGAGAAGTCAAAAAGTAAAATGAGAGTTTACTTTGTGTAGTCAACATGGGAGTTGTTTAGCAATTACGTACTTTTTTTTTTTTTAGCAATTACGTACTTTAATTTGCAAATTTACAGAAGACTAGACTGGGCGTCAACGATACATTATATAATCAGTCAACATGTGAATATAGAGTAGCGTTCTGTATATATACATGAACGCATGCATATCCAATTAGAGGAATATGTTATATGGACATGTGTTTGATAATTTGCATGGCATTATCAAATTTGTTGTAGTTCGAGACTGATTGAGAGAGAATATAGTAATTTGAAAAATTAATATGTAAATTTTATCACTGTTTAATTGGTGATTCAATATAATTCAAATTGCAATGAATTTGATAAACAATTTATGTGAATGATACATACCCCAATATATTTTAAATTTTAATTTATGATGTATTTCATTCTTGAAAAATTATGTCCAGTTTAGGTAGCCAGATAAAATATTTTGTTCAATATTGTTTAAAATTAAAACATGCAGCAGTGCCAAAAACATTTGAGCTATATAAAGAATACACATAAAACCTTTTCTTTAAAAATATAAAAAAATGTCTCTTCTATATATTTGCAATTGAGAAAATAAATATATTTTGAAAAACAAAAAAAAAATAAAGACACTATCATAAAATAAAAAATGTAATAATTTTAAAGCTATAATGGATTAAATATTGATCGAAAATGGCTATTATATATGCAACTGCAGCAGAGCAGTCCCTTTTTATTGGACAACGTCCAAATTGCTCCTCATTGTATGTCATTTCCTCACACATTTACACTTTTTTCCATGTCTTTTTTTTTATAAAAAATAGTGGTCAAGTCACCGAACTATTTAATATTTACAATAAATTTTTTATTTGAGTTTCTTACTATCAACTTTTCATGGGAATGACTTATCTTTGTCACTAAAGACTTATTATCTTTCTTTTTTTCACCGCTAATTGTTATCATTGTTATCTTTGTCACTAAAAACTGTCAAAATCCTAGGCCTACAAGATATCTAATACTTTCTTGGTGGGGACACTTCATGAGTTTTAGCTGTTTTAATTTGGGTTGATGGTATGATCTAACAAATTAACTTCACAATTTGCAAATGACGGTTGTGTGTGTACTACATTTTTCATATATAATGTTTTGAATATATATAGACTCTCAAGTGCTCTAGGTTACTTGCACTTAAAAAAAAAAACTCCATAAAAATTTATTGGCTGTAGACAAATATATGTTTTTTCTAATAATTTTTGACAAAAAGAATTGGGATTTCGGAGGAAACTAATTAATGCTGGAATGTTACTTAACTAATTAAACAATTCTATGCACTTACAAACTCTCAACAAAAGTTTTTTAAATGTAAATGAAAATAAGAAAATAAGCATGTTATTTATGACAATGTTACAATATGATGTCATTATTAAAAACAATGTAAAGGAGTAGCACGCTCGAGACTTGTAATAATCGATTGGAGATGGAAATACCGATGTCTCAATGTTGAACACATAACACTTATGGAAACCTTTGGTTTCTGTCAAGTAGAATGAGATATCTCAAGTTCAGAGGCGGAACTAGAAAATCATAATAGTGATGCTAAAATTTAAAAGCAAAATATGTTATTGGTAAGAATTGAACCTATGTTCTCGACAACCATAAGATAAGCTCTAACCACTATGTCACAAGTGAACATGTGATATTTTATGAGGGGGGGCTAGACTATATAATTTTTTTTTAAAATAATAAATTTCAATATATCTAACTACAATTTTAAAATAATAGGGTGGCTTAGCACCCGTAGAGGTGAATGTAAATCCACCCCTGCTCAAGTTCACTTACAAGCATCTCTACTTGCAACCTTTGCAAACTGCTGGTTGTCAAGTTGCATGCCACTCAACCTTTGCAAACTGCGGGTTGATTCTCTATTAGTCTTTGATAAATATTTTTCATTATTTCTAGCCCTAACTAATCAAAATTAGGATTTTATATTGTAACATCCTTTATATTATTTTATGATTGAGGAAATTAGGATGCTTATTAGGTGACAAAATTCTTTTGGGAACATGATAATTGATGAACTTCAAATTGTTTAGGGAAAGTTTGCTAATTAAATTGATCACTAGCTGTGTAATACATAATTTGAGTTATAATTGGTATGGTATTACAAGTATTATACCACTGATTGTGATAGATTGCACCTGTGCTCCATCTGGTCTATCTACTAATAGACATGGAATTGGACTAGGTACAGGAAATCCAAAAGCAATGTTTGCAATATGTTTTTATTTTGGGTCTTTTCTGCAAATGACATTCACCATTATGTAATGTTTGCGACTACCAATCAAAAAGGCTCTTGCTTTGCAATTTTGACAGATTTTTGAAAGATTTCACCGTTGACAAAACTGTTACAAAAACACAAATAATAATAAAATTTTAATTGAAATAATACTAATAAAAATATAGCATATTTGAACCAATAATAACACAGAGAAAGTTCTAATTAAAAAAAAAAACAACTAGGTATCATATTATTTCTATATTAATATCACTCTCAATATACCATATTATGTCGGGTCCATTAAAATTTAATTAATTCATACGTAACTAATAATTTTAAGTCCGTAATTTTTTTTTTCAAATCAGTCGAACATCGGATTAATCACATTATTTGTTAGTACAGTTGTTTGGGGTCTAAGACACCTGTTCGGCCAGATTACTGTTCCTGTGAGAAAAGAAAAATTCAACTGAATTTTTTTTCCCACGTGAACAGTGATTTTCAGTTCAATTTCTTGCCCATGCCCAAATCCTTGTGTCCGCCGAACAGACCCTTAGATTTTAGGTTGTTTGGGATTGTATCGGATTTGTATCGATGTGGTTGACGTTGACTTTTCAAAATAATTGAGATAAACCATTGGATAATACCTGCCTAGTTTTCTATATTTCTAGAGTAATGGCTTCTCTCCCCCGGAGTATATGTCATAATGGCTGAATTTTCCAATCTAGAAACACGGATTAGATTGAAATTCTCATACCATACCTATCCCAATCCGGTTCCATATGAATACTAAATTAACTAGCAGCTGAAATTGCACCAATTTCTCAGCGTTGAAGGTTAGAAAACTAGTATTTGGTTTAGTAGCGAAAGCAATACTTTTTGTGTAAAAAATTACATATTCAAAATTTAAATGAGAATTTTTTTTATAGATATTAAATAGTTAGGTAGTTTGTTCTCCAACATTTACTAAAAAAAACAATAATTTTTGGACCATTTTAATATGTAATATAAACAAAAGTTTTGTGATCTCCATTGCTTTTTATATAATTATCAATCTCAAGGTGAAATATTAAAATACAAACAACATATATTATTTTTTATATTACGATAATCTACATGTTGAAGGTCCATTTCTCAAAGAAATAATGACTAACAAAATAATTATCAAAAACATATTTAATATTAAATTCATTGTGTCGATTACGTGACGTGACTCGCGTGTCGCGTAACGTGACCGAGCACATTAGAGCGAAAATTATACACCACGTCACGTTACGTGAACCAGCCACATCATGTCATGTCACGGTATGAAACATAGAGTATCGAACCTTTTTGGTACATATAGAATATTCAAGTTTCTCTTTTAATGTAGATTCAGTCATATTGATTCTCATGTAGTACTGATTTCTATTTTCTCTAGTTTAGTCTAATGAATGTTTGTAATTTGAATTTTAGTGTAATGTCAAATGCCTAACAATATTTTCTCAAAAATAAAAATTGACTTTGCAACATTATTTACTTATTTTTAATTTTTTTATATTTTTTTTCTAAATTTTCAACAATTTAAATAAAAATAAAAATTTGAATTCGTTGATTAAATAGTTTTTTAAGTTCATTCACCAGTCATATTAATAAATTTAAGTTCATACTAACATCTCTCTTCTATTGTACGCAGTGTTTTAAAATTCGGTCTATTTGACTGAATATTTGGCCGAATATTCCTATTTGGTTGCAATCTGAATAGAAAATCTATATTCGGTCCGAATATGAAGTTTAGAACATATTACCGGTTTAGAGTATATTAATAGCGATAAAATACCGGTTTAAAGTATATTAACAATGATTTATACCATATATTACCGGTTTAGAGTATGTTAACAGTGATAAAAATACTGGTTTAGAGTATATTAATAGTGAGTCATACCACATATTACCATATGCTTGTTTATATATATAAATTATCATTTAAAATCCGCATATATAAATTCGAATAAAAATTCGCATATGCTTTTTTTTTTACCATATGCTAACAATGATTTAAAATCCGCATATATAAATTATCATTTAAAATCCGGTTTAGAGTATGTTAACAATGATTTATACCATATGTTTTTTTTTTTTTTCTTTTTTATATGTAAACTGTGATGCATACTAAGATTTTGAGATATGAACATGTTCTTTTGGTGGGTTGATCTCAGTCTTTGCAATTAAGCAGATCATTGAGCAATCGAAAAGTGCACTATATTTACCTTTTCTGGCAGAGGTGGCAGAGGGATCGAATAAGGTTAATATTTGACAATCGTGATAATAGTTTTTTTAAAGAATTTTTTTTTTTAAATTAAAGTTAAATTTATAGGTATGTTATTTAACATAGATAATCTAATAGTTAAATTTTATGCAATCAAGGAATTTTAATTTCAAATTATCGAAATTTAGTCGCTTGATGTACAATTAAATGTAAGTTAGATTTATTATTTTTACATGCTTCTATCATTCCTCATTTTTTTTTTCCGAAAACTCTCCTAAATTTCTTTATTTGATTACCAGATACTTAATTTTCTAATCTGTTTGAAAAATTATATATTTTGATTAAACTAGTTGTAGCAAAGCACATTCTTAAAAAAATAATTATGGAGGTTTGTAGATAACTTCTTTTATTTTTCGAATCTTAAAGTAGATTGGATGGTGATTGAACACATTGAACCAAAATAGATCCGATGGGCATCGGACCTACTCCCTAAGTCTAGCACCTAAGTCTTAATTACTCTTATACATATATATAATTAAGTCATATTTTTATAATACAGTGTTGTTAATATTATCATGTATATATTCATGAGAGATATTATGTTAATTTAATATAGAGTAATTATATCTTCCCCCCGTCTCTAGTCCCCCCATCTAGTCTCCCATATCTCTAACTAACTTTTAACTTTCGTTATCTACCGGTCAAAGCTGCTTTTAAGCGGATTTTAACTCCCGTTTGCTTCTTGAACTTTTAAGCGGATTTTAGTCTTCTATCTTCCATTCATCCTTCGATGGATTAAATACTTAAAAAGAAAACTTGAGTTTTATCTCATATTTTTCCAGTTTGGACTGGGTGCATCAAAACCCCATACAAGTCTCTTCATAGTTCATGTGAAACTATTCTAAACCAATCAAATTATTAAAGGGGTCTCCTTTTTTTCCTTAACGAACAAAGAAATTAAAGAGAAGAAATTTGTAGAAAGAAGCCATAGAAAGAAATTTGAGAAGACAAGAGGATCATTCTAAATTCTCCTAGGCCTATTCCTTCTGGTCGGAAGAAGAGCGAAGCATAGCGAAACCAACTAGGTTTTAAGATCAATGATCGGTTGCTTGAAATGGATAGGAGTACGATAAATATGCTTGAAATGGGTAGGAGTGTTACTTGAAATGGGTATGAGCGTTACTTGAAATGGGTATGAGCCTGATAAATATCTTAGCTTGACTTGGTCAACCTAGCAATCCAAAACACGATACTTCAAATTGAAGATGCAGGGATTTTTAAGATGCACCTACGATGCTATTGAACCTCTCAATTTGAATTGAAATGAAGTGACTTGTTGGGTGCAAGAAATAGCATCCCGGTACGGCTTAGAACATGCTAATGGGTCAAATTGGATTTAAGAAACATGTAAATTTGTTTAGTTCATTAACGAGTTATTTTAGAGTTGTTAAAGCTCCTTCTATGCAATTTTATTAGGTATGATATATTGAATAATGCATGATGGGTCATATTTTTTTAATGAATACTTTCCACATTGTTAGTGAATATCTTAGTTGTTGGGATGAATACTTACTTAAGCACATATAATAGTCATATTCTATTGAAATATTGTTGATAAGATAAATACTTAACTGCATAAGAATGGATACTTAATTACATAATTATTTGTCATATCAAAGAATAAAAATGATATTCATATTATACTTTGCATGTTAAACTGAATACTTCATTATTATAATAATGAATACTACACATATTATTTCTATGTTGTCCTATACATATTCTTAAATATTCAAAATGGTATAAGAATTAATACTTCGCATGGTTTCTCTCCATACCGCTTTCAAGGTACGTTAGCGCAGTTAACATATTTTTTTATTGTTATTTAAAACGGGGAATGAATCGCGGGATTGATTAGAGGGATAGCTAGGCAGATCCTAAAAATGAATACTTACGCGACGAGGATGAATACTTGCATGACGATGATGAATACTTGTGCAACCGACAACTTGAAAGTATGTCATCATGGATCTCAAAGAGATAATTATGTAGAAGATGTTCGTGGTTTTAGATTTGCAAAATTATTTACAGATCGTTAGAAATATTAGTTAGATTGAACGGAGAAAAAACAAACCACCTCTAAAAACGTATAAAAGATGGGTGAGTGATGTGTCAATTTTTTTTTAAATACTCTATATCTTAGGATGAATACTTGATGTATTACAGATGAATACTTAATGTATTATAGATGAATACTTGCGCGTGACATCTGTAAAATCTTTCAAATATTAGGCGTTCCCCAAATATTAAGTTGTCCCACAGTTAGTTAGTAGTTACTCAGGTGGTTATTGACTGGGGGACAAAATGGGGGATTGATTAGCGAAACAGCTAGATGAATCATAAGGATGAATACTTACACAACGATGATGAATACTTGCTTAATGAGATATGAATACTTGCATGACGATGATGAATACTTGTGCAACCGACAACTCGAAAGTATGTCATCATGGATCTCATTTGAAAGAGAAAATTATGTAGAAGACGTTCGTAGTTTTAGATTTGAAAATTTTCTTACAGATTATCAGAAATATTAGTTAGATTGAACGGAGAAAAAACAAATCACTTCTAAAAACATGTAAAAGATGATGAGTGATGTGTCCAGTTTTTTTTCTTATTTTAGTTGAATAGATTTTTTTTCTTATCGTAGTTGAATACATCTACAATTGAAAAATAAACATAAATACATTGCACTACATTTTTTTAACATAAATTCGCCTTGAGCCTTGTTATTAGATATTCAATCTTTGATACTCACTAATATTTGAGCTTTTACTACGAAAAAGCTCTGTCGTTCGCTCTGACTTTTTTTTACTCTCCACACTTTTTTTTCATTGTCTTATTCTGCTCGATTTTTAATTTGCTTTGTGGAATCATGGAAGGTTAATTTAAAATCTGATTACCTAGTAAGATGAAGGACGAAGATATTGCTAAAATTGTATTTAGGACTCACGATGGTCTATACGAGTTATCTGTAATATTCTTTGGGCTAACAAATGCACCTGCTGCCACATTAATTTTAGTCCATTGTAAACAAAAATTTGAAGTCATATCTTAGAAAGTTTGTTATTAAATTTTCCGATGATGTTGTACAAAGTGACTTGGAAACTGACATTGCAGTTTTGAAACAGGTATTGCAATTGCTTAGTAAACATCAAATGTATGCAAATTTTAGCAAGTGTGAAGGCTCTAATTTAATGGTTTCCTCCATCATCTCAACTATTTTATTAAAATATTATGAAAGTTATTAACACTTTGGTTCCATTCTGGAAAACATTATTACAAAATTTATATGGTAAATGATTAAGAAATTTCATAATTTATAGGTGAAGCTTCACACAAAACTTGGTCTCCTTTCTCTAACGGTTGGTGCCTCATGCTTAGGGGTGTTCATTGGGTCCGGTTTAATCGGTTTTGGACCGAACCGAATTAGATCGGTTCAAACGATTCGGTTTTTCCGGTTTAATAGTTCGGTTCGGTTTGATTTTTAAAACCGAAATAACCGAACCAACCGAACTTTTATATATTATGTATTTGATCCGGACCGCCCCGGTTTATTTCTTAATACCTTGGTCTATTTCTTAATCAATTGCTTTAAATACTTTGATTTATTTTTTAATATTCCGGTTTATTTCTTAATATACTTCGGTTTATTACAAAACAATTACTTTAAATAAAAAAATAATATATTTCGGTTTGAACCAAACAAACCGAAATAAAACTTCGGTTCAGTTGCAATGCTAAATCAGTTCGGTTCGGTTCTATTTTTAAAACCGAATTACAACTTTGGTTTGCCTAGTTCGGTTCGGTTCCAACCGAACCGAACCGATGAACACCCCTAGTCATGCTATTTAATCAAAACGACCATGTAATTTATATGCTGCCAGTGCTAAACTTATTGAACTATAAACGTTTTCATTTTCTTTTTCAATTTGTTATACATCTCAAGATTATCTTAGTCACTCATAATGCAAAATCTTGAAGGATGGAGTTACGATATATACCATCATGTATTTTGCAAATTATCATTAAATTCCTCTTGCTTTTCTTTTCTTTTCAAGTTCCCGTACATTGTTTTATACAAACTGTACCGGCCTTGGCCCGTTTTAATCCAGCAATGAGTGCTAGACCCAAGAACTAACTACACGTTAGTACGTAAAAAGAGAAATCAAAAAGTAAAATGAGAGTTTACTTTGTGTAGTCAACATGGGAGTTGTTTAGCAATTACGTACTTAATTTGCAAATTTACAGAAGACTAGACCTGGCGTCAACGATACATTATGTAATTAGTCAACATGTGACTATTAGATTGCATCAAGATCCGTGCTAAGACATTAAAATTCGTGTAAGTCTGTTTCAATTTCCGTGTGTACAAATCTTGATGCTAATCGTATGGTGTTAGAGCTAATTGAACCTAAAAGTAGGTCCGATGCCCATCGGATCTACTCCTATCTGTGTGTGTGTGTGTGTATTTGGCTAATATCAAATCAGTTGTTCCTGAGGTCCCGTGCAACCAAGTCGTTTTTCAATTTTCAAAATCCAAAACATCAATCAAAATCGTTAGATGTGTTTTCTATATTAAAATGTGTTTGGAGACCAAATTTTACATTTTTGGAATTTTTTTACTATTTATTAAGTCACTTTGAAAATCGCTGATCCAACGGTGGCTTCTAATTTTACTATTTGGTTAAGCCACCGTTGGATCAGCAATTTTCAAAGTGTCTTAATAAATAGTAAAAAAATAAAAAAAAATATATAAAATTTGGTCTCCAAGTACATTTTAATATAGAGAACACATCTAACGGTTTGGATCGACATTTTAGACTTCGAAAATTGAAAAATGAGTTGGTTGCACGGGACCTTAGGAACAACTGATTTGATATTAGCCAACCTATATATATATATATATATATATATATATATATATATGAGTAAGGTTATTATGCATTGCGAATTAAAGTGGGTGCTTTAATTCGCACTCATATTGCTATTTTCAAAGTTCAAATAGCCAATCCGAACCACTCAACATGTTCTCTATATTGAAATGTGCTTGGAGACCAAATTTTACATTTTTTGGAATTTTTGTACTATTTATTAAGCCACTTTGAAAATCGCTGATCCGGTGGTCCAGAAAAATTTACTGTTCACCCATTTTTTCAGATTTTCAAAGTGACTTAATAAATAGTAAAATTTTTTTAAAAAATGTAAAATTTGGTCTCCAAGCACATTTCAATATGGAGAACATGTTGAGCGGTTCAGATCAGCTATTTGAACTTTGAAAATAGTGATATAAGCGCGAATTAAAGCACAAACTTTAATTCGCAATGCATAATAGCCTTACTCATATATACACACATCAAAGCATGCATATCCAATTAGAGGAATATGTTATATGGGCATGTGTTTGATATATAATTTGCATGCCATTATCAAATTTGTTGTAGTTCGAGACTGATTGAGAGAGAATATAGTAATTTGAAAAATTAATTTGTAAATTTTATCAGTGTTTAATTGGTGATTCAATATAATTCAAATCGCAATGAATTTGATAAACAATTTATGTGAATGATACATACCCCAATATATTTTAGATATTAATTTATGATGTATTTCATTCTTGAAAAGTTATGTTAAGTTTTGGTAGCCAGATAAAATATTTTGTTCAATATTGTTTAAAATTAAAACATGCAGCAGTGCCAAAAACATTTGAGCTATATAAAGGATATACATACAACCTTTTCTTTAAAAATATAAAAAAAATGTCTCTTCTATATATTGCAATTTAGAAAATAAATATATTTTGAAAAACAAAAAAATAAAAACACTATCATAAAATAAAAAATGTAATAAATTTAAAACTGTAATGGAACAAATATTGATCGAAAATGGCTATTATATATGCAACTGCAGCAGAGCAGTCCCTTTTTATTGGACAACGTCCAAATTGCTCCTCATTGCATGTCATTTCTTCACACGTTTACACTTTTTTCCATGTCTTTTTTTTTTATAAAAAATGGTGGTCAAGTCACCGAACTATTTAATATTTACAATAAATTTTTTATTTGAATTTCTTACTTTCAACTTTTCATGGGGATGACTTAATTGTCTTTGTCAATAAAGACTGATTATATTTCTTTTTTTCACCGCTAATTGTTATCATTGTTATCTTTGTCACTAAAAACTGTCAAAATCTTAGGCCTACAAGATATGTAATACTCTTCTTGGTGGGGACATACACATTTCATGAGTTTTAGGTCATGTTCTGTCGCTCCACTGTTCTCGCGGGAAAAAAAAATTCAGTTCAACTGAATTTTTTTTCTCATGTGAACAGTAATTTTTAGTTCAATTTCCGTGTCCAGACCCATTCCCAATGGTCCACCGAACATGCCCTTAGCTGTTTTAATATGGGTTGATGGTATGACCTAACAAACTTCACAATTTGCAAATGACGGTTGTATGTGTACTACATTTTTCATATATAATGTTTTGAATATATATAGACTCTCAAGTGCTCTAGGTTACTTGCACTCAAAGAAAAATAACTCCATAAAAATTTATTGGCTGTAGACAAATATATGTTTTTTCTAATAATTTTTGACAAAAAGAATTGGGATTTTGGAGGAAACTAATTAATGCTGGAGTGTTACTTAACTAATTAAACGATTCTATGCACTTACAAACTCTCAACAAAAGTTTTTTAAATGTAAATGAAAATAAGAAAATAAGCATGTTATTTATGACAATGTTACAATATGATGTCATTATTAAAAACAATGTAAAGGAGCAGCACGCTCGAGACTTGTAATAATCGATTGGAGATGGAAATACCGATGTATCAATGTTGAACACAGAACACTTATGGAAACCTTTGGTTTCTGTCAAGTAGAATGAGGTATCTCAAGTTCAGAGGCGGAACTAGAAAATCACAATAGTGATGCTAAAATTTAAAAGCAAAATATGTTGTTGGTAGGAATTGAACATATGTTCTCGACAACCATAAGATAAGCTCTAACCACTATGCCACAAGTGAACATGTGATATTTTATGAGGGGGGCTAGATTATATAATTTTTTTTTAAATAATAAATTTTAATATATCTAACTATAATTTTAAAATAATAGGGTGGCTTAGCACCCGTAGAGATGAATGTAAATCCGCCCCTGCTCAAGTTCACTTACAAGCATCTCTACTTGCAACCTTTGCAAACTGCTGGTTGTCAAGTTGCATGCCACTCAACCTTTGTAAACTGCTGGTTGATTCTCTATTAGTCTTTGATAAATTTCCTTCATTATTTCTAGCCCTAACTAATCAAAATTAGGAATTTTATATTGTACCATCCTTTATATTATTTTATGATTGAGAAAATTAGGATGCTTATTAGGTGAGAAATTAAATTCTTTTGGGAACATGATAATTGATGAACTTCAAATTGTTCAGGGAAAGTTTGCTAATTAAATTGATCACTAGCTGTGTAATACATAATTTGAGTTATGATTGGTATGGTATTATAAGTATTATACCACTGATTGTGAATCTGTGATAGATTGCACCTGTGTTCCATCTGGTCTATCTACTAATAGACATGGAATTGGACTAGGTACAGGAAATCCAAAAGCAATGTTTGCAATATGTTTTTATTTTGGGTCTTTTCTGCAAATGACATTCACCATTATGTAATGTTTGCGACTACCAATCAAAATACAAATACTAATAAAAACACAAATAATAACAAAATTTTAATTGAAAACATACTAATAAAAATATAACATATTTGAACCAATAATAACATAGAGAAAGTTCTAATTAAAAATAAAAAATAACTAGGTATCATATTATTTCTATATTAATATCACTCTCAATATATCATATTATGTCGGGTCCATTAAAATTTAATTAATTCAAACCTAACCAATAATTTTAAGTCCGTAATTTTTTTTTTCAAATCAGTCGAACATCGGATTAATCACATTATTTGTTTGTACGGTTGCTCGGCGTCTAAGACATTTTGATTTTAGGTTGTTTGGGATGGAATTTTTTTATCAATAGCAATTATAAAATTAAAATATACAAAAATAAAAAGAGTGCTTGTATTCCAACAAATATAGTAAGATCGGAGTCACCGGCAACGATCCATCCATTTATGGATCGGAGTCAATGACTCCAATCCATAATTTTATATTTTTTTATTAATTATATTGAATTCTGTAAGAAAGACGTCACATTTGATCAAATTTTAATAAAAAATAAAATAAAATTATGGAATGGAGTCATTGACTCCGATCCATAAATAGATGGATCGTTTTCGCTGACTCCGATCTTACTATATTTGTTGCAATACAGGTACTCTTTCTATTTTTGTATATTTGAATTTTATAATTTCTATTGATAAAAAATTTCCGTTTGGGATTGTATCGGATTTGTATCAACGAGGTCAACGTTGACTTTTCAAAATAATTGAGGTAAACCATTGGATAATACCTGCCTAGTTTTCTATAATTCTAATCATGACTTCTCTCCCCGGAGTATATGTCATAATGGCTGAATTTCCAAATCTAGAAACAGGGATTAGTTTGAAATTCTCATAACATACGGATCTAATTTCCAAATCTAGAAACACGGATTAGTTTGAAATTCTCATACCATACGGGTCTAATTTCCAAATCTAGAAACGCGGATTAGTTTGAAATTCTCATACTAAATTAACTAGCAGTTGAAATTGCAATTTCAACTGCTAGCAGTTGAAATTAACTAGCATATGAATACTAAATTAACTAGCAGTTGAAATTGCAATTTCTCAGTGTTGCAAGTTAGAGAACTAGTATTTGATTTAGTAGCGAAAGCAATACTTTTTGTGTGAAAAATCACATATTCAAAACTTAAATGAGGTTTTTTTTTATAGATATTAAATAATTAGGTAGTTTGTTCTCTAACATTTACTCAAAAAAAAAAACAATAATTTTTGGACCATTTTAATATGTAATATAAACTAAAGTTTTGTGATCTCCATTGCTTTTTATGTAATTATCAATCTCAAGGTGAAATATTAAAATACAAACATATATTATTTTTTATATTAAATGTGCACCATGATCTTCATGTTGAAGGTCAAATTCGCAAAGAAATAATGACTAACAAAATAATTATCAAAAACATATTCAATATTAAACTCATTGTGTCGATCACATGACGTGACCGCATTAGAGCGAAAATTACATGCCACATCACGTCACGCGAACCAGTCACGTCATGTCACTTCACGGTATGAAACATAAAGTATCAAACTTTTTTGATACATATAGAGTATTCAAGTTTCTCTTTTAGTGTAGGTTCAGCCATACTGATACTCATGTAATATTAATTTCTATTTTATCTAGTTTAGTCTAATGAATCTTTGTAATTTTAATTTTAATTGTAATATCAAATGCCTAACAATCTTTTCTCAAAAAAATTTTTGACTTTGCAACATTATTTACTTATTTTAAATTTTTTTATATTTTTTCTAAATTTTTAACAATTTAAATTAAAATATTAAAAAATTAATGTGATTAATTTACGTCACGTCTAGTCACAGCGTGACTACACATAACGTGATCATCTACCATCATTTTAGTCACATCCCGTAAAAAAAAATTAATCACGTTACGTCACGTCACGTGATCAAATCATAACGTATTTGTCACGTCATGTCACGGCATGTCACGTATTTTCTTATCTAGACTAGAGTAACACGGCTAAGTATAGGATGAAGTTTACGATGAATTGCAACTGAGTTATCGGGTCTTGACTTTGATAGGATTGACTTAACCAGGGTTACACGGCAAACAGAATTATCGTGTGCCCTATATACACACATACTCATTCATAGGTACAACATTGGCTTCTTCATCAACAAAAGCAGCAATTTCTCATACAATTATTATATTAGAGATGGAACATGACGACGGATGTTCATGGCTCCCTAGCTTAGGATTTGGCATGTTAACTTACAACTCTGTAAGAGCTATTTACAACTCAAATGGAGATATGGGATCAATTTCTTTTGTGCTTGTTTCATATTTGGACCTATTGCTGTTGTTTTGGTTCATTCGTTTGTTTGAAAAAACAGCTCCTGAGTCTCCCAACAGAGAGAGAATCAAAATTGCAGTGTGGATATTATCCACTGTGTTAATTGTGATGTTTACTTCGAAGGTTGGAGCAATGATGCCATTTTTTGTGGGACTTTTCATCTCGTTTGTAGCTTCTGTGTCATCTCTTGGTGGATTTTACATACTTTTTCTTTATCAAGCTTGAATATTAAGGAAGATGTTAAATATATGATGATAAAATAGGTTATATTTTATTGGCAATTTCTTGTTCAATATATGTAAGTTTTTTTTTTTTAGAGAAAAATAAGGGTCAAGCTCATATATGTAAGTTTTTGGTTGATGTATTTAAACTTAAATCGATATCTATCCGTTATATATTGTGTATATACTTGTTTAGCTTGTAATCTTAATTTAGGCGCCACTTGTTTACTATGAATATTAAATATAAAATAATTAGACTCCCTTATTTCTTAGATTATATATATATATATGAGTAAGGCTTGGGTGCTATCCATAGCACCGGAGTCTCTATGCAACGGCTCAAAATTTGAGTTTTCAAAATCCTAACGGCCAATCCGAACCGTTCAATATTTAATCTGTACTAAAATGTACTTGCATACCAAATTTTACATTTTTTTGAATTTTTTTACTATTTATTAAGTATGTTACAAAACCGCTGTTTTTGAATAATTCTGGATCACTGAAAACAGCGGTTTTGTAACATACTTAATAAATAGTAAAAAAATTCAAAAAAATATAAAATTTGGTATGCAAGTACATTTTAGTACAGATTAAATATTGAACGGTTCGGATCGGCCGTTAGGATTTTGAAAACTCAAATTTTGAGTCGTTGCACTACAGCAGATTTGGGTATCAGCGACCGTTATCAGCGACCGGCGCTCTACTTGGTAGCTGATTCCCTTTTTTCTTTTAAAAAAAAAATCAGCAAAAAAAAAAAAAGCGATCAGTTTTTTCAGCGACCACTATCAGCGACCGGTATTATTGGTGGTCTCTAAAACACTTTCAGCGACCGGCGACAATACTATCAGAGACCAAATTAACCCGGTCGCTGAAAAGGCTGCCCTAAAACGTCCCCCGCCAATTCTTCTTTCTCTGTTTTTTTTTAATTCGCGCGCGTTAGGTTTTAGGAGAAAAAAATCACCGCTCCTGACACCGCTGGACCAGCCTGCGCCCCTGCTCGTCCCGCCTGCTTGAGCCCGATCCCGCCGGACTCCGCCTACCTGAGCCCGATCCCGCCGGACTCCGCCTGCCTGCGTCCGGCTCCGCCTGCCTGACTCCGCTGGTAAGTACTGTGTTGTTTTCCTTCGTCGTCTTCATTTCTGATTCTTGGTGCAATATGGGGCTGTGCTTGGATTGATTAATTTACCATCAAAGCTTGACTTGTGCCACTGTTATAAGGTTCTGATTAAATCCCAATATTTTTGCGCCACTGTTATAAGGTTCTGATTTTTATATGAGGGCCCTAAATGTAAATTAAATTAGTTTAGAAGGTTTACTGTAAATATGCAATTTACTCCTGTCAGATGGATTCGGCTGGAAACCGAAATGAGATTTTGTGAAATTGAATTTTAATATCAGTAGACCTTCATCCCAATTAGAAAGAATATCGGAACTTCAAAAGCTGTGAGTTTTATATTTTTGTGTTATTTCTATCCGATTACTGCATGTTTAAGGGACAATGGATTGAACCCCCAAATATTTTAAACTCTTATTTCATATTGAATTCTCTTGATTTGGGTTAGGATCTTGACTGGAAACAATCTTAGTGGATCGATCCCTGAATCTGTAGCAAATCTTTCAAGCCTAACATGTAAGCATTCTAATTTTACAAGTTCATGTCAACATCTTTTTTTTTTATAATATAATTAGGGTAAAGTCTAAAAAGTTGACTTTTTGTTTTTGTTTATGTTTGTCTTTTAATTTTTACAGTGAGCTTGCTTTCAACAACCTCTCAGGTCAGATACCAGAATTAGGAGCAACAGATTAAGAGTGCATGTTTCAACAACCTCCTCTAAAATTAGGTACTTAAGTTTGCACCTTCTGTCTAGATTTTTTGGTGATTTATGTAATTAGTAGCTTAAACAATTGGATAAAAGTGCATGTTTTAAGTTTTGATAGAAACAAAATAGTCTTAAATAAAAAATTGTTGCAATCTGTCCCATTTTATGTTATTTTTTTTTATGGTGTGGATGCCGATTAGGCTGTTGCTGTGCAAGAATGCAAATTTGCTATTAGTACAATTTCCTTGATTTGCCCTTTCGTGTTGGTACATAAAAAATAATTACTGCTAGAGTGTATATTTAATTCTGATTTACTTCTAAATGTATTTATTGATTGAATCTTGCTTTTCTTATTTGAAAGGCTTTGGTTAAGAACTCAACAGAAGCAATGAAGGACTCTAGAGTGCTCAATTTTGTTAATACGGTATGGATGCAGTCAAAGAATTAATGATGTACAAATTAAGTATTCGGGCACAAATTATTCGAATAAATTAAATATTCGGACACAAATTAGTCGAATAAACAAATATGAAGTCAATATATATTATCCATAACATTGACGAAATCAATTTGATCAATAATTACAATTTTCTTCTCTTTTCAGGTTTCATAAACATAGATGTGGTATTGCAAGCAACACTAGTTATGATTGTGTTTTGTAAATTTTTGTACTGGAGTACTTATCAGGTCATATCGATCATAACTATGTATTCAATTTGAGGTCACGAATGAAAGTTTTAAATGAATATTGCTTAGTTTTTGGATGAATATGATCATGTTTTGGGATAATTTATTATTTGCAATATGATAGTTTGTTGTTTGTGTTGCATATGAATGATAGTTTGTTATATTTGTTTGGTACATTTCGTATCAATAGGAAAAAAAATAAAAATAAAAATAAAAATAAAAAATAAATAAAATAACCTTCAGCGACCGGTTTTAAGTATCAGCGACTAAAATATTTGGCAGCTAATGCCTTAACATGACGTTATCAAAAAAATATCAGCGACCAAACCAAAATGGTAGCTGATGATGTATCAGCGACCGGGATGACGTCATTCAGCGACCGGTGACGTCATCAGACAGGTATCAGCGACCAAACTTTCAGCGACCGGGCATCAGCGACCAAATGAAGCATCAGCGACCGGCGACATACTTATCAGCGACCAAATATTTTGGTAGCTGATGCCTCTTTTTGTTGTAGTGTTGCATAGAGGCTCCGGTGCTATGGATAGCACCCAAGCCTTACTCTATATATATAGTTGGGCTACGGTGCTATGCATATATAGTGTTATTATATGCTATGCGTTTTTGAACCATTTGATCGACTTTAATATTGGTGCTGCTATGATGGAGCGCTTTAATAATAATTATTCAACGGAGACAAACGGAGATGGAAGTCAATTAAACTCGTCTCTGCCAATGAATCTCACGAATCTAACCCCACACCACTACCTGCTGGGAGCAGCTTGGGTCCGACGCCAAACTTCAAAGAACAAAAATTTAATTGACTTCTTAAGTTTGCACAGTGATGATTATGCATGACTAATTGGTTATTGATTCAGAGAACCAATCCATTATTCTAATAGATTATATGATTTTTCTATCAAGATTCTTGAACTTAAACGAATATGTATGTTTTTTGGAAATTTCACAAGGGTGAAATGAATTGAAAGCTGTTGAAAGATTAAATTTCGGATCCGGATATATACGGATATCCGCTTCATTTATATCTTCACAGAATTATCCGTATTCCTATCCGTATTATTTTTTCCATATACTAAAATTATCCATATCCATATCCGTTTAATCCGAATATGGATAATAAATGGATTCAGAGGAGCGGATTCAGAGCGGAATGGTAGGGTCAAGCTCATATATGCGGATACGGAATGGAATACGAATATTGAGCTGATAATTGTCGGATATTGAGTAATTCTACTAAATTTCATAATTTTAAATTACCTAATTTGATTACCTAAATTGACAAAAATTTAATAGACTTTTTAAGTTTGCACAGTGATGATTATGCATGACTAATTGCTTATTGGTTCAAAGAATCAATCCATTATCCTAATAGATTATATGATTTTTCTACCAAGATTCTTGGACTTAAACGATTATGTATGTTTTTTTGAGAATTTCGCAAGGGTAAAATGAATTGAAAGCTACTGAAAGATTAAATTTCAGATTCGGATTTATACAGATATCCACTCCGTTTATATCCTCACGGAATTATCCTTATCCGTATCCACATTATTTTTTCATTTGCTAAAATTATCCGTATCCGTATCCGCAAGTATCCGTATCCGTTTAATCCAGATACGGATAATAAGCGGATTCGGAGCGAATTATCCACGGATAATCCGTATCCGTTTACACCCCTAAGCCGCTATGGGCCATATGGCAAAATTATTATTTTAGAAATTAGCCCCGTCCTTTGCTCATTTTCCTAATTTTTTGGTCTTCATTTTTCGTGAATCACACTTTCTTGTTAGTCTCAGTCGGAGGCTCGCAACAAGTCTTGCGATCTTTCTCTTCCCCAATCTTCAAAAGAACAAAAAAAAGAAAAAGAAAAACACTCCCTCCCTTCTCTCCCCTCTTGCTCTCTAATGGCACTCTTTGCCACTGGAACAGCGTCGAATCCTCTGTCCACCTACCGTCCCCCTCGAGATTCGTCGTCGCTGCCTTCGATTAGCTCCAGGTCTCGTTCTCTTCGTTTCCCCATCGATCTCAATCGTGCAAAATCCTTGTCTATTCGTGCATCAGGTTGTTAAAATTCCCCCCCCCCCCCCCCCCCCCCCCCCCCCCCTTTTGACGGTGACTTCTGTTTCAATTGATTTGATACAACTGTGTAATAAAATAGAATTCGCAGTTCTGCTGATTTACAAAAGCTACGGCACCTTCCTAACAATTTCTAAAGAATTTGGGATCGAATCAAAAAGCAAAATATTTTCTGTTAGTTATTTTGATTTATCTGTTTAGGTCGGGAACCACTTGATTCAGAGGTCAATTTGGTTTAAATTTCTCTTTTTGGTTACTCCTCATCTGGTTGTACTAAGCGAGATGATGGAATTGTAAAATTATATATAATATATAATAGCTCAAAATAATTACATGATAAGGTTTTATATGACATTTAGCTTCAAAGAATTCATTGACAAAACCTAATTTCTTTTATAAATTAATTGTAAACTTTAATTTGTAACAGTAACTGCATCAGGGAGTATTGCTCCAGCAATTTCATTATCAGAGAAGGCACAGAACCATCTTAAAAGAATGAGAGCTGAGAAAAATCAAGATCTGTGCCTGAGAATTGGGGTTAAGCAAGGCGGCTGTTCTGGCATGTCTTATACCATGGAACTGGAGGATCGTTCGAAGGCGGGTCCTGATGATTCAGTCATTGATTACAATGGATTTTCGATTGGTACATACTTCTTCATTTCTGTTTGTAGATGATTTATATAAGGAAAAATATTTGCAGGTAGAAAATGGGCTCTGGGTCGGCTTGAACTTTTGGTTCATCATTTTTATTCAGGGGTTGTTTTGGATTTTAGGTCAGTCGATTGAGTGTTTTAATCAATCATTCGCTGGTCTTACCTTTGCTATGCCACTGTAAAGACACCAGAACCCTTTCTGATGGAAATAAATCAATGGGTCATATTGTTATAAATCAATCGTTTCAGGTCTTGAGTTTTTATGGTTTTCTGTTTGAAGTTTTGGGTTTCTAGTCAGTTAGGTTCAGACATATTTGTTATTATTCTGATGATTTGGGTCTGGTCAGATCATATCAGTTTGATGGATTGTGGTAATTCAGGTTTTGGATCAGGTGGGTTCAGGTTTCTGGTCAAGTCCAGTTTGGGTAATGGATAAATTGGGATTAATAGCAATAAGTTCTCACTTTCGCGGTACATACATATATGCGCTGAATTGCATGTTGGCTGAGTTGCAGATTGATTCTGGTTCAATATGAATCAGGTTCTGATTGCTGTTCTTTCATAATAATAATAAATAATAATAATTGGGTTCAGCTTTTGATATGGATTCTATATGGGGTGTGTTGAATTGTATGCTTTGTAAGTGTTTCGTAATAATTGAGTTTGCTATGAAATAAATATTACCATTATGTATTACATTTGAAATTGTAATTATGGACTTGAAGTTAAGGTGCCAGTAGTTTGGTGTCATAGCATAGTGTTGCTATTCTGGTGGTTGAGACCTACCCATTACATATCGGCTTAAATTTGACCCTTTTTGCGTTTGAAAGAAGGAGAGGGGAAGGGGGAGTTTTGTTCGGGAGGAGGGGGGGCGGTTCACACATCCGGCATGTTAGAAACTACCCCCTACTGGAAATTTGAGGACAAAACATGGGTGTTTTGGGTATTGTTGCAAACAATAGTAAATTTGGGGTATTTGAAGTATATTTGGTATGTTTAAAAGGGCATTCGTGAAATTTACATCTTTGCAAAGTATGTGGATTTCTGGGTTGCATAAGAAATCTCTGTTCCAAGTTGTAATAACTAAATTTTCTGATAATTAATTTTAGCTTTATTTTTCTGTCTAAATTATTTGTAGTGTGCGACCCAAAGAGCCTTCTTTTTGTGTATGGAATGGAACTCGACTACAGTGATGCACTAATTGGTGGTGGCTTCGCTTTCCAAAACCCTAACGCAACAAAAACCTGTGGTTGTGGCAAGTCTTTTGCCACAAATGCTGCTGATGAGAAAAAAGCAAGTGAATGTAATAATTAGATGGAAGGAAATTCATGTTTAAATAGTTAATGGTTATTTGTTATACCGTGTAAGATAGACGCTTCACGCTTGTACTCATTAGACCTTATAATATGAAATGGTAGTGCTTTAACCATCCTTAGAATTTAGAACATTGTTTCATGATGTGTATTTCAATTTATTTAGTGTTATTGGCCGTACAATAAAAATTGACTCCTATGAGAAAAAGGATCTGACTCGGCTGCTTTCCAAATAGGAGAGCAGGACTCTGCTATTTCAATTTCAATCCTTGAATTTTTTTTATGCACGAATTTCAACACTGATGAACGGTTGAGATTGAAAGAGCAGGACCCTGCTATTTGGAGAACCGTTGAGATTGAAAGAGTAGGACCTTGCTATTTGGAGAGTAGCGGAGTTGGTTCCTGAGAATTCCTACTACAAAAAAGTAGTCTTAGTATTTCAAATTGAACGGATCAAATCAATTTGATTTAGAATTTAAGATGTTTTTTTATATAAATTCGGTCCGTTCATTTCAATCGTAAGGTTTGATTTGAAATATTAGGGCCTGTGTCAATAATATTTTCGATATTAAGATGCATAATGTCAAAAAATAAACTGAAAGTAATCACGGTGTTACGATTGCAACTTCTACAATCAAAGTAAATGCTAATAATCTAAACAATAGTCTTTAAAAAGAAAAAGAAAAAAAAAGCGTATGCCTAGATTTACTGAGAGTTAGCATGAGTAGGTTAGGTATACCTATTTTTTTTTTTCAGAAGTAGAGTTTTACTTTTTAAAATCTGATCATATAATTTAAAGGGATAAGATTTAGTCCAAATGGCTTTGGATCGGATACCATCCAAAGCCTCTAAAAATCGTACGATTAAATTCCGAACAGTTGATCCGAACCGCTCAACATGATTTTCATGTTAAAATGTGCTTAGAGACCAAATTTTATAATTTTTGAAAATTGTTTACTATTTTTTTAGATACGTACAACATCATTGTTTTTGAATGGTCCAAAAACAGTGATTTTGTACGTATCTAAAAAATAGTAAAAAAAAAATAAAAAAATAAAAAATTTAGTCTCAAAGCACATTTTAATATGAAAATCATATTGAACGGTTCGGATTAACTGTTCAGACTTTAATCGTACAATTTATAGAGGCTTTGGACAGTGTCCAGTTCAAATCCATTTGAACCAAATCTTATTCCTAATTTAAAAGAACAAACTATATTGATACAAAAGAATCTTCTTAAATTTTAAAGAGAATTGACCCAGTCCATTTGTTTAAAAACTGTATGGTCCGAATTAGAATAATAGTCCTATTTTTTCCTTTAAAAACAAAAAGTAACGGATAAGGATCCTCGATTTTTTTTTTTAAAATAGAATTTATTTTAAAAAAATTTAACCAAAGCAGTACTGTACTCTGAAAAGCTATAAAAATAACCTCCACCGGTCCTCTAAACCGGTATAGCTTAAAACAGTTTGGAGGACCGGTGGAGGTTATTTTTTGTAATTTTTACGAGTCTGCTTTAGTTAATTTTTTTTTGTATGAATTCTATTTAAAAAAAATAATCCAGAATCCTCAATCCAATTTACCACAACACAAACAGAAACAAAAAAGAAAAAACTGAAAATAATAAATACGTACATTCCTACCAAAACAGTGTTTTGCAGCATTTCCTTAATCCGGTGCGTTCCTTCATCCTTGTTCCTCTTCTTTTGCTTAATGACACCGAAGTTCAGTAATTAAAGGAAAAAAAAAAAAAAAAAAAAAAAATGAAGAGTTCCAACTGTTTGTCAAGACTGGAGAGGATCTTACAGATAACGGTTACTATTACCCCTCCATGCCACACAAAAGAGCAAAAAATCTCTTGAGCGATGGCTTCTGCTCTCTCTCCGTTTCCCAACTTTTCTACTTCTCTCCACTGCAGCCAATGGCCTCAAACTCAATTCCCCAGCACTTCACCGATTTCTCCCCGTCTCTTACGTCACCCTCGCGACCACCAGGTCACGATCCGAGCACGTGCGAAGTTTGACAAATTCGATGGCTCTGATATCGCCACGTCGAATACCAACGGTGGCGATCATGCGAGCCCCATCCAAGAGGTTGAGGAACCCGAGGATGACAGGTTGAATACCCTTTCTAGAATGAACTTTGATTTCTCCGTGTCAGTTAACCTCATACTTGTAAACATATGGAAATACTAGATTGGCTATACTCTGAACATGTAGAAAAAATTTCATTCAATATACTAAATTTTTAACAAGTTAAACAGGTGGCTAAATGCTAAATTTTGGGAGAAAAAGGGTTTCAACATGTTGCTGTTGCATTCAACTTTGACAATTAATCAAACGGGCTTTTTATTTTGTTTCTGAGAAACATCTGTTATTGTCATAGGAAGCTAAGGGTTGATTGTTTTTCCAGTTCTTCCTGTATTTATCTTGGAAGAAAACCAAAAAAGAAAGAAAAAGAGAAAAGTGATTCTATATATATTATTTGTTTTTTTATAGTTGTTTGCCTTCAGACTTGGTGGGGGCCATTCGTCAGTCTGGTGAAGCAAGCGCCATGTTTGTCAATGCCGGAGGAATGCGTGCCATTGTATGTCAATTTGAAAAGAATAATTTTGTTTGTATTTTGTCTTAAAATATAATAGTTTTTTTAAAAAAAAAATTATGTATAAGCAAATTCAGAGCATCATCAAAGTTTTAATAGCATAAATGGGTACATTGCACAAATAATTAAGGGAACAAGTGTATACTGGACCAAGATAGTTTGTAATTAGAACATGCATAGTTAACCAATATAATACAAGAGTTTTGTTTAATCAAACTTGTTGTTCTACTATTCGTGAAGGTAGAGCTGCTGATACCTGAATTACAATTTCTAAATGAGATAGGAGCACAGGCTGATGTTTGGGAATTATCAAGGGTATTTCTGGAAACTCTTATGGAAGGAGCCGGAGGAACCCAGGTCTGAGTAAAAGGTTGTCAAATTAAATTTATTGCTGTTTTCACCTTCCCAATCATTCAACATAGAATAAAGCAAATCTCTAACATATATAAAAGGCTATAAAATTCATCAAAATACCCCTCTATCTTTTAAATTTGTTTGTTCGTTAACCCCATTACTCGAAAATAATTGTATGCCTTTCTTTCTTTCTTTTTTTTTGACAGAAAGTAAAAGCGATATTCCCTGATGCAGGGGTTGCTGCTCTACTGAAGTACAATTGGACGGATGCAAAATTTGGGTGTGCAAGGTACAATTTTTCCATTACACCACTCATTTTACACATACATCAAATTACCACCTCCCCACAAAAGCCTGGCACCCAATTTTCCCTTTAGCATTTATTTATTTTTCTCAAATTGCCAGTTGGAACAGCTTTTTGCTGAATAACTAATAACTACAAACTATACCATTTCTGGTACCAGTGAAATAGGCAGCACCCTCTCCCACTTAATCTGTATGGAGGTTTCCGAGAAAAAAATGCTTGCAACTAGAAGCATCTAACATCTTTCTTGAAATAAAATTTTTTCAATTGTATTTTTCAAATATTTCGTTGACTGTTCTTAATTTCAGCTTGGGCGACCGAAATCCAGTAGATAAGGAGGATGAAATTGTGGTTATGATAATCCCTGATTATCAGATGCTTGAGAAAGTCGAAATAATTGCAAATCGTCTTTCTGATGACCCGGTAGGAAATATTGGTCCAAAAATCTAACCTTTTTTTCGTGCATTATTATTTGTATGAAGATCAATATCCCTCTCACAAACAAGAGAAATGAAGATATGCTAGAGCTCTTAGCAAATAAATTTTTTTTGATTAATTAACAAGAATTGGCAATATATACATCTAAATATTGAGTCAAGAAGAGGTATAATTTGCCAAAATTGGTTCCCTGCTTTGAACGATATATTTCAATGGCATTAAAATCAGTTCTCATCCTGACTTTAAATATTTTGCTAACTTATAGCCAAGACCCCTTATAATGTGGAATCCACGCCTTGTGAGCTCAGATGTTGGAGTTGGGTTCAATGTTCGCAATTTACGTAAGAAGTTTCTAAGGCAAGATTTTCATTTTACTTTCTTACTTATTATACTTTTTTTTTTCGGCATCAGTCACCAGACTGCACCCTCTTGACCTGCACTAATATTGTTTCTTTCCTCATCTCAGCAACTTTACCACTGTCTATTCAATGAAGCCACTAGATGATGGTGCAATCTTCAGATGTTATCCTGAGTGAGACAAGATTTATGTTTGTTACATATGTTAATTCAGCCTATAATTCAATATAAATATTAGAAAAACAATATTGTTTTACTAGAGTTGGGCTATGCTGCTTTATTATGTAGGAGCCCTTTCTTACCTCACATCCATATTTCCGATTTCAGAGTTCAAACTGTCAATCATAACTGCTCAATATGATCGACATATGAAAATATCATGGGAGACCAAATTTTTGTACTAATTTTTTAGATAGGTAGCAAATTGTTGTTTTTAGATGATTATGTGGACCTTAAAAAAACGGTGATTTTCTATCTTCCTATAAAAATAGTAAAACAATTCTAAAAAAATGTAAAATTTGGTCTCTGAGGACATTTTCATATGGAGATCATGTTGAGCTGTTCGGATTAGCTGTTTGAACTTTGAAATTGGAAATATGGATGTGTAGTAAGAAAGGACACTTCATTAAACACCATAGCTTATCTCGATTTAGTAATTATTAGTTTAGTTAATAAGCTTCACATAGTTTCACTCTTATTTTCAGAGAATTTTCTCTTTTAAATGCAAGGATCCCCTTTCAAACAAACCAAAGATAGAATAATGCAAATATCAGAAACAAAACGTGTATACACTTCAGCAATTAGAAATTAGAGATTTAAAGAAGGGCTCATTAATATTGTAACATACTGTACCTAAACATACAATTAAAATATAAGATCTTTTTTAAAAAAATTAAATTCTACTAACTAAAATATATTTCCTTTTTTTTTCAGCACGTGGAAAGTGTTTTATGATGATAAGACTAGGCCAAATAGATATTTGCTTGCTAAAGAGCTACAAATTGCACCTACTTCGACCGATATTGAGGTAAATTCATTTTCTCAAAAACACTACGTACAAAATAAATACTAGACCAACAAGTCATGTAGTCTTTGTTTATCAGATAATAAGACGATCATTGTCCATATTGCAATGCTGTTGATACATAGCATATTCTGACTCTCTTTTGATAAATGGATGCAGATAATATTCAGAGAATTGGCAGGAGAATCAGAGGGGAAGGAGGCTTCTGCAATAGATCAAGCGATGGGTGTATTTAGTTCTTTCAGTAGATTCATGAAAGCTATATCTAAGTAGGCTAGACTTCATAAAAAAATATTATTGGTAGGACCTGTTTAAGACGTTATGAAAATCCTTATATTGGCATGCTAGACTTCATGAAACCTTTTTTTTTTATTTGATGCACTTTTTTTTTTTCAAAAGTCAACATTAAGAAGAAATCAGAAACTATTAAAAGGATTATTGCCAAGACATTATGCAATGATACAAGGAGTCAAGGATGCAAACTAGGGGCCTTCTATTAGTTTATTTCTAGCTTCTTTTTTTCTTCACAGCATAGTTTTCAATAGGATCCGAATTTGCTGCAATTCTTTACCCATGAACAATATCCTACAATCTCTGTTTTTTCAAATCCAATTATTGAATTGTTTCGAGATTCGTGCACAGAAAAATTAGGTGTTTTGAAATATGTGTACATAAATTATTGGACGGCTGAATTTGGAAAAGTAGGGATTTTAGAATTACTGTTCATACTATTCGGATTGCAGTATATCAAATTCCTTTTCAATAAGGTTTACACAGAGTTTGGGCCTTGATTCCTTGATTTGTACAATTTGAAACCCAACAATGAATATCCAAAGAATTGTCCAAGTGAATATCTATCTTCCATCACACAACACAATCATCAATTTAGATATGTACAAGTTCAGAAAACAAAACAATATTATGGTAAAACCGGGTTTGAAAAAAAATTAATGAAGCTAATCTTTATTGAAAACGATGCATTTAGCTAATTCTATCCTTTTTCTCCGTTGGAGAAGTTGAGGCGCTCTTAGAGCTTGGAAAACCTAAAGAAAACATCACATTGCTCCCAATTTGTGTACTTGCATTCTCTGCATTTGACTTGGTACTCAAGAAACTTGATGCACATGGTGTAGCCGAGAAGGTTGACGAGCTAGAAGAGCCCAATTGCTCACCCCATTTAAGCCCACGGGCTTGGACTGGGGCATCTACTCTTGTTTGGGCTGCTTGATTCGGCCCTTGATTGCCGACATACGATGTGATGGCAGCTGCCAATGCAGACTGAAAACTGGGGTCTGATGTAATTGCCTTGGCAATCGAATCTGTTAGCAAACTCGGTGTCGAGCTTGGATTCGTGGTCGGTGCATTCATGTTTGCTGTCTTTTGTATGTAAGAATTCAAAATTGCATCTTGGGTTTGTTTACCTATATGGCTAAAAGAGCCTAATGGGCTTTTGTTGTAGTGTTGGTTACCATAGCCTAAGTAACTATTGGACCATAAAGTTGAAATTGAGGATGATTCTGGTGAAGAAAAATTAAAACTTGTGGAGGGATATTTCGGATTTGTTGTGAGCCGGTTTATTGCGAAAGGTTGCGTGGTTGATGTTGGTTGTGTAGTGAGGTCTAGGGTTATGGTTGGGTATGAAGGGGTTGAGGAAATTGATGCGGTTGGAAGGAAAAAGGGATGAGAAATTGAGGCATCTGATTGGCCAAAGTTGAGGCCATGGAGGCTAGCAGATGAACCAGAGAAAGTAGCAGGAGTGCTAATGGTTCGTGAAGAGGTTGAACCGGACATTAGCATAGAGGCGGCAGCTGAAGTTGTCGATGCCATAGCAGTGGCTGAAACCGGGAGCGGGTGGCTGTGGGTCCCCTCATAGGTTGTGATTAGTATGGACATGTCATCTGCACACCTTTGCACCTTCATGTTTCAATGAAGACAAATTCAATCTTCCAATAATACAAATTAAATGTTTATTTTCTTTTTATAGTGTTATGCCTATATTTAAACATATAGCTTATGACTAGCCAATCTAACTGAGTCTTCATTAATTATATATGTACAAATTTAAAGGACTCTCCTAAGATTTTTTTTATTGGATATATAAATTAGAAATTTAATGAAGTCAACACAATATTCGAACAAATCTTCTTTGAATTTTTCCAAAAAGCATTAGGTCAACAAGTCGACTAATTTAGGATGTAAAATAATTTGCTAATGAATAATGATACAACTATTTAATTCGACAAGGTGACGCTTTTCATTGCAATTTTCTTTTCTTGCTTCTATCTTAGAACGATTTTTTCCAAGACCAGATCTAGAATTGTTGACATCGTTTGGTTCTCTAGAGTTGAACAAATCATTTCAAAATTACTGACCAACTTGATATATATTGAAATTAATTAATACACATGTAACATGAGGAGTAATTTTCTTCTTTTTATCAGATGGTAAATAGTAACTTCCATTGACCAAGTATTCAATTCTGTACAAACGTCACATTTTTTAGCATCCACGGAGAAGATATAGATTTAATGATTCAATTTTTCCAATCCTGGTAAAATTTCAAGTTGACACCTTGAATAATCATAACAATATTATTACCTAGCTTCAATATGTGTTTTTTTTTTCCTTGCTACTGATGGTTCATTTAAACTCGGAAATTATATGGAAAATGTTAATTAATTACCTGCTTTCTAACCGGGCAGCCTGGTGCAACGGTGCATCGGTAATATGCTCGAGGGCATGGATTTCCTTTAGAAATTTTTTGTCCATATTTCCTCCACTGGCACCCATCATTCATCTGTCACAAATTCATAATACAAATTAAAAGAAAAATCCCCCCTAAATGTATTCCTTATAGAGACTCACTAATTATCTAGTCAATATCACTTATTATTTGTTTGCCACAGTAATAAATGATATCTAATTCAACCCCAATGTTTTATTAATTCCATCCATGCTTTTGCAGATTGCCTTAAGGGTGAGGGGGGTATCCGATGCCCATCGGACCAGAATCTGTTCGATGGGTGGTTTCTACTGTCTGATTCACTTTAAGATCTGTGTCCATCACTTTAATATCCATGCTGTTTGCTTTAATATCTGTGCGCACATATCTTGAAGTGGATCGGACGGTAGAAGCCACCCATCGAACAGACTCTTGGTCCGATGGGCAACCCCCCCCCCCCTCTCCCTTGCCTTAATATATTTTGTCCAGTGAAATCAGCTTCTACTAATTAATTATTGTTTGAAATTAAAATTGACTCACTGTTGGAGTGTCACATCTAGCTCTGACAGAAACCCTAGCTTTCTTGACCTGAGGCTGCTGGGACAGATCATCATCGCCACCTCGCATGTTCTTCATTATTTTACCAGGTGGCCATGGTTCCCCAGGCTCCTCATCCTTTGTATCATCAAAGCTATTGTCAGAACTCAAACTCATCAACACATTAGCCTCACTTTTTGAATTACTAGGCCCTTCAAACTTGCTGTCTAGCCCCAGTTTAAGGCTCTCTTTCTCAATTTTGTTATCTTCTTCGTTTCCTTTGATATTGATACATGACTTCTCTTCCTTTTTGTTGAGGCCACCTGATGAGATTGTGTTACCCAGGCTTAGAGAAACAAGCTCATGCTCTTCTTCTACATTCGTAGGAGGCACAGTAACAGAATTTAAATCCTTTACTGCTTTGCCCTTTCCTTGTTCCATTATCTCAAAGTAGTGAGTTCGAAGCGACTGATAGTCGTCAACTACACGTGTTAAGAGGCCTTTCAATTTCTCGTTCTCTTCTCGCACTTCACCCATTTCAACCTTTGTTGTCGCCAGTGTTTGCTCCTGTGATCAATTTACATGTGTTATACTCGAGTTAACAAGACATTAGAAATAACTGCTATAATTTTGGACAAGCCTGTTAGTTTCTTTTCTTCTATTTACTTTCCTTTTTCCTATTGTTATCTAAGTATGGGCTATATATATGGTCTACAAGCTAACTAAATGTGTTTATCAAATAAAAATATCTTTGTATTACTTAATATATGCATCTAAAATGTATGGTGAATCTAACCTGGGTAAGCAACATGTGTGTACTTGAAGATGATGGTTTTGATGATGAATCTAGTACTGGAATCTTCTCAGTTCCGTTTGAAGTATGAACCTTTATGAAATAGGAAAATATTACAAAGATGAAATAGTGAGTAATATAACTAGCTTATAGCATGACACAAATATAGACAACCATAAAATGCTCTCATTGAAGAGGGCCGGATCCTTATTTTTACTCAAGAAAAAAACATTCATTACAGAAAATGAAACAAAAGCATGAAAAAAAAATATCATGTTGACATCTCAAAGGACAGAGCTCTAGAGATAGAAGAGAGAGTAAATGATGATACCTTCTCAATCTCTTCATTCTCTCTTCCATTGAGTCGATCAGGCTTTGTATCCTCCGCCATCGTCGATAGTCTTTTTGCTCTTTTTGCTACCTCCATTAATGGAACCAAATGAATATGGAAGCTACTTTTCTAATGTTTGTTTATCCTCCTATGCCTATTTTTCCTTCATTGCTCCTAGCTAATTCCCCTTTATAGAGCCAAGGTTAAGACATCTAACCTCTTGGACTTCTAGTAATAAAATAACCCTAAATTAAATGCTTATCTAAAGTAAGGAAGTTCCTATCTAACTGTCAAAATGTCAACAAGAAACCTCATGTGCTGACTCAATAAATAGAACTCTAAAAGAAACTTAAAAAATTTCAATGAAAAAAAGAGAATAAAGAAAAGAGAGAAGTTCAAAATATGGAAGATTTCAACGTGTGAGACATGTTGTTTAGTTTTAGGTTTAATTTTCATTTTAATTTGGTTTATAGCCGTACTTCCAGGATACCTAACACCATACAAGAAATGCTTCATGTCTCCACCTAGGATACTTCTTTATTTATCCTTTTATTCACAATCACTTAAAATTTGAAGATAAGCCACCGCAATATGAAAAAGGAATATCTATGTATTTACGTATATAATAATTGGATAATTCTAGAGCGAATTCAACTTCTTAAATTAATACATCTTGTTTTATTGTACATTAAAAATGATAGCGTTTCTAATGTTTAAAAGGCAGAAAATGTATTTCCTATAAGATCAATTAATTAAGTGACATAAACTCACAAAAGTATTTTTCCTTATATAAAAATGAAAAGTAGAATGTGCGATAGAATTACCCAGAGTAAAATATGGGCTGAGAGGGACTGTTGGATTATAATAGAGGCTGCAGGGGTCTGGGCACTCTGGCGAGAGAGAAACGGAAGAATTTTTTCAAACAAGCATTGCAAAGTGCATGAGTTGGTAAATTGTGCAGCCTTAGATATTCAGTGGATGAATTCCTATAAGGCATCATGTAATATATATATATATATTTTTTGTAATTAGAGATAGAATAGGATCTTGTAAATAATATTTCTTTTATCAATATATTTGTTGGCTTTGCCAACCATCAAAATTTTTGTACCAGAGTAATTTTTCATTTAATCTGATACAGTCTAACTAAATATATTACAAATATATATCTTAAGATATATTATATATGCATAATATATAATGCTTTTTTTCTTTATTTATACAAAAGTGGTACATAGTACTACCTATTTTCCCATTGAAGAAAAACAACAATTACATATATTATCTCTCTTAATGCCATTACCACCTCAATCATTTAATTAGATACACATATATAAAGTTAAGAATAACAGAGTTCATAGAAGTTATCTTTACAATTTTCCTTCAATTGTTGTTCCTCCAAAAAAATGGTATTTTTTTTTCCCATAAATGGGACCTCGTAAAGAAAAAATTAAAAGTGATCTTAGATCCGCGCGCTGGATCAAAGAAATATAAATAACTCGGAGATAGAATGATGGTGCATAGAGGATCGCCATTAATCAAATCTCACGCTTGAGTCAAAACCTGCGTCTGTTCTGAGTCCCCATTGGCTTGTACTCAGTCGCCTCATCATAATTTTTTCTCCTCTCTCATAATTGGAAATAAATCTGCTGTGATTCCGAAGGATCGCAGGGATCTTATGATTCCAATCTCAACCGTTCATATGGTTCGAGATGTGTGCTCAAAAATTAATTTTCTTTGAGATTCGTGTATTCTAATAAATGAACGGTTTAAATAGGAATTACAGGAAGTGAGATCCTTTGGAATCGCAGCAGATTTATTTCTCACTCAATTATTCTATTCTATTGCATGTGGATGTATAGTATTATGTATGAGCTCTGCTATTGGCAGGATAGAAGGATAAACAAAACAATGTATTGAAGCAATGTATTGGATAAAGTTTCACAAATGATATAGTAGATGACGATAGTATTAATTCAAAAGTTCTACAAAATGATATATTAAATGACGATAGTATTAATTCAAATGTCTCCAGTACTTAATACCATATAGAAAGTTTAGCGCTTTAATTTTTACGGATAGAGAAAAGGAGATAACATAGTTAGCTAGAAAAAATTTCCAGGACTGTTATATTCAAAGACCGAGAGTTCGATTCTCCCTCATGGCTTTGTAACTTTTGCGAAGGTTTTCAAAAAATATTTTGCGGATAAATCACTGTTAGTTTCTTAAATGTTAATAAATGAATAATATTGAGATCTACATGATTATACTTAGGAGTGCTTCATTAATTATGTGATATAAAATACTCAAATTAAATTACATTAACATATTAGCAAATTAATGGTTGACACTTATTAATACCTTACAATTAGTTGATAATCGACCAACTGACATATATGCAAACATATTACTATAGACTAGAGAAATAGCCCAATTTCGCATTTGCCTCACTAGTAATAACAACTGATAATGCTAATAATTGTTATTTCTGTATGTAGTGCTTTGTGTTCAATATTTTTAATGTTAAATAAAACTAAAAACCTCTTCTTCTTTTTTCTTTTTTATTAAATGACTCCAATACATTCCAACATCTTTTAGATGTTATTTTTGAATTGAACCTGCAACTTCTCCGTAGAGAGAGGAGACTCATGCCGTTGCACTAAGCCTACGATTATTATATATTACTGCTGAATATGATAATATTAACAGTTGGTTTGTTATATTTAGTGCGATCATATACAAAATAATTATTAAACATTAAAGTAAAATGCCGACAATTAATTGGTATTTCATGATAAGTTATGGTAGCTAGCACATTATTTATAAATGCATGACTTTATAGCAAGAATATCCTAAACAACTATTAGGAGACCTCCATATTACTGGATCACTAGAGATAATATTGTTATATTTTTATATTATAAATATGTGCAGTTTGAGGTCTATCGAGATACCTATTGCAAAAAAAAAAATGTCAGTAAAAATTCTCAGCTTTAGCGCAAGTTCAATGGTACCGTTTCAGCTGGTACCACCAAGCAATTCTCGAAATAGTATTTTTAAAACAAATTTAGATCTAGTACTTTGTCCAAACGATATATTTTGTTAAGGTGTTTGACTGGGATGATTAATTTTAGATCCAGTTGTCAATACAAAGTCTCTGTATCCATGTTGCCAATTTATGAAAGCAACTTCATTATTCTTCTCTTGGTTGGAAATAGAATAAAAATTTGTTACCGGTCAACTATGGGAACATTTACGACAAGTCAATGAACAAGGCCAAATATTATATAATTTTATTAAGCTTACAGGCACTACTCTTTGGGAAATTATTAGATTGGGGTCAACACCAACTATATATTTCTTTTAATTTGCCTCGGTAGATGGGGATATAAAAAATTCGTTTTATAATTTGTGTCGAAGCCCTTTTCACAAATTATATTTCTGCTTAAATAATATTTGCCTTAACTTCAACAATTGCTTCTAATAATATGGATGTTGTTTGGAAAGAGCCTTCTTAAGGCAACTAAAGGAGTCTCATTTAGCTTTCTTAGCTGCTCAATTCTGCCGATCACCGGTTCCTTAGCACGGATTAAGATAACTTTTTTTAGCCTCATTTTATCCGGATCTTAATCTCCTGCTCCTTTCTTAAGGCACCTCCCCCTTCCTTTAAACTTCTTTTAGCCATCTTAATCTTTTGCCGCTAATTCCTTTAGCTTACCGAACTGCTATTTTTTAGCGCAGATTAATATTTAACTTACCATGGGTTGCTGAACAGCCCAATAAAGTAGCCTAGGGTTTATATCATCTTAAATAAGTGAAAATTATAGGTAATTTCAAAACCGGATTATATTTAATTCGGAAATCTATTCAGAACTTACAAAACAACAATAATAGATAACAAGCTGCTTTAAGATTCGTGCCGGTCCGAATTCTCTAAGTACAGATCAACTCAAACTTTGAAATATCTCCGAAGATGTGAACTCAATTGAATACCGATATATATATCATCTTGGCTATATTGATCTTAGGAGCAGTAATTTCATAATTTTAACTATAAAATTAGAAACAAGTATACTTTTTTTTATTATCAATCAGCAAGGATGTATGCTCTCTTATAGGTTCATTAAATATGTGTGTATATATATATTTTAAGGGTCTAATTAAATAATACGATGACTCCTAGTAGTGTCCAAAATGCAAGATCCCCTCTTTGTTGTTGTTAAGGCCATTCCTTAATAAAAAAAAATATAAAGTCCAATTAGACTACAATTTAGTACAATAATTTTTTTTATAGCTGCCGACTGTGTATAATTGTTTCATTTCTTGTGTGATGATGCCATACTTCTTTCCATGTTAACAAATGTGATCCATTTTGAATTTCATCATTTCATTGGTGGTTAATTTTATGATATCTTATTGGCTTTGCATCTACTCGCTTTTACATGTACTAAAATTCATATTGCCAAGTATTTTATTTTTTGTGCAGATTTCTAATTATATACGCATGAATAAATTAATAATTTTGTTGTAATACAATATTTGTTGCCGGAGACAAGAGGGACTTAGGGAGGATAAAATTTTAAATTAAGGAGGTAAATATATAAATATATAGAAAGCTACAATTATTTATGGGTTAAAAAATAAGCATATTGGTAATATTTTCTTAAATACACAAATCAACAAGAAATTCTTTTGAGAAAGACCTCGATTATTATATATTCTGACATCTGGCACTAACTAAAGATAATTTGAATTTTATTTTCTCTCATTCAATGCTTAAATAAATTGTCTGAGCTTCTAAAAAAAATTGTATAGTTTTAACTTGCGATATTTTTCTCATATAAAAAAACAATTAATTAGCCAACTATACCAGACATATTCCTTGCAAATCATAACTTATATTAATTTCTTCCTAGCAACTCAACAATTAATTACTTCATTATAAGAAGTTAAAATTTGGTAAGGACCTCTGAGCAAAATTTCCCGTTATTATTTGCCTACTTGATAAAGAGAGTTCCATCTTGACAGCTTTTGTCAAGAATTAAAAAAAACCCGATAAAGAGACAGTTCAAACACAGATATTTTATTTCTTCATTTTTCATTTGTTTAAGAAGAAAATAAGTCATAATTGTTTTCAGATCCCAAAGCGTTGAAATTGAATTCTTGTTTGGGGCCTACCAACTTGGAGATCTTAGTCTCCAAATTTCATTATATTTCCTACTTCATGTTTTTTATTCTAATTAATTTCCTTTTATATATCTTTTTTTCTTCTTCTTTATTTTGTATGTTTTTTCTTGATTCTTTTCCCCCCCTTTTTAATAAAGATATTTAAAAAACGTGAAGAGAGCACTATCTAATAATTAAGTATCACTATCCGTAATTAATTATTTAAATCAAATTGCTTCTTTTGACTACTATAAGGAAATTATTCAATTTAAAAATGTTCTTATTAGCATATTATTAAAAAAAAAAATCATTTCAACATATAATAGTTGCTTCTCATTTTTCTAGCTTGCCGTAAAATATACATTATTTTTTCATATCACTAATATGTTGTCTACAATTTTAATATATTTTTTTAATATATATAATTGCCATTCACAATTTGCTCTCTTGATTTGCTCTTTCTGCAAAAGTTTAGTCGGTAGCAACATGCAATTTTTAATTTCTTTCCATAAGATGCTTATTGTTGACTTCGTTTTGAGAGAACCATTTATCATAATATTTGCATATAATCATAATCATTTTTTTTTCATGGACTGAGATCTATATTAACTCGTTTGATGTTAATATATAAAGCACTAGGCATAAAAGATACCATTTCGAAATTTTGGGTTATTTTTCAAGACAATTTTGGACCCGACTAATTGTATTTAAGCTTCTGTACTCGGTTTTTATTCAAACTCAATTATCACCAACAAGCACCGATACTGTAAAACACAATACTTGATTCTGTAAACATCAATACGAAATATTGTAAATAGTCACCGAATATTCTCACAAGTAGCGACTTTTGAAATTAATCTCAAGTTAATTAGTAGCTAACTGCTTTGATCAGAATCACTTGGACAACTTGCAGAACTTTAATCAGAACGACTGAGACACTTCTAGAAACTCTCTAATAATTTGCATCTAATCCGGAACCACTGTAAACTATCTTTTTGAATTATGTAAAATAAAATGCTATAAAGAATACCGTAAAATTGATTTTTTTTTTCAAAATAAAAATTACTATCCTGATTCGAAATTTCGGGCTACTTTTTAAGACAATTTTAACAGTTCGATAATATGTTATCTATTAATTAGGTGCGGCTTGTAAACAGACGTAAACTTTGGCAACGGAATATTATAATTATCTTGCATTTTTACCCTCTAATAATATCTATCTCCTTTGGGCCAATTTTTAGAAAATATGTATTGTTAAGTGTTTATTTTGATTTTAATTTTACTTTAAATAAGTACTTATTATGATTAAAATAAGTGTGCAATTTAAATTGATTTAAACTATTATGGTCCTTACAAGCATACAAAGTGTAAATTTCAGGTGTAATTTACAAAGTGTGCATTTTACGGATTTTTTTATATTTTTTTTTTATGAATCTTGGCAGAAGCTGCATACTGATTTCAAATAAAGAATCTGAAAATTTAGACAGTTGTGATATATCAATATTAAATAATCGAAATAGGCAAGTATTTATTTGGTACCAAAACGATTACGCGTTCTAGTATAAAAAATGCACATTAACCAAGTGTACATTTTTAAAAACGATATATCAATGCCTTAATAATCCATGTTTAATTTTCTTTAAGACCATAACTAAGTCAGTTTTTTTCTATATTTTGTAGATAGTGTCACTGTGAATTTTCCTTTCTTTTTTTAGAAGGAAAAATCTAGAGATCAAGCTATCTGATTCCATTAATATATACATACATTTTTCTTTCTTTAACTATTTTTTTTATAATTATGATTTATTTTTTTCTTTAATGATGTTTCAATGATTTTTCTTTTCTTGCTTTCATAGATTCTTAATGTTATTTCATTTTAATTGTAAGTACTATTTCCTTATTTCCAGCACGCGCGTGCACGCACACATATATATGAAATTGCTAATATGCTACGTGTAGCATAGAGGGCCTTCGGGCAACAGCTCAATATTTGAGTTTTCAAAATTCTAACGGTCGATCCGAACCGTTCAATATGATCTACATATGAATATGTACTTGCAAACCAAATTTTACATTTTTTTAGAAATTTTTACTATTTTTTTTAGATAGGTAGAAAATCACTTGATCTGAAAATTCTGTACCATTCAGATCAAGTGATTTTTACCTATCTAAAAAAAATAGTAAAAAAATTCTAAAAAATGTAAAATTTGATTTGCAAGTACATATTCATATGGAGATCATGTTGAACGGTTCGAATCGACCGTTAAAGTTTTGAAAACTCAAATATTGAGACATTGCAGGGAGGACCTCTATGCTATGCGTAGCACCTTAGTCAACTCCATATAGTATTCATTATTTATCTTTTTCTTTATTTTAGTATTCATTATTTTGTAACATGCAAATGTATGCAGTTGCAAAATCAATATATATAGTTACACAAATACAACCATTAAGATGCACGACATCCTATCCTTACGTTCTCAACTTTAGAAAAAAAAATAATAAATGAAAAAATAAAAAATATTCCTAATTCATCACCCACTATAAATAACTAAACTAAAAAAAAATCAGTGCATGCTCTGTTATACAACCAATAATGTTTTCATTTATTTATTCAGAGAAAGTTTTTAATCAATCTCATATCCACTCTACGAACAACAGCACATGTAATTATGCCATATACACTTTTTTAATAATAAAATTTAGTATCTTAATTAGAAAACTTAAATGAATTTTTTTTATTATACTATAATTGAGATCCATCTATATATGACACTGAAAAGAAAATGATTCTCTCCGCTTTAAAAAAAAATTATTATACCTCTAATTTGTTGAATTCAAAGATTTAAATAGCGTTTACCGCGTTATAGCAGAACAGCTGAAAAAACGACGTTATTGTCATATAGCGCGCAATAGCGTCAATAGCGCCATAGCTTTTATGGTCCAAAACCACTATAGCGCGCTATTTAGAACATTGATTGAATTTAATTATCCACTTTCAGAGTCCTTCCATGTGAGGCAAAACAAGGTTCTACATGCTCTAGTCAAGATATATAACACAAAAATTATCCACTGGTTGACTTGTTATTTTTTTTTCTCTTGTAGAGATTCCATTCCTCCAGTTAAATATTTCTCAATGAAATTTCTTATAGCCTGATAATTGTGGTTCACAAATGGTAATTGTGGTTCACAATTATTCAAATGGCAAATGGTAATTGTGGTTAACATCAAAATTATTCAAATGGTAATTGTGGTTCACAAACTTTTTACATACATTACCAATAAAATTACTTAGAAGTGGTAATATTATTCAAAATTGAGGTCGGCTGTACTTTGAAAATTCAAGTATTAAATGCTTGGATGTACTTTCAGTAGTAGTATAGTAAAATCAGCATTTAGTTTAACAACAACAACACAACCTATGAATTGCACAGCTCCCTAATTAACTTTCTCCAAATATTAATGTCTTAGCTACCTTTTCTCCTTCTTCTCCTTCCTCTTCTTCTTTATCCTTAAGGTTTACTAGACAACTAAGCAATATCTTACTTAATGAATGGCATGCCATGCTAAGTTCTGTTACTTTTTTTTGTGTGCCTCATTCCCCTGACACCATTACTTGGAGATGGTCATCTACTGTTTTTTTTTTTTCTGTTCACTCACTATATGTATGGTTAGAATATGGCGGTTTCTCCAACACCCAATTTACTACAATTTGAAAGTCAAAAATACCTCCTAAAATTAAAGTCTTTTTATGGTTGCTTAGGAATAATGAAATTCTTACCAAGTCCAATTTAGCTAAACGAGGTGGGCAAGGGGATTTGTCTTGGCCTTTTTGTGGTGCTTTTGAAACCATTGTTCATCTTTTCGTTACATACTTATTTATTTCTGCCATTTGGTCGTGGATAACTAACCATAATGGATTTCAATATGACTGTACTGTTCTTGCAGACTTATGGTGCTTAGACTCATGTATTCCCTTAAAAGATACCTCATTAGTGGAAATGCTTAGAGCTGCAACTCTTTGGGTTGTATGGTTAGCACGAAATAAACTATGCTTTACTAATTGTTCTTTTCCTTCTCTTGCTAGTATTGGTACCTCTATTATTTTCCTTACATCTTATTGGTGCAAAATTAGACACGATGATTCTTTCTTTAAACTAACTTTAATTTTGCCTATGGACAATTCCCCTTTAAACCAGGAAGACAGTTTGATAGCACTGTCGGACTCAGATACCCTCGATGGGGGAAACTTCCTGCTGGATTCAGAGGGCGCTCAAGGACTTGGGTCAGAGGATTCGGACATGTCCGCATATCTGATGCGCAGAGTTGATTCTGACTCTGATCCTGCTTCTGCATCCCCTAGTGTTTCTTCTATTGCAAGGGATTCTTGTTCCTCTTGTTCTGGCTACTGATCTTAGTGTTACTGGACTTTAGTTACTTAGTTGTATGTTTTGCTATCCTTTTAAACTTGCTGGCTATCTAGGCTATAGTCAGTTAGACGGATTTAGTGTTCTTGATTTTTGTATGCTCTATTGTAAGCCTTTATGTTGTTTTGTGCATTAGAAATGCTATATTGTATGAACAATATTTGTTTCAAATATGAAACAGGTGGGGTTACCCACTTTTATCAAAAAAAAAAAAAAAAAAAAAACTTTCTCCAAATATTTGGGTTAAAGCTGATATCTTCAAGTGCTACAAAAAGATACGAATTAATTATATCAATTACGTAAAAATATTAAAATTGATCATGGTATTGCTAATTTATTCGGACCATCCTTTCCAGACTCATCCATCAGTGAATGATTTTTTTATATTGTTTTTTATTTAGATTGTACAACTAATTGTATGTTATAATATTATATGGACGAATTGGCTACAACTAATAAAAGAAAATATCAAGTGATCTAAATTTGGTTGTTAGTGCAGTAGTGCTATTTTGGGCACATATAATGCTACCCGTAGTATCTTAGCAGGTAACCTGTTCCCTGATTTGGATCAATATAATGACAGAGTAGTTTATTCTTTATGCAGCGCACGAACAAATTAACAACCAAAACAGAGCACCAATTCAATCGTGCGCTGCACTGCATATAATGAACTTTGCTCTGTTAATATATTGACAGAGCAATTTATTCGTTATGGTGTCTTTTCTATCTATATTTTTTTTTTCTTCCAACGTGTTTTGGTTTATCTCTTATTGAATACTTTGGCGGTGATAATAATTAAAAAAATTTAACTTTAGAAATATGGTAAATATTTTGTGGGAAGGAGAAAGATGGAAACATTTTTTAATACACAAAGTATCCGAACCATTGTTTCAGTTTCTTTAAACATTTTATAAGGAATTGAAAGATATATTAATTCGGTTTCTTAGAGTTTATATATATGCAGATTAATTTCCTCACTTCTTAGCTACAAAAATATCTGATATGCTTCCAAATTTTAAGGAACCGAATTGATCGATCATTTTGGTTAATTTCTTCTATGGTTTTGAAAAAAAAAACCATCTTTCTGGTTAATTATTTAGAAAATATTTAATACATTTTTTTAAAATAATATATTCTGGATAATATATAACACTACGTGGTAACAATGGTTGTTATCAAAGGTTTAAATATCGTTTATCGCGTCAGAGCACAAGGGTTGAAAAAACAGCGCTATGCTCAAATAACGCCGCTATAGCGTGAAATAGCGCTGATAGCATCATAGCTTTTATGGTCCGAAAACGCTATAGCATGCTATTTAGAACCTTGGTTATTATAGACAACATATGGTGGACGGCTTTCTAGATTTTCCTCTCTTATTTTCTTTTCTTCTCCAGATCTTGACATTAGTTGCATCAAGATAAAACGAAACTATTGGCCAAAATCTTTGTTTTAAGGCAAGTTGGTAAAATACATGAAAAAAATATATATATAAGAAGTCATTGAAAGAGACACTAGTTGACAAGATCCCATGTTAGTTAATTAATTAACAAGTCCTTTTTGTTTTCTTTTTAAGTATATCCTTTGTAACAACTTTTTCAATACTGCGATAGAGATAGTTAATATTTTATGATTTGCTTATTATTTACACCAAAAAGAAGACTGGTCGATGGCATTATATAACCAACATGTGTTTATAATAACCTTTGCTTCCATATATAATTAATATTTGTTCAGTCTCTTTGTTGAAAGCATTATTTAACTTAGCTAGGTCAATGCTTTCATCAACTATTAAATTTAGCAATCCAGTGGTAGCCATTTATAATTTTTCAATATTTCACAAGTTCGTTTTCTTTTTTATGTAATAAAAAATCACACATACGGAATTGCAGTAATATATTCATTTTGAAAATTAATTATTGTATATACCTTAAAATAATATTCAAAACAAGAAGTTCATATATATGCTCCATCATATTTTGCTATATATGTGAACAATAACTAATTATTAATTAATGTGACGTTTTGACTTGGGAAAATGCCAAAAAATTTCAAGTAAAAAATATATCATTTAATCATATATTATCCAATGAGAAAAACCAAAAGGAAATTAAGTACATTTGTCCTTACTTGAGTTTGACCTTGGACTAATTCTTTATTAGGAATTAGGAATGGATCCAATTTTGCTCTACTGTGTCATTGCAGTTTGCAGCATCATATAAATATTTTTAAGCATATAGCCCCTATATAGTTATAATGTCACAACTTCCCAATAAACAGCTAATATGTGATTCATTAAAGTACTTCTTATATTTAAGTCTTCTAGGACTAGTATTCAATGTGATATATAGCATGTTGAAGAAGACACCGACTTTAGTTCTATTGTAAAGGAAACCATATGGCAGAGTCTGTTGCCAATTAAAAGTTTATATATGCAAGTATATATTCAGAAAAAAAATACATATTTTCATGATTATATTTACCTCATATATCAGCAAAACTTAATTTGACCTTATTTGACAGTTGAGACTTGAGAGTATTTTAATTCCTAGCATCTATACCACATGTACTAATTACTAAATGGATTTCAAAAAATAATGTATTATCATTATATTGTTATTGTTATTGTTATTGTTATTATCATCATTATTTTTTATGTTCACCCAAGATTATGATGTAGGAATAATATCCACCCATGCATGCATATACATCATAAAATATCATAGAACCATATTTTGATTAAGCAGCAAGAAATAATATTGCTCTTTTTTGTGTGAGAGCGCTGTTTTCAAACTCCATCCGGAAATTTCTTGAACATTAGATGTCATCACTGTCTAATTAATTAAAAGATTTTCCTTTTTGTTGTAATGAAAAAAATTAACTTAGATATAAATATCATGCATGCTACTAGGTATTAGTGGAACTCAAATTTGACCGCTGGGCTAGCTGAACTATGGATGCATATATTACATGACATGAAATAGCAGTTGTGCCACAAGAAACAAATTAACACATGAGAAATGATTGAGACAAGTCAAAGGTTTTCAAGATGCATGCGTTGCACTTAATTAATTTCATCACTTGACCTCCATTAATTATTCAGAGGACCTTCTTCGAAAAAACACGCACATGGTTTTTCTTTTTTCATAGCAATTAAAGATATTTTGAACTGCTAAATGATGGTTATTTTCTAATTATGAAGCAGCAGTTTCAATTATATCGTAAAATCATATAGCATGCATGCATTCAATGTACATGTGGCATGATTACTTGTGCATTATGAATGTCCGATTCTATTGAGAGATTCATATTTGCACGTATCTCAAAACAGTTTAAGATAAAATTGAAAGGGTTATATATATGACGTATATGAGACTAGGAGAGGATCGATGCAAAATGTTTAAATCGTGCCATTTGATCTGGTCCCTAGCTTAATTAGTCAACGGCTGTCATTTGATATGGTCCCTAGCTTAATTATGTTATTGATCCAACGGTGGCTTAACCAAACAGTAAAATCAAAAGTAACCATTGGATCAGCGATTTTCAAAGTGTCTTAATAAATAGTAAAAAAATTCAAAAAAAATATAAAATTTGGTCTCCAAGCACATTTTAATATAGAGAACACATCTAATGGTTTGGATCGATGTTTTGGACTTCGAAAATTAAAAAACGACTTGGTTGCACAGGACCTCAGGAACAACTGATTTGATATTAGCCAACCTAATATATATATATATATGAGGTTGACTAGGGTGCTTCATGGAGTAAAACACGTTTGTACTCCACGCTATATCTTCATTTTCAAAATTCAAATAGCTGATTCGAATCTTCCAACATGTTCTCCATATTGAAATGTGCTTGGAGACCAAATTTTACATTTTTGGAATTTCTTTACTATTTATTTAGCAACTTTGAAAATCGCTCATCCACTGTGAACAGTAAAAACAGTAAAAATTTCGAGACTATCGGATCAGTGATTTTCAAAGTGGCTTAATGAATAGTAAATTTTTTTTTAAAAATGTAAAATTTGGCCTCCAAGCACATTTCAATATGGAAATCATGTTGAGCTGCTCGGATCGATTGTTTGAATTTTCAAAATAGAAATATAGTGTCATGGAGTAATTAAAAACTTGTTTTACTCAGTGAAGCACCCTAGCCCAGCTCTATATATATATTTATATGTTTGGGTAATTGTAGTAACAGGCTCATTATGTTTAAGTAATATATTAGTAATTTTCTTCAAAAGAAATATATTGGTAATTAATCTATAGTTAGTGCCATATATATAGCTATAACCGTGCATTAATCTTTGCTTATTGTTCAGTTATTTTAATTCAACACAGGCCAGCATGTATATTTCTACCTACATATATTTCTCGACATGCATAATCGATTGACAAGTTAATATGCACTACTTATAAAACAATATTGTTAAACAAAGAAATGTAAAAACTGAATAATTATACATACTCTGATACTAAAAATGAGCTTTACCTAGATATATAAATATGAGACAGAGACACCACACTTCAGTACAATTTTTAGAAAAAAAAAAGCAACTGGTACGTTATAATTTCTTGAGTCAAGAATTAGAAATATTACTCACAATTTCTGGTGAATATAAATCATCTCATGTTGAAAAAGTATCACACATGAATAAGAAAATAATATTACTGCTTGATTTTTCAGAGATAACACAAGGAAACAGTACTATTTGGTAGACTTTTCAGTTTTCAAGATTAATGATTTTGTTACGTACAACTACCAAAAATGCAAGAAAGTACAACCTTAATTAGTCAAATAATATCAATAAAATAAATCTTACAAAGTTAATGACGCAAGAAATTAACAAGACAACACGAATTTTGAAAAATTATTTTGCTTAATTTACTTTGTTCAGTATTTTACTCTTTGAACTGGCAAGGAAAAGGGTTTGATCATGTAAACAAAAGATTGATCGACGCAACACAAAATCCAATGTGTTCACATTTATATATTTTGTGACTATATATATTAATTAATTTGTTTTAAAATCAAAACGTTGAACTTAGCTGGCAATGAGCTGCAAAGATTAGATAAAAAAATGTGAATAACACAAGAAATGTCAATGGAATTACGTATTGCTTTGAGAAAAAGAGGTAGTTAATAAATAAAAAATGGCATTAAGTCACTAATGATGCTGTATATTATGCTTATATATGTACGAAAGTGCCAAGTTACTTGCTCTATGTGATTAAGAAAAAAATTCCACCATTTTGCATTAATATCAAATAGCAGCACACGTAAACAAACTTGTTGCACCCAGACTTGCACACACTTTAGAATCGATCCGTGAATAATATTCAGATAATTATTCTTGTATTATTATATATTGAATTTATAATTGTATCAATACATATATATAGTGCGAGCAATTAATTATAACCTTATATTTTTCAAAAATGGGTAGATTTAAAGAAACTGAAAAGTTTAACTTAACACAATTAAGCTATCTTACAAAAATGGGTAGATTTAACATGATTTAGTAATTAAGTCACGATATCTTACTATCCTGAGCACCATGCATGGAACCAGAACCATTATAATTAAGAAATGTTCTTAAAATTTTGACAATTCTTTTATCTCATTTAGAAACTTGAGTAATTAAAATTAGCTAATATATATGGTAAATGTTAATCAATATCATGCCAGATGCCAGACAAGTAATTCTTTGCAGAGCTAACGACAGGTGCATTCTGAGGACTTCTATCAAAGACGTGTGGAGCTGAGATTGGATGATAACACTGCTCAGTTGGAATTTTAAATAATGACGGCGTATGAAGAAATGACACCGAGAGAAGAGAGCGAGAGATTGACCGAAGTACTGCTCATTATCTTCTATCAAAGGATGAATGGTTCAGATTGTTTGACATACAAAATCAAGTTGTTCTAAAGACTTGTGAAATAACATTATTTCTAGTGGCATGCATGCACCTCCAGGGGATTCACATCTGCTGCGATCCTAAAAGGATGAACAGTAATTTTAAAATATTTGCTTTTCAAATTTAGCCGTTCAATAATTTCATACACATATCTCAAAGTAAGTGATTTTTTTTTACACGAATTTCGAAAAAATTTAATAGTTGAATTTGAAAAAACAGATATTGTAGGTGTTCATGAGCGAAGAATCGCAGCAGATTCGGATCCAGCTCCAGGTGGTGATCGACTTGTCAAAGCTCTTCCTTCTCAAATACGCTAGCCTAACAAGTACAAACTTTTTGTACGGTTCAATGAATGCAGCCCCACATAATATAATGTCATTTTCGAGTAGAACTAGGGTGCTCCTAAGTTCACCAAACCTCTTGTGAACTTGACTCTAAAATATATTGAATCGACTTTAAACAATGAATCCAAACTGTTGAAACCCTTATACCTAATGAGTGATGCGTCTACATGTGAAAATTTTAAAGTTTCGAATTAAATTAATATAGAGTCAAGTGGTCAAAAATTTAAGGTTTACAAATAAATTTAATGCATTCATTTTTTGGACTCCTTTGACCACTTAATTCTATATTATATTAATTCGAAATTTTAAAATTTTTACATGTAGACACATCAATCATTAGGTAGAAGAATTTCAATGGTTTGGATTCATCGTTTAAAGTCAATTCGATATACTTTAAAGTCAAGTTCACAAGAGGCTTGGTGAACTTAGGAGCACCCTAGTTCTACTCGTCATTTTCAATGTTAAGAGCAGACATGGTGGAAGTTACTACCGTACGCACACAATATTAAGTTGGAATAATACGATTTTCTTACATTTAGATATGCGTTCTGAAAGTCAAAAGAGTATTTTCCGACGACCATTACTGGGTCAGTTAAATATCTTGAGATAGTTACAATAACTCGGCAACATTTTACATATTAATTACTCGTGTTGCTAAATATGCAATAAACTGTGTCTCACCGGTGCCAGATAATTTTGACACGCATTATTAGGTTACAGTAGTGAGTATTGACACGCATACAGAATTTTTCTTCTTGTTTTCATGTTTCTCGATCGCCTACACTAAATTATTACCGGCCCTCCGGCCCACTTATAACAGTAGCGATTCAAGCCTTCTTTGGGCCCAAATTATAAAAATCGCCTCGTTTCTACTGCAAACAAACAGATATTAAATGAGACAACCCAATTGCTCTATTAGGCCCAAATAACTACGCGCCCATTTATATATGGTCTATGAATTCTTTGTTATTTTTAGGCCTATTAATAGACTCATATAAGAAAGGCACCCATGACACATCATAGTGCAAAAAAAAGTAAGACTTCACTATTTCTGTAAAATCATAGCGGGTGTGTAATTAATGTAGTCCTTAAATTTGATAGTTTCTATGCTTTGAATATAATAAAAATAGTCTCTCTAAGAAATTGTAATTAAATATTTTCCCATGCTAGATTATTTCCTTTTTAAAGAGACCATATATATAAAAATAAAATAATGCGGATCCTGTCCTTTTCAGTGTTAAGAGATGAAATGGTAAAGTTACGTACTACCGTACGCACACAATTATTTAGAATCATACAATTTCTTACTATTATATCAGATATGCGTCCTGAACTTTCAAAAATGATCAAAGAAAAGAAAACAAAAGCTTGCCTTCTTAACCCTCAAAACCCTCTCACCGTTCCTTCAGCGGCTGCCATGGCAAATTCTCCAACAGAGTCCGATTCAATCGATCGTCTTCCCGATGCGTTGATCATCACAATCCTCTCGTTCCTTCCCACTCACATCGCTGCTCGCACCTCCGTTCTCTGCTGCCGCTTCCGCCACCTTTGGGAGGCCTCTCCTTCCCTTGCTCTCATTAGCCAAGACCTTCCTCATCCAGAGGTGAACTTCGTTGCCATGGCCAATCGTGCGCTCCTTAGCCGCAATCCCTCCCACTCCCTCCTCAGCTTGTGCCTAGATGTGTCCAGTTGTGACCGAAATGGCAGAGCGATGGTTTCATCCTTACTTTCTAAGGCCCACTCTCTCGACTTGCACCACCTGACCATTGAAGGTTTCGACTTGTCAAATTTCTTGTTAACTATTGCCCCTATCGTCTTTACAATTAACTCTCTCAGGTGCCTCTCGCTTGACTTATATGGCCATCCTGAAGAATTAAAATTTCCTTCTGGAATCAATTTAACCAGCCTGAGAAGCCTTTCCCTTAAACTCTGTAAGACTGATCTGGCCTTTCTCAACCCACTTCTCTTTGAATTGTGTTCCTTGGAAGATTTACATCTGCATATAATGAACACTTATGGTCTTAGCCTTTCCTCCAAGAGAATTAGAAAACTCAAATTGGATATTGCCAACTTCCATCTCGAACCTGCTATTGTCAACTTATTCATTCCTTCATTGGAGTCACTTCATTTGAAATTTTTTTTGGGCATTCAAAATCTGTCTCACATCCATGGAGAGATTCCTTTGTTGAAAAAAGCTGTGATTAACCTTCCCCACATTTATGAGAGAAATGTCAGTGTTGTTGCTGGGATGCTGAATTTCATCTCACATGTGGAAGAGCTAAGCCTGCATTTAAAGGAGAGCGAGGTAATCAACTTTACCTTTCATAATTATTATTTTTTGCACACGTCATTGAGTTTTCTTTATGCACATCTTAATCGTTTAGATATGAGTGTCTAGACCTATCAGTTGACTGCCTTTATTCAAATATAAGGTAATGTGTTATGTGACACTGGTATAAATTGATGTTTTACTTTGATATTCTTGACTTGTGTATGATTTCTATAGTACGAGAAGTACCCAATTCCTATCTTGTTGGAATCTGGAAAAGATGTGCCAGAGTTTCATAAGTTGGAGCATTTGGATATGACCCTTTGCTTTCATGAGCACAATATGCAAGCTGTCACCACCATACTACATAATTCTCCTGCTCTCAAATCAATGAAACTGGTTCATGAGGTGCATAACATTTTTTTTATTTATTAAAAATTTCATTATATGTGCTATTGTATGAATGAGAGAAGATTTTTCATGAGGTGCATAACCTTTCTATTTGCGCGGGATACATTGAATTAGTTCTTATTATGTTATGCAAAGGGAATAGGTGTCTTGCCAATTGCATATTGCTATTGACTATATAAATATACATTTGGTTTCATTCTTAGGTTCCTGAGTTCACTGGTTTAGGAAGACAAAGGAAAAGAAAAGATTGGGGATCAAGGCTGCCGCGTAATGCTGATGGCAATTATCGCTATGCTTATTTCGAAAATCTCCATCTGGAAGAGAATCGTAATCAAATCATCAAGTTGCTGAGTAAGAAATGTTCCTCTAATAGGCAAGCTCGTAAATGAACTCACTTACATTGCTTTTGGTGGAGCTAATTAAATATATCCTAGCTGTGTGTTATGTTGACATGGTTTTAATTTTGTGCCAAGCATGTTGTCAAAAACACTACTACAATTGCTTTTGTGATGAGCCTCTTATGTAAAGTTAGACTCAATTTGGGATTGCATGCTGGTTGATGTGGAATGTTTTAGTTTTTTATTATTATTTTATTGGGTTCTTAGTAATTTTAATTTCTCTTAGGGAAAATATATAATTTTTCTTAAATGTCATGGTGTCCATCAATTAAATGTCATGATTTTAGTTAATAATTTAAGGACATCACAAAAACAACCTTGTCCGTCAATTAAATTATATAATTTTTCTTTTTGTTTTACCAGTATATTGCTCTGTGTGGTTTTGACAGGTAAAGTTCTACTTTGTCCTAACTTTTGTAATTATACTTTCATGATGCAATGAAAATGGACCTTTGGTCTCTTTTGAAAAAAAAAAAAAAGATTTTGTCCTTTTAAAGAATCCATATAATAACAAAATAAGGCTTGAGGGATCCGACTGCGTGGCAGGATCTCAGCTGCCTAAATCCTAGCTTTAACAAAGAAAGGATTCTCGTCCAACATCCGCTTATTTGTGACGTTTATATAAATTAATAATCCGGCATTGGTACTAATTAATCAGGTAAAGTGGTTGAATTGAAGCTTTCGCTCAGATTAATAACATGCTGAAGGGACTAGACATATGTTATGTCAAAAGCAATTATTCTTGTATATTTATAGTTTGAAAATTGAAACATTACATATACTGCCCCTTTATTAATTTGATTACCCAAAGAAACACAGCATGTTTAACTAATCAAAAGGCAGAGCACTATTTCAAAGAAATCAACAAACTCATCTGTAAAATAACAAGGAAAAGGAATATGACAATCCAATTTTTTATATCTTATTGTAATAATTGAAGCAAAAGGAATGACACATGTGTATGACTACATGTGTATGACTGTATGTATATGTAGGTGTACCGTAACATGTTCATGGAAGACATGTTCCCCTTAATAAATATTTGTCTTACTACCACAACTGTCACCACCGTAACCACCGCCGCTGCCTCCACAAGTGCCGCCTCCACAACAGCCGACTCTGATGTCATTGTGTTTGTCTTTATCATCAGCATCTATACATAACGGCATCAGTGACCACGACTGTAGCCAGGCTGATGCCAGCTCCGGCTGCTAGTCCCAAAGCAGCACCACCCTCCCCTCCACCACCTCCTTTTCGTCCCTCTGTTTTGCTGGGGTTATTATTACTGTGACTGTCACTCCCATAGTACGTCACATTATTTGCCGATTAAAGCTGTCTCTTCATCTTGTGGCCACAGTTGAGTATTACAACGCCAATTACACACCATGCAGAGGATTATAATGGCATGAGAGATGATGAGTTTGTATGGAAAAATTTGATTCAATCTTATCAAAATTATGTCTTGTATGTTTTATGTTCTGGTTTGAAGTTATACATTCTCACTAGAAAAATTTCATTGAAGATAACAATATTACTGTACAATATCAGAAAACAGACCCAAAAGTGATAATCACATGCCTTTATCTTTATTTTTGTTGAACTATTTATTTCTGAATTTAATAAAACAAGGTAACAATGTCCTTACGAATTGAACAAAACAAAATAGTCCTTATGAAAGTACCATCATATTTTTAGTAAGAAGTTAACAATTAGTATGTGTAACCAGATTATAATCATATAAAATTTATGTTTTTCATGTTTAGGTAGAAAATCAAAATGGTGTGATTAATTGAAAACTTTGCCTGAATGATCCATATAAATCTTGGGAACCAGTAATCTTTAACACAGTATCAAATCATTATATTCATGAAAGAAAATTATATCTAGCTCTAAGTATTAAATTACTTGACATTTCACTCATCACCACATTAAGATATTAGAGAAAATCAATAAATATCCACACATCTAAAGTATACCATCAATAAATAAGGAATCAGTACAATTTGCGCATTATTGTGTCCCCTAATTAATTGCCCAGATAATGGTGAAGGCCTACCTAGAATGAATATCGTTGAGCATCTTATCAACACACATGATGGTGCCTACTGCCTAGTATATCAATCCTTCTTGAACTACTTGATGTGCAATCCTCTACAAAGTTGCTCAAAGAAGACAGTCTCATGGGAGACCACCTCAGGAAATCTAATGGATACGATGAAACAACCAGCTGGTAATAACCCCTTCATTCTAAAAAGGAAAAACTGAACCGGATAAAAGTCATAGTGTTCCTGAAGCTGGTAATGACTACTTCATTCTAAAAAAAACAGCCAGCTCGCAAGGTCCTATTTTGTGCCTTTTGGATGCTGTCCTGAGAAGAATTGTAGGAGCGCTATTTTCAAACACAGAGAGAAATGTTACTAGAATCAGTGTTAGTTCCCCAACTGTCTGGTTGCCCGGAAATCTCTTTTCCATTACCAGAATTGCAATGACTTGCAACAGTCCACAGCAAAGAGAGAATTGTCTAAGTCGAGTTAACTAATTTCTATTGAGTAAAACTGCTGTCGAAGTCTATATATAAGAATATGCAGTTCTCTCTAAAGTTGCTCAATACAGAGAATTGTTAATATTGGTCCGACGGAGTCAAATTCTGAAACTTGTATGTCATTACAATGAAATAATGATGTTAATAATGCTGTTGCCGTTTATTTTATAGTTTCATTGACCTTCAAATTCTTTCAAAATTGCACCTAACGTGGGTCACAATTAGGAATGTGGGTTGTCGATTCGGATTCAGATCTGACGCTGGCAGAGAAGTGCAATAGAGTCTTATCTTTATTTTTATCTTATTGTGATGTAAATATGTGTTTAGACTAATGTAAATAGTTTTTTTTTTATCAATGAAACTCGTAAGATGGCAAGTGCTCTAAAAAAGTCATAATTAGGAATCTCATCTCAAGCACTGTCATCGAAAATTTCATAGTATTTGTATACTGTTGTTCTTTTACTGTTATTTGTGTTTTGTTTGGCTAATAAGATGTTAGTTGCCAATTTTATTTAATCTTATTAGATTTATATCGCATATATTCGAACTGTGATTGTTCTGCTATGAAGTTGTATGCATATTCTCACTAGAAGAATTTATTTTCATTGAAGATAATAACTTTACTTCACGGTACCAGAAAACAAACTCAACATAATTAATAATGCACGAGCCTTTATTTTTATTTTATTGAACTTTCTATTTATAAAATAATTATACTATTAGGAAAAAAATATAAAATTAAAAAGAGTAACAATTTCTATTTATTTTTATAATATATGCTCACTTTTTTTAGTTTGAACTTTCTTATTGAAAATATATGTTCTTTGATTTTCCAATCAGTTTTATCATTTCATGTTTTGAACTTCTTAGTCCTCGTGCTCTTATGTTACACATTCTGGAGACATGATAGAATAGTACACTAAAATTTGGGATCAAAGCTAAACTAGGGATCCCAAAAAGTAAATTGAGATAACAATTTATTTCTAATCTTGCCCCTCTAAAAATCCTAATTTATAAATCCTCACAAAAAGCAGCAGAGACCACACATAAAAAAAATACATCAAATTCACCCTTGAGGCCTGAACTAACTGCCTTGTCAGCCTGCGTGCCAAAAATTTCCAGTCTTCTAATATACCAAATAAACTGAAACAAAAAAATAAACAAACGAACAATAAATAAATAATTATTTAAGCTCAGAGAATGAGAGAAGTATAAAAAATCAAAGTGGGATAAGATGTACTCAGAAAAGAGGAACATTTAAAGTCCATAAGCCTTTCAATAAGAGCATGACCTACTTACATAGATAACTTGTATAAATGACGTTATAAAAAGCTACATTTAGGATTCTAAAAAAATCTCCCATCTATTAGCATCTACACTCTACAGTACCGGTCAGTAAAGCACCAGTCAAGGCTACAATTAGTTTCCTACAGTCTACAGTTGGCGAATGTAGAGCTGACTTCATTATGGCTAAAAAAGAAAACACATTTACTTACCTCCTTAAATAATTCAGAATATCTTCCATTAACTGGCAAAATTTCAACCTTCTGGGATTTTAGGTTCCCCGAGGTTAACAAAGGCCTCGGCTCGCATCATTCGTACCATGACAGAATGCCATGAAACTAGATGGTCCATAAAGTTATTCACATATGTCGATCTATCATCCTGCTCAAAATATAACAATTTCTTAATTGGACTTGGATTATACTACATGTCCGTATTGAATGAAATTCGTGTTTGGTTCTATGTTTCATAAACCCTCCCGGCATAGCTCAATTTCAACTAATTCATGATATTATAATAATTGCCATCACATGTACTCTCTTAGAAACCCCACATGCTACATTAACAATAGGAATAACAAGATTTAATAAAAAGGTACAATTTGATGGAAAAATAGGCATGTGAGACTTGGCCCTTATTTTCTTTCTTCATATACTAATTAAACAGAGTGAGAAAGGTTCAGTATTTTCTAATACCTTGTAGTCCAGATAATATGCATGCTGAAATAAAGTAAAAATAAAGGGAAGTGTCAGTATTTGCTATTTACAAAAAATTGCATATAAAAAATCATTAGTGAGTAATGCTAGTATGTGCTTAGCTCACAAAGGTTGTTTTGAGTTTTAACTCCAAAACCTATTGGATTGGCTTCAAACGATAAATCCAAAACATTAAAACTAATATATTTCATGAATGATGCGTTTACATGCTAACTTTGTGAAATTTCAATTTCATTTTATTATATATTCAACTAGTCAAATAATGATGAAAAATAAATACATTAAAATAACATATAACCTTCTTTTTTTTACCACTTAACTTTACACTAGATTAATTCGAAAATTTATATATTTTGCATGTAAACAGATCACTAATGATATAGTTCAGGTTAAACTGTTTGAATGCATCGTTTGAAGTTAATTTGATAGTTTTTGGAGTTAAGCTCACCAACTATCTTTGTGAGCTTAAGTAAATAGTAGCTTCACTATATAATTCAATCAAAGAAAGAAATAAGATTAGCTTACCTCCCACATGTCCAGGCCAATTATTGGCTGATCAACAGGGAAAAAAAAATTCAGTAAAATATTCAAATAAATACAATATGCAAAGAAAACACATCATGAAACTGAGCTAGTCATTTAGACTTACAATATCGCCCCAAACTAATGGAGAGACGGCATTTTGAGTTTTAGCCACCGCAAGCTTCTTCTCATTCCTTTTTACTGAGATAAGAAAAAACACCAACTTCAAGCAATTCAAATTATATAGTAAGAGCAGAGAGTTTCATTTGTCATCACATCTTACCATGAATTACAATAATGTAACAGAAAATTATTGTCTGGCCCTTTTTATTCCTTCATTTATAACCAAAAAACAAGAATAGGATAAGGCAAATTGAAAAAAAAAAAAAAAAAATTAGTTATTGGTCACCGGCTTGAATTTGTGGGTCAAGTCTAGATAATCTAGTACTGCTACCAACCTGTACAATTATTTTTGGTCCCCTTAAACAGAAATCTTAATTTACTGAATTAAAGTTAAATTAACCTAGAATATTAATAACTCACAGTAAAGCCAGACCCAGCCAGACCCATAGATGGAGAGGGCTGCATTCACAAATTCATCCTTGAAATTTGTAAAAGACTCAAAATCCTTCTCAATTTGGGTTAACACTCCTCCTTGTGGTTTGCTACCCCCTTTAGGTTGCATTGACTCCCAAAAGAAGTCGTGGCTCCAAAGCTACACTTTTGAAACAGAATAAATATGGCTAAATAAGTTTGTCAAAATAAATTCTTAATGTGTCATAGAATTTATATTACTTCCTAATAGGTACCTGTAGTTTTGAACTTAAATTTTTTTAACATGTGTCATAGAGTTGACCGGCTTCCCACATTTTTTTTTTGGCTCTTACCCTGTCATAGTTTCTTCAAGTAGGGTTTCTAAATGCACACAACAGCAAGCAGAACACACATACACACTCAAAAAGACAATCACATGTACCTCCTAACATACAAGTACGAAAAACAGCACATGCAAAAAGTTAAGAAAAAATTATAAGCAGGTACACACATAAGCACACAGAGACTAATGCATAAGCAAATACACATGAGGGAAAAATAAGGAAGAAGAGAAAACGAACCGAAGAGGCATCATTAAACTCAACCAAAGGGTTGCCATTATTATATGTGGCCTTAACCATCTCCTCTAATGTGTGCCCATAAAATGTGCTACTTTTCAAAATCTTGTTCAGTTTCTCAACATGCTCGTTATGGGCTTGTCCCCAGTGAACCTCCACTGTTCTCTTGCTCATGTATGGCTCCAAGGCATCCTAACCCAATATTACAAATAATAAATAATTAAGTAACTCAATTTACCAATAGTTGAACGGATGCCCCAGCAAAACATCAAAGAAAATTAGGATGGAAAATGTTTACTCAGATGGACAGTGACCTGACCCGGCACAATGGTTTAAAAGGCCGCGTTCAGCATGTTTGCTTAATACGCTGTCATGTTTGGTCTACTTAATTATAAGCAATTTGATATAATAAAATTAAAAATATTTTGGTCTGATTGAGTCATGGCTTCTTGACTTGGACATATGACAACCAGACCTGGCTCAATGGTTTTGAACAGTTAAGAGTTCAATCCAGTTTTTCTTAACACGCTGTCAGGTTGTGTTCAATTAATTAAAAATATAGTGGTATAATAGAAGGAAAACTGTTTGGTTAGGTTGAGTCCTGCTCTCTTGACCCACCATGGCTAAGGTCAATATTATAAAAAGAATAGAAAATATAACACCGAGCCATCCCTAGCTGTTGGTGTCTCATGAAGTACACTCTCAGTATCTTGGAAAATACCCAAATCGCCCATCCTTTCATCTTAAAATATGTGGATACAAATAAAATATAACAAGGGAAGTTTGTGCATCATTTAAGAAAGAGGGAAAGAGGCATCAAGGATTTGTTTTCATATTTTCCAGGGGTATATCTCATAATTCCTGTTTTTTGGGGCAATAATGATATTTCTAGGTGGTTTATCCAACATATTATATAGACTACATTATGGCATATCTGTAAGGTCAAATACACCCCATAATGAACATTAAATTTAATGTAAAGAAAGGAAATTGTATTGGACTCACAAGTTCGTATGGAGGTGTGGTAAGGCCATAATAAGCTGTGACTCTATAAGCACTTCTAGCACTTCTCTGGGGAAGAATAAAGCAAATAATGAAGGTGGTTTAATGCAACTACTTAACAAAAAAAAAAAGGAGTTGAATGCAAAAAAGGATTCTACCAAAGGAGAATATTTTTATCTTAAGAAAGTAGAACATAACACCAAAGTATTACTTGTTTTCTTTATACACAAGGAATATTTTGGTAGAGGCATTTCATCAAGCACTTTGTAGACGTGAAATTGAGGTACTATTTATTTGTAAGAGAATGATTAGAACCATCTTTAGTTGAATAAAAATAAACAAAAAGAACAACTGAGCTTGTTTCCTTTAGTAATTGCATGACACTTCGGTAATTATACAGGCAAATTCAATAAAAACACTGAAAATAGGGAAGTACAAATTATAACTAATTAACCGTCATATTCAATGACAACAACAAGCAGATAACCGCAGATATTGATAAATAAAATAATTTAAAATAAAAATGAAGGCAAAGTAATTGTGTCAGATACCGGATAAGGTTTTGAGAAGTTGAAGGGACTCGAACTCAATTTAAAGCCATTGGTTAACATTTTCCTTGAATTAGACGATACCACACCACAGCCACACCAGTTCGGCGCCATTACTAGCGGAGACCCCATCGCTCTCGCTCTCTCTCTGCTCTCTCTCTCTCTCTCTCGCTCTTTGGTGTACGTCGGAGGAGAAGTATCTGCTTAGTAACTCAAATATTTAGTTTAGATCTCGGACCGTCCGATCTTCTTTCGTACAAATATTAAAGGACTCCGTGCTTTTATATTATTTTTTATTTTTTTACTTCAGGCCGAATTGACCCGGATTCTGATATCCGGGCTCAGTTTGAGTTTATATCCGGGCTTAGTACTTCAGGCAAGGTCCTGTTATTCTAAATCCAATTTTTTTTTTTTGGAATGTATAAATATCAAGATGTTGTTTTTACTTTTTATACATGAATCTCAGAACAAATGAAAGTTTGAATTTGAAATAGCAGGAGTACAGGACCCTACAATTTCTTTAGATTACAGCAAATTTATTTTCGTTTATATCTCCGATTTGTTTATTTATAGGAAAATAAATAAATTAATATCGAAATAGGAGGATGATTTTATGAAATTTCAAAATATAGAAAGAATGTGATAGTTCATCACGTCCGCTGGACGTTATAAACCATGACGACCAATTAATTTAAATCGTAACCCCATACTTGCACTTGCTAATTAACTAAAAAAGCAAAAAAAAAAAATAATAATAGTTGTTGGACATGATAGCCAATCACGTCCAACAAAAAATTTTTGTACTGTTAAAATTTAAAAAAAAAATATGCACATGGTTCCCATCAAATTTGAATTATTTGCATGGTGGCTGCACGTGATAGAGTATCACGTCCAGTAATTTTTTTTGTTTTTGCTTTTTTAGTTAATCAACAAATGCAATGTCTATGATTTAGATTAGATGGACGTGATTAACCATCACATTTTTCGTATATTTCAAGATTTCACGACATCTTACTCCTATTTTGATATTTATTTATTTATTTTTCTATTAATAAAAAAATCGGTTTATATCAGCTAATATGGTGCTGCTACCAACCCACCATTATTTTTGGTCCCCTTTAAAAGAAATCTTAATTTCTGATCTAAAGTTAAATTAACCTAGAATATAATAAGTAAGACACAATAAAGCCAGACCCAAAGATGGAGAGGGCTGCATTGGCAAATTTCATCCTTAAAATTTGTAAAAGACTCAAAATCCTTCCCAATTTGGTTCAACACTCCTCGTGGTAGGATCCAAATCTGCTACGATCCCTTACATATGAAGAGTACTCTAAAATTTCTGTTTTTTCAAATTCAACTGTCCAATATTTTCTATGCATGTATCTCGAAATAACTAATTTTTCTGTATACAAATCTCAAAATAATTCAACAGTTAGATTTGAAAAAACAGAAATTTTAAGATACTGTTCACACTGCAAAAAGATAACTCATAAAGACGCTCATTGAGCTCCATTTACACATCATAAACTTTCTTTTTCATTTTTCAAATACTAACCCAACTCATCACTCAATAGTCCAATCCACATTCAAACAAACAAAATAAATAGAATAAAATGACATCAAATTACAATATAAGAAGAGCTAGTCTTATAGCTCAAAGGAGCTGCAAAATGAAAGAAGCTACAGAAACAAGAAAATGGTAGTAGAAACTTCTGTATTATAAATTTATTGTCATTGCTTAAAGTTTACAACGAACATCTTCCTCAAATAAAAGTTTACAGCAGAACATTGCAATAAAAATTAAAGCATATATTGCCAGAGTAGACCATTACACCAACACACTAACTAAAATTCTAAAACATAAATCCCATTTAATAGCCAAACCAATTCTAGTTATCACCAAGCACTGATGGATCCAGAAGGAATAAATTCCACATAAAAATTTCAAGAAAATTGCTTGCCATTATGTGAAATATTAAATTAGCAAATAATTACAGAAGAATTGATGGGTAATCAAAAGCAGCACAACATACTATGGCATCCAGATTCTAAGCATCCAAAATTAAAGTATAACTGAGCATCATTCATTAGGAGTTTAGGACTTCACCAGGAACAAGACAAGATACCAAGTCAAGAACCATTCCGTACAAGCTCCCTAACTCTAGTATAAGTTCCATTTACTGGCAAAAATATCCATGTCACGAACTCCAAGGATTAGTAACAAATGCCCATAGTGTTCACTTAACTGAGCCTTAGCAGAAAGTACAGAAGCAAGAGTAAAACAACTCATAGTTGAGAGTTGAGACCCGAATCAACCAAAGACAGCTGATATTTTGACCCAAATTTACCAACTCAACCATTAAATGTAGCATCAAGAACTAGATTGGAAAAAGAAAAAGAACATTATTTGTAGATAGCACTGCTAAAACAAACTTATATTTTCAGGCCGATCTTGGAAAACCCGAGGAAACATGAATGTCGGCACTTCAAACTAGGTCACATATTAAGGATCCACACAGTTTCATTTCCTTAATCTATGAATTATGCAGACAATCTTTTGTAGGACTTGTTACCAACCAAGTGCCTCCTTTCCCTGTTTGAAGTCTCATTCCCAATTTCTGAATAAGCACAAAGATGTTCACAGCAAGAGTGTAAGACCATATATACATCGTTCTCTGGTAACATAACGTGTGCTTACCTTCTCGGCATTGACTTCGCTATATATGTCACACAAGTCATGAGCAATGTCCAACATGGTTTGAAATATTACTGTGTCATATATATGTCATATATATATGATGTACTTAAATATTCATTTATTTTAAACATACATGGCTAGCTATTAGTTAACATTCCATGTATGTTGGCAAACCTATATAGAAAAAGTGCACATCCTATTACTCATCTCATCTACAGCATTATCCAACTCACACTACAGACTGCTCTAAATCAATCTCATATGAAGCATGGGCAATGGATGGAGCTTCATATTGCAAAACGCCAGTGAATAGACATAATGGCCACAGATTTGAACACATTCATTTTGTGCTTCGTTCTTTTTCAAAGACTTACCAATCCAATAGTCAATCACTTTATAAATCCTTTTCTGCAAAGTCACATAATAACTAACAACTTCATCAATTTATAAATCAAACCGGAACCAAATCAAATGTAAGAGAGAGGAAAACAATAAAACTCTTGGCAATTTGGGCAGAGTATTCAGGGAGTACAAATTCAAATGATAGTATTGTGACCCGGTTGTGAGAAAAGGACAAAACAGGAAGAAATTAAGGAGTGTCGCACATTTAATTTGGAGACTAAACCAAGAGAGAACTGAACTCTGTTGGTCTGACAAACTGGTGGTGGTGGGGAAGGAGAAGGGGGCGTTGAACAATGAATGTATCAATTGTGGCTCTAATTCATTCATATCTCAAGGAGGGAGTTTTATTAACAAACTTAATTCCATGAATGCTCAAAGTTATAAAATTTATTATCAAGTAATTAATGCACCATCAGTCAGGGTCAAGATGAAGATGGTATAGCACCATCATTGATGCATACTTTGCTCGCCGGAGTGATTCATATTCGCAATGATTCTTTTGGCACTGTGAGAGGAAAGTTAGGCGTGTTTTAAACCACTCATTTTCAATGTTTTGATCCTCGTCCTCTGTGTTTGTCGGTACACCTACAATCTCCACCTGAAACAAAGCATGGTTATGCATTTAGAGAACTGCTCAAAAGCTATTCCACTACAATTGTTCTTACATTCAGAATTAACAAAGTAAAGAAAACATATCTAGCTATATATTAAGTGAAGAAATATATCCACTCAAAACACATTAGAGAAGTGGGACTGGAAAACTTACTGCGCTAAATGCATGTTTGACCTTGCTCTTAGAAGGATGCCTCTCCTTGACCTCACGTAGGTGCTCCTTGTCATAACACCTATTAGACGGATAGAAGATTAAATATTTCAGAAGATCATATAAATAAATGGAGGATGATGACTAAATCGCAAGAATTGTCGTTATGGTTCAAAATTTATGTACAACAAATAATTGGTTGATCAAACAAGCCGTCAACTCAAGCATAAAAAGATGCTGATGCTTACCTATTGCATAGGTTAAAACATTGGCAGCTGTCGCATGCCCAGCATGTACCCGACACCATTGGATTGCCACAATGGTTGCAATTGTGCTGGAGATGCACCACCATAAAGTCATCCTTCCTAGGCTTAATCGCTTCACCCAGCTGCACAATGAACAAACAAGTCAGGACAAGTATAAATCTCCTTCTCATCCCCTATGTTCTTGCGGATAAGATAAAGCATGTGCTACATGGCATCCTTGTGATAAAAAGAAAAAGGGAAAAAAAGACAAAAAACTTGCTACCTTTTGCATCAGTACTGCATCCTTGGAGGTGCCAGTGCCACCACTGAGATTGGCACATTTAGACTTGCTCCACTGCTGCTTGAGATTGCAATCCTCTTGGAGCAGCTTATCAAGTATCTCCTCAGCCAACCCTGGCCAAAAATCTCCTTCAAAGTACAGCAGTCGTGCTGCCGTAATTTTTGCCCTGGACTCCCCCTGACAAGTGAAGAAGTGGTCATGTAGGTTTGTCACACCAATCACTATTTTTTCCTCCATCCCCTTTTTTTTACCATTGATAGGTACCTTTAGAAAAGGAGAAAAGAAAAATATTCAGCATGATGCATTACGCAAGGGAAAAAAGCAATAATTGAAGAGTTAAGTATGGTAAGTGCTGATACTCACCACTCCCTTAATCTGTTAGGTTTTGGGGTTTTCTGAACCTTAGGATGGCAATAGAATATATAATCGTCCCCCTTGCGAGGAGGACATGCCCAGAGATAGCAGCTGGAGAAACCTCGTTTCTTGCACCAGTTCAGATAACCTAACTGATAATATGTATAAATGTTTACAAAACAAAAACAAAAAACAAAGAATAAAATTAATCACTCACAAGCTCAATTGAAGCACACAAATTGAGAAATAGTAAGGAACAAGAGTAAATTTACCAGGACTTGATGATTATTATTTTTCTTGAAAGTATGTATACTTTCTTTCCTTTTTACAAAAAATATTGTTAAAAATATGAGGGGTGCCACCATAAATAGTACCCAACAATTCCTTCTCTTTCTCGGCTTCACATTGATCAGGTAATTATTCTCTCTCAAATTCCATAGGAATTGATTCTTGTCCGTCAGACTAGTACTATTTATTGTCTGCACTTGAATGTTTTCATGTTTTGAAAATAAATATAAACTCAATGTTGCTAAATGAACTTTTAAATATGTTGATTTTTCTCTTATATCTCATTGTAATATTTATCAATGTGCGGTTTAATTAACAAATGCATTTTATTTTATAAAGATAAAGCTAAATCTTTTATTAACTATTTTAAGTTTTGCTGTGTAATTTAAATTATAGTTCATTCACATAATTCAAAAAATATATAAAGTGTAGACAAAATAAAACATGCATGATACATCATACAAAATTCATTTTGTTCTCACTCTCTCCACATGCAAAATTTCCCTTGATGTCAATATTCAATGAAGATTCATAAGTATCTCTTGGTATTAGAATCCAAGAGCAGATGTATTAGAACACGTAGAAAATAACCTTTAATATGCTTGAAATCGTAAAGAATAAAAAAAAATAACTTCCAACGATAATAAAGAGTTTGAGCTATATATGAATTAGGCTACGGTGTTATGCATATTTAGTGTTTTCTGGTGCTATGTATTTTTTGACCGTTGATAGGCTTTAAGATCCGTACAAAGTATTTGTCACTGATTCACATTAACGGGACAAACAGAGACGGAAAATTAAAAATGGCGTTAATTATTCAATTAGACGGAAAATTAAAAATAGCGTTAATTATTCAATTAGGAAATATAACTTTTATGACACATTTAAGAATAATTTTTGACAAACTTAATTTAGCAATATTTATTCAGTTTTAAAATTGTAGCTTTGGAGCCACGACCTTTTTTGGGAGTCAATGCAACCGAAAGGGGTAGCATACCAAGAGGGGATTCAAATCTGTTGTTATCTTTAGCAGTGTGAATAGTATTTTAAAATTTCTGTTTTTTTAAATATTATCTACGTCTCTGCAATTCAAATGAGTTTCTAAATAATTGTTAACTACTTTTTAGAAATTTAAGTCTTTAAAGTTTCTAATTCTCATATTTCTGAAATTAATTTTAGAGTTTCTATTAAGCCACGTTAGTAATAAATTTAAAAGGAGAATTAATCTGAGCTAATCATTTTGTCTGCATAGAGTTTAAAAACAGTTTCATAATATGAAACTTTACTGCATAGTTTCTAAATAAGAAAACTCTCCCATATCCCTGAAACTAAATTAGAAACTGCCACATCAAATTAGAAACTCTAATAATTTCAGAGATGTAGATGCTAATTGTTGAATTATTTTGAGATTTGTGCACAGAAAAATTAGTTGTTTCGAGATATATCCACATAAAATATTAGACGATTGAATTTGAAAAAACTAAAATTTTAGAGTACTGTTCATATGTGAAGAATCACAGCAGATTTGGATCCTACCACGAGGAGTGTTGAACCAAATTGGGAAGGATTTTGAGTCTTTTACAAATTTCAAGGATGAATTTGCCAATGCAGCCCTCTCCATCTTTGGGTCTGGCTTTATTATGTCTTACTTGTTTTATTCTAGGTTAATTTAACTTTAGATCAGTAAATTAAGATTTCTGTTAAAGGGGACCAAAAATAATGGTTCGGGTTGGTAGCAGCACCTGATTATCTAGATTTGACCACTAATTCAACCGGTGACCCATAATTAAAATATTATTTTTTCAAATTTACCTTATCCCATTCTTGTTGTTGAGTTATAAATGCAGGAAAAAAAAACTGTGACAGACAATAATTTTCTGTTACCTTATTGTATTTCATAAGATGTGGTGACATATGAAATGGAATTCTCTGCTCTTGCTATATAATTTGAGTTGTTGTTTTTTTTTTTTTTTTTTTTTTTTTTGTAAAAGTGAAATATCCACCGGTTTCATTATGAAATAATGTTTGTACAAAATTTACAGAACCGTATATAGCACCCAAAATCCACTTATTTGAAGCTAAAGAAAGACAAATATCCAACTAGCACAACATAAAGCAAAGAAAAGAAACAAAATCTAATAAACTCAATCACTAATGTCAATCATACTATATGAAGATGAGGACCCAATATCCACCAAAGACCAATCAGGAGACGACAATCCAGCGGCCTCCTCAATGGCTTCGGAGAACTCTATATCAGACACGACGAACCCAAGAGTAGAGGCCCTGTTTGTACCCGTACTGACCTGTGGAAGCACCTGATTTACCAACTTTTTCACCTTTTCCAGCTACCTCCTTCATTCGGAGCCGAAAACTATGCCGCAACTCCTCCGAAGATTTAGGATCAGTCACTATCACAGGTAGAGGAGTTGGTTGAGGGAGAGGGTTTGGCAATGTAGAGACAATCGGCACAGCGATAGAGCCCGGGACAGCAACAGTAGCAGAAAATTGGAAGATTTGCTCATCACTGGATGAAGTTGGAGCAACTGCAGTGACTGACTTGGGTGCAGAAGTCACAACAGCAGCTAACAGTACCGGTGCTGGTATCGGTACAGCAACATCCGAAGACAGGGCAGCAGCTAGGGGTGAAAACGGATCGAATACGGATCGGATAGTGACAAAACCGTATTCGTATCCGTTTTTATTTTTCGGATACGGATACGAATCGGATATTAGTCGGATACGAATACGGATCGGATATTAATCGGATACGAATACGAATCGGATATTAGCCGGATACAAATACGAATACGGATATAAATCGAATTTCTAATTCGGATATACATTACAACAAAATTAACATATTAATAAGAAATTATTTTTTTCCGGTTAAAAGTAGAAGTAAAATTTAGCACATCAGTCATATTAGCATATCAATTTACTTATATATCGATCAAAGAGATGCATGCCATAACCCCACTAGGGTCAAAAATTAAAAATGCCACAATAAAAAAAGACAGAGAGAAAGAGATGCGTGCCATGGCCCCACTACCTGCAAAAAGTAACGAGAAAACAGGAATTGAGATTTGAAAAACAGAAAATAGCAAAGTAGAAATCCAGAAAATCTGATATCCGAAAATACTAAATATCCGAATCCGGATATCCAAAAATACTAAATATCCGGATCCGGATAATTATCCGTATTCGTATCCGTATCCGATTCTGAAATTGATACCGAATTCATATCCGTATCCGAAAAATAATATCCGTATTCGTATCCTTATCCGCAAACTATCCGTATCCGCAAACTATCCGTATCCGAATATCCGAATCCGCAAAAATCCGAATACGAATCCGGATCCGGACGGATAATATCCGACCCGTTTTCATCCCTAGCAGCAGCTGGTATCGGCACAGAAATAGGGACTGATAATGTTGGGGCAGGAAAGGCAGTCAGATTAGGATTGGAGAGAGGTGCAACAGCTAGTACAGCAGGGGTCGGTACAGCAGGAGTCAGTTCCGCCGCTGGTGCAGCTGCTGGTACAGCAGGGGTTGGTATAGCAGGGGTCGGTACAGCAGGGGTCGGTACAGCAGGAAGCCGTATCGAATCGATAGCAGCAATAGAAGAATTGACAGCAGCAAAAGTAGGTTTGACAGTAGGATTAACAGGAGCAATAGGATTGACAGTAGGTACAGGATTTGTTGAAGAGCTAGCAATGTCGGAAAAGTGCACTGGCAATTTCTGAGGCATAGGAGGTGGAGAAGAAGACCGAAGGCGCTTTTTAGAAAATAACTGACACCGAGAATGACTCCAAGGCAATGCATCAGTTTCATCCTCCACCCAATCATGTTTTTAGAAAATATAATTTGAGTTGCTTGAAGTTCATGATTTTTTCTTAGTAAAAAAGAATGAGAAGAAGCTTGCGGTGGCTAAAACTCAATCATGTTTGAGTTCCTTGTGTTTTCATGAAATTTAGTATGTGAACGCATCACTTATGAAATAAATTAGTTTTCATAGTTTGAATTTATCGTTTAAAATCAATTCAATAGATTTTAGAGTTAAAACCACCTTTGTGAGTTAAGTACATACTGGTATTACTTCTTTTTTTGAAAATTCTGATAGTTGCTATCAGATTAAACAGCAGTACATCATTTATTAAAATTACATCACTTCTGCACCAACGAAAAAAAAAAGCAAAAACTTAAAAACAGTTACATCCGTTAATCCACCCCCTAATTAACAACAACGCAGCCACAGTAACGCTTCCCTTCTTGCGCGGTCAGCTGTGGTCCTCGGATCCATCCCCTTTCCCTAAAAAATTATACTGTTTCTATTCTTCCAAATGAACCAGAGCCCTGCACAGAAATACACCCCCCATTTGCCTCTAGCCTGTTTTCCCCTGTGCGCCTTGAAGGAATTTTGAATTATGGTCATGACCGTAGGGCCATTACGCATAATTCTAAAACCTGAAAGGTGTGAGAACCAAAGCCAGAAGTTCATGGAAAATTCACATCTGAAGAAAAGATGCAATGTTGTCTCTAAAGGCCAATTAAGGCAGACGTCACAGCCAAGGTGGCACTGAAAGCCTCTGCGCGCCATGGATTGATGTGTAAGCAGCTTATTGTGAAGAAATAGGAAGGTGAATACTCGTACCGAAGGCGGTATTCTGAGTCGCCAAATGAATACGAATTCCCAACTCTTCTTCCCAGCAGCCACCATGATATCATAAATGGACTTAGCCGAATATTGCGAAGAACTAGCCCATCGCCATATTAACTGATCTTGGGCCGATCCCAGTAACACCTCCTCCTCCTCTAAACCATTCTGTACCGCCCTTGTAAGTGACCAATTCCTGTTGGCTGGTATCGGTGTCTGTACCGAAGATCGTATTGGATACGACCAAGGGTCGAACCAGTAAGATATAGCTTCTCCTGAGCCAATAATCCACCGGGTACTCCAATCAAACAGTGGCCGCAGTTTAAGGAGCTGCATCCAAAAGAATGATCCATTCCGCAACCATATTTTATGTTGCTGATGTCCCCGTGACAGTGATCTCAAAGCCACTATCGCCTGTGTCCATAAGGTGTTAGGATGATTGTATAATCTCCACCACCAGCGGAGAAGTAATGAGTAATTCCGGAGCAATAAGTTGGATGCTCCCAATCCCCCGTTTTTCTTAGGGAGACATACCACTGACCACTCCACTAGGGGAATTCCTTTCTTAGTCTCAGTCTGACCCCATAGAAAAACTCTCCGAATCTTATCAAGTCTGTTAATAACCCACTTCGGTAGCAGGAATGAAGACATGAAATATATCGGAATAGAACTCAACACTGAATTCATCAATTGGAGACGGCCTCCCCTCGATAACAATCTGCACTTCCAACCTTGAAATTTACTCTCTAATTTTTCTATGAGGGGCATATATAATTCCTTTTGTGGCTTTGTCAGTGTAAGAGGGAGTCCCAAATAATTGATTGGGAATTGAGATAAGGAGCACCCTAAGATGGCAGTAATTATTGGAATTCTATCCGTAGGAATGTTCAAAGGAATCCATGAACTCTTCCCAAAATTTATTCCCAAACCCGACACCTCAGTGAAGAGTCTCAAGATGATTTTAAGGGAAACAAGTGTTGTGTTGTCTGGAGTAGTAATGAAGACCGTATCATCCGCATATTGGTGAATAACTGCAGCTTGCCTAAGTTTGCGTGAGATTTGGACTGGGACTGTGGAATTGAGCACTGACACCATTCGTTGTAGCACATCCACCGCTATATCAAATAGCATTGGCGAAAGGGGGTCACCCTGTCTCAGGCCCTTCTTATGTCGGAAATAGTCTGAGACTCCACCATTCATGACAATCCGCGATGACGCTGTGTTTAGTAACAGTTTAATCCATGTGACCCATCTAATTGGAAACCCTCGAGCAAGCATTAGGTCCTCCAGATATGCCCAATTTACCGAATCAAATGCTTTTGAGAAATCAATTTTGATAAAGCATGCCGATTGCCCACTGTGTGAAATTTCATGTAGCATTGAAATTTTCAGTTATCTGGCGCCCCTGGATGAAAGCTGTTTGAGTGGGAGATATTAAATCCGGTAGTACCCGTCTTAACCGATTAGCAAGGACTTTGGATATTATTTTGGGAATCAAATTCATGACACTTATTGGTCTGAAATCGGCCATCTCCTCTGCAGCTTCTTTTTTGGGTATCATGATGATGTTTGCATGATTGATCTTCTGTAGATCCAATCTGTGGTGATAGAAATCAGTTAGCATGGACATTACTTCTTCTCTGAACAGTATCCATTGTGTTTGAAACATTTGGCAATCCATCTGGTCCAGAAGCCTTATTCTTTGCCAACAATTTGACTGCCGTTTCAACTTCGAATTCTGCGAAAGGTTCCTGTAAGCTAGACAAGTCAGGGTTTTGAGGATATAGTATCTGAGGGAAGAATTTAGTGACTGAATTTTCAGTGCCCAGTATCGCTGCCATCTGGTCTTTGAATGCGTTACGGATCTGTCCCTCATTCGTGATAACAACCTGATGAAGTTTAATGGCAGACACCTTGTTTCTTCGGTGCCTTGATGATGCCACCGCATGAAAGTATCGTGTGTTTCTGTCCCCTGCCTTTAACCATTTGCATCGCGACCTATGCCACCATCTAGCCTCTATAATACAAGCTAGGTTGTATGCCCTTTCCTTGACTATGATTCGAAACCGTCTCTCATAGTCCGCTAACTGCCGCCTTTCTTCAATTTGGTCAAAGAACAACAAAGTTTTTTTTGCAAAAGTGCAGTTGGGTTTCTATCTGATCAAAATTATGTAAATGCCATTGACGAAGCTTCTTATGCATCAGCTCAAAATTAACCTGAAAACCAAGTAGTCCCCTTGATGGGTAAACACTTGTATTCCAGGATTCTTGAATGATAGCCACAGCCTGTGGATTGGAAAGCCAGAACATTTCCATTCTGTATTGCCTAGGAAATGTTGACTCATTGGAACATTTCAACAACAGAGGAGAATGGTCAGAAACTAAAACTGGTAAGGCCTCCAGAGCAATTAGTTGAAACTGGAGAGAAAGTTCAGGACTTACAAAAATTCGGTCAATCTTGGAGTGAGTCGGTGCTGGTCTGTTGCTGCACCAAGTAAATCTCCTGTTTTTCAATTCAACATCTATGAGTTCTAGGTCACGAATTGCATCATTGAACAACTCCATTAGGGTGAAGCTTCTGTTGGTACCGGATCTGTCAATAAGCCAGCGCACCAGGTTGAAGTCGCCGTCCAGTATCCATAGTTGATCCGAGAGAGAAGCCAGACTTCGTAATTCCGCAATGAAATCCGGTTTGAGAGCATCAGGTACCGGTCTATAAACATTTGTGACCAATACAGTCGCCCCCGAATTTTTCTGTCGGAGCAGAGCTGAGATCGAATGCCTCGTCGCCCAAGTGTTGAGAAGCTCAAAGTTATGTCTCCATGCAATCAGCAGACCCCCCGAGGTGTTATTTGCATGTAATGTAGCACATTGTTTGCTAAAAAAGGAAGGTAAAACTCTAGAGTAACAATTTAAAGAAAATCCATTCAACTTTGTTTCTTGCATCATTACAACATCACATCTAGCCTGCCTAATAATATTGCGAACCACATCACATTTCTGCAAACTACCCAAACCTCTGACATTCCAGGATAACAATCTGAATTTTTTTAATTTGATCGACATAATTAAAAAATTGATAAGCTACAATCAACCAGGATCACTTGTTGGAAAAGCTCCTAAACAGCTTCTCCATCAGAGGAGAGCTCATCTGCGGAGTCGAGTTCAAATCTGGCTAAATCTTCATCCTCCATTTCACTCATGGTCTTTGATGGCTGTCCCTGTGCCTGAGCTCTACGCTGAGAATTATCAGCCTGAATTACTCTTTCCACATCATTGTTTTGGAACCCACACCCTGCCACCAAATCAGAAACATGTGCATAATCCACTCTGACCTCATAGAACCCCTCTGAATTGAAGTCAACCTCAGCTCCAATTTTTGCTTTCCCCTTCTTCGTTGCTTTCTTGATCGGACTTGGATTGAAGGATTGGGTGTTTTTCCTCTTCTGACTTGCTGTGGCAATAATCTTCTTAGTGACCTGAGCAATATTCGCAGGGGCCTGTTGTGTGGGCCGACTCCATTTATACTTGGAAGCATATGGTCCTCTTTTGGTTTCTGCTGCAGGACCTCTTTTAGAATCCACCATTGGGCCTTTCCCCTTCGTCCTTCTAATTTGTGAAAGTGTTAGGCCTGACTGAGGAGGAATTGGGCCTCTATCTGTAGGTTTGGAAGAGCCTCCTTTTTCTACTCTCTTTTCCACGTGTCTGCGCTCCATACCCTCCAAAAATTGAGGAGTATCAATTTTGGAAGTTTCGCCCAGTCTGGCTGACACTGCGTCCTCCTTAAATTTGAAAGTTGCACTGTTATGGCAGAAATCAACCTCTGATTCCGTGCCGAGGACGCGGCTACCGTATTTATAGGGCTAGTCTGCACCTGCCTTTGCCTAGTGAGGATGCGTGGAGGGATTTTATGCGGCCCCAATGTATTCCTTACTCCGTGCTGAGTTGTATTCGATGTTGAAGCTTGACCCGCTGTAGGAACCATATCAGTGTTTGGCCCTGAAATAATGACAGATGGGTTGGAAACCACCAGGGGTTCCTGCGTGTATCCAAAGCTGGATCTATGTAGCGAGTCAGCATTGCGAATTGATTGACCCGCCTCATGCATACCACTTGTGAGATTGTGGCCCACAGCATTAATTTCAGTGTCCCGTTCTGAGATTGGCTGCAAAATCTGCGGAACATTCTGTATCTGATAAGGAGGATTATGTGTGGCACCTTCTTGTGTGGTAATGCATGGGTAAAGCATGTCAAGCTCCTCCAAAGTAGCAAATTGCCGGAGCTTCGGTGGAAGAGAATGAGCTGTTCTGCCACGGCACATTTCCTTGAGAACCATTGAACTGATGGGAACAATTTCCACTTTGTCACCGGCGTTGTCATCATCTGAAGATGAGGAGGAAGATGGTGGAGGTATTGGTCGGGTGTAAGTCTTTGGATGTTTGGGCATTTCATCCGCTGTGTAGATAGGACCTCTATGCCATGCTAAGGTGTATACTCTTAACGGATGAATGAGTCCACCATCATGCATAGCTAGGTCTTGCGGCACCAAGGATAAGTCGTCAACACCCACCGCAACGATCCAGGAGGTTAATGAGGATGAGTTCTCCGGCGCTACCGATCCAAGATATACTCCAAACCGACTTACAACATTGATAATATGCTTTTCTCGCCAGAGATGAGGCGGAACTCCCTCCAGTTGAAGTAGGATCTTGTAAGCCGGGACACTGATTTTCGCATTTTCCAGCGGCGTCCAATGTTGGAAAGACAGACCCTCGTCCCATGCCTCCTGAGGAGTGGCATTTATAAATGTGTCGGGATGAAGTCCCTCCGGCAAGAGAATGAGAAACCGAGAACCACTAAGCTTAGCCACTTCTATTTCATGGCGTTGCACCAGATTCGTCCGGCATGCATAGTCGGCCACATTTTCAACAGTAAGGTCCCATTGAAACCCTACCGTATGCATGATTACCGTCTGTTTGAGACGGTCCATTTCTCTGTAGTACTCGACATCTCTTTCGTAAATAGCATATACTTACACTTTCCTTTATTTTTACTTTTGTAGTTTGTGATTCAATTCGAGTTTGATTCGAAAAAGTTCATAAAATGTTTGATTCAAAATTAATTCAAATCAAACTCAAACATGACCTGGTTCGTTCGAAATAGGTTCGCAAACTATTCTAGTTCGAATCTCAAAGTAAGGTGAACCGTTGATTTCTGCTGATGACTTATGTTCGCTGATGACTTAAAAGTTAAAACATAAAGCCGCCTAGCCATAAGTCATAACTCGTAAGTCGTAACCCTCGCTCTCAGTTCTGAAACCCTAGACGACTTTCACCTCTCGCTCTCGATGACTACGATCACTCTCTCTTGTCGTAAAAAAGTTTGTAAAAAATTTGAAATTGAGTTTGTAAAAAATTCGATTCAAAATTAATTCAAACAAAATTCAAACTGGAGTAAGTTCAATTCAGTTCGATTCGTTTGCAGCCCTAATCTGGACTACAAGGTATTAGAAAATACCGAACCTTTCTCCCTCTGTTTAAATTAGTATATGAAGAAAGAAAATGAGGGCCAAGTTCACCCGAATTTTTTTTAATTAACACCCCATTAAGTTCTAATTAAACAAATACCACCCCATTAATTTTTTAATTAACCTTTCTCCCTATGTTTAATTACATTTGTTAAATTGTTGTATTAGTTACAATTCCTTGTAATGTAGATTAATTTAATTCAGTTTAATGTAGAATTAAATTGTTATATTTTTTAGGCAGAAATTAATTAATATAATCAAATTTAGTTCAATTTGAATTTAATTGTATATATATATATATATATATATATATATATATATATATGAAAATCGAGGAAATCTAACAAAAATACATACAGACGTTTCAATTTTAAACATGCGTAATTTTTTATTTATCATAGTTAATCAAGATGTAGAAAATCATATTTTTATTATCAATAGTTAATTCCCACCATAGAATGTCATCGAGTAGTGGGTAACAGTTGTGTGATTAAAATTAGGTTTGAAATTGTGATATATTTTATAGAGCCGGAATTCTGCAGTAATTATCAAACTTCTTGTTTCACGTTGTAATATTTTTTTGGTAAAAACATTCAAGATCATAAAAAGTTTTTTTTTTTTTTCTTGTGGTGGGTAACTCTTTTGTTTTACAAGTATTTTGGCTATTCAAATTACCAGTATGGTTAGTGGCAAACAGAGCAAGAGAAGAAGCACAGTTATGGACTCGATATTGTGGGAAACACAGAATGTGTGTACACAGGAGAATGGAAACTATTACGTAAGATATTGATCCAACTGGATGGGAGATCGACTAGGTGGCGGAGAGTTTTATTTTTTTTGGAAGGGATTGAACTGGGAGAGGACTTGGGGCCCCTTTGCAACAATGCATGCTCATCTAGGCCTGCTAATGAGTCGAGGTGGCTCATGAGTCATAAGTTGAATAGCTCAATAAATTATATCGAGCTGAGTTCTAAATTAATAAAGCGTAAACTCGGCTCGACTCATATTTTATCACTTAAACAGAGTTGAGCCCGAGCCGAGCTGGCTCATGAGCCAATAAGTTCAAAGTGTCAACAGTAAGGATGATTATGAAATGAAACTGATGTCAATGTTACATACGTAATTGCGTATTGTTTTGAAAAAAAAAAAGAATGCATATTTGAATTAATTTGATCTCAAGGGATTTGATTTGATTTATAATTGAATTTAGGCATTTTTGAATTATTTCTCAAGATATTATATTAAAATTAAATAAATCGGAACAAAATGTCATATGCTATATCTAAAGTATTGATATTTTGCCAATTTCTATTTTCAAAGTTCAAATAGTCGATCTGAATCACTACACATCATCTCCAATATAAAAATGTACTTGAAAACCATTACATTTTTCAGATTATTTTTATTTTTGTGCATTTTTAGGTAGGCAGAAAAATCACTTTATCTAAAGATTATGGATCATACGAAAGTATTGTCGTTTTAGTCACAAGGTATATATTCATATGGTGATCACGTAGAGCAATTCTGATTGACCGTTTGAACTTTTAAAATGAATATAAGAAGTCATAGTACTGTAACCTCACTCAAATTAAAATTATAAATGCATTATTTATGTTTTATATTGCATATCGAATTTGTGTGAATTTAAAAACATTCAGTTTTTCATAAAATAATTAAAGATTTTAGAAGATAAACTTTAGTGATTTACTAATAGATCACTAGTTAGAATTTCAAAATTAACTCAAATTTGACCGAATTTTTTTTACCATCTTGAAAGGAAAAAAAAAACAACCAATTACCATTTAGTCTGAAAAATTCCATTTTTATGAGGATTGCAGCTTGAAACTGCGGTCCTATTGGCTGATATTGCAATTTCAAACTGCGATCCTAGAAAGGTCTCATAAATGAGTGAAAAGAGACTGCAATTTCAAACAGGCTGGGACAGCATTTTGAAACTGCGGTATAAGTCAATAAGATCGCAATTTCAAATAAAAATTGATTTTTTTTTTTTAAAAAGGTTAATTGATTTTTTTTTAAGATGGTAAAAAAAATTCAGCAAATTTCAATTTACAACCATATATAAATAACTAAAAATATATTTATGATCATATAAATTTTAATTGAAGTAGTAGTATTATTTAAAATATTTAATAAATATATTATAAGAATCAAATGCATGTTAGAATTACCAAATTAGACGGATGCCAATTAGACGGATGGATAAAGCATAGAATTTATAATTTTGTTTGATATGGGTACTAATTATCAAATGAGGAGGGTTGCAATGCACCCAAAATTTCATGCTCCCATTTGCACCCATTTTTTTATCTCTTTTATCTTCATTTTCAAAGTCTGAATAGTCGATCCGAACCGTTCAACACGATCATCATAATAAAATATACTTAGAGACCAAATTTTATATTTTTTGGAATTTTTTTACTATTTTTTAAGATATGTACAAAATCACTTTATCGGATGGTTTAGAATCTCCTTAAATCAATAATTTTGTACCTATCTTAAAAAATAGTAAAAAAATTCCAAAAAATATAAAATTTGATCTCCAAGCATATTTTATTATGATGATCGTGTTGAACAGCTCGGATTGACTATTCGGACTTTCAAAATGAAGATAAAGAAAATAAAAAAATGAATGCAAATGGAAGCATAAAATTTTGGGTGCATTGGACCCTCCTCTTACCAAATATCAAAACATGCCAAGCAGGAGACAGCCTAAACAGGCAGCAGCAGAGATCACGCATATAACTGCAGTTTCATTTCATAATCAGCCTTACTTGGTTCGGCTCGGCTCATGAGCCGAAATAAATATTTCCATGAATCAAGTCGAGCCGTACAGCAACTATACACAGTGCAAGAAGTCTATTTTGAGAATGCAGCTATGCAAAAAGTAACAGTAATGGCCTTTTAACCGTGGAACCTTGCCCTTCCTCTTAAAAGGAGATAAACTCCCCGCCCCCCACCTCCCCCTCCCTCCCCCCTCCGCCCCTGCTCCCCCCCTCTCTGTAGTATCTCTACATTCTCTTATTCTCTCTCTCTCTATTCCTTCTTCACCTTAACTCAAGTTCTTTAAGCATTCCCTCTCACTTGGCTATCGTCACAGCGAGCTTAGATGATGAACGAAGAAGCTCAAGAGGTGCCAGAGGGCTTCTTTTTCGAGAGGCCTTATCCTTTTCCCGCTGCGCAACAATCTCAACACTACTGCCACTTGTCGCCCCTGGACGAGCACCGGCGGCTGCTGGTGGAACTCGGAAGCTCGGTCTGGATAAAGCCGATGGACCACATCGCGCTGCCGGCATCGGATCAGTTGTTGCAACTGCTCATTATGAGATATGGGGGGGGCGAGTCCAAACTATCACATCTCCACTCTCAAACAGGGCTACTTGGTCAGGTTCCCGGATTGGCTGTTACCGGAGGAGCCGATTTTGGACGCCAACTTTTGGGAACAGACTCACCAGATCCGGGTGCTACCCTGGCAACACATACACCCCTCAAATTACCTCCCTCCAACGTTTAGGGTGGTAGTTAAAATACACGATTTCCCGGTGGACTTTTGGCACCCGGTTTACTTTCGGCAGGCGACCGCAGCCATGGGGGTCATAGTGGCCATCCCCGGAGATGTACTGAGTGGGCAGAATAAGGCATTTGTGAAACTTCTGATTGACTGTCACGACCCCAAGCTGATACCACATAGAATATTCCTGGCCCACGGTGATCAGTGGTCGGAATGTAGAGTGGAGCTGGAAGGAAGGCCGGTGCAGCCGGGGGAAGACGGTGATGACCCTCCACCTAACGGAGACTTACACGGTCGCCTGGATGACCAGTTGGGCCATGGCTTTAATGTCACGGCCCCATACGTTCCCCCATGGCGGAGAAGAGGGCTTCATCTGCCTCAGCCACAGGTGGACCCAACAAGGAGGGGGGCGCCGGCGGCACAGGAAAGGGGTAGATTGGGGTGGCTCACGAAATACATTAATACACCGAGTCTAGGAAAAACCGGGGCATCCGGACAAAAACCTGAGGAGCTACAGTGTACGTATCTGGAGGGGAGACAGTCACTGCACGACGGAAGGACAAGTGTCACCCGCATAGAGCCTACCCACTCATTTCTCCCCCGGATACAGACAAAGTTTCGAACCTCCAGAATCAGCCCTAGACTACACGCCACAAACCCAACCCCAATCAAAACAAACATTCCTTTTTCACCCCACCCAACCCCAAGTCAGCCACACGCCTAGAGAGATATATTAAAAAATAACCCACCTACATTCCCCAACATTTCCTCTCCCTCAGTTCTTGGAGCCCCACCTCTTTTCTCTAAGCATCATCACTGTAAAGAGACCCATATGGCGGCTATGAGGGATTGCCTCACTGACGAAGATGAGGCACTCATCAGGAAATTTGTGGGGTTACACACAGGAGAGAAGGCGGCTATGGTGCAGGTTCCACCAAGTGCAGCAACCAGCACCACTTGGAAGCTGGTCGTCCTGCTGAAGGTGGTTACCGACAAGTCAATTCTGGACAATGCCTTCATCTCAACCATGATCCAAGCCTGGAATGCTGATCCAGACATGAAGATTCGGCCTCTCTCTAAGAACCTATACCTGGCCGAATTCACCAATCAGGAGGACCTTTACAGAGTGACACTAGGAGGGCCCTGGACTTACCGCGGTGATCTGGTAGCGCCTCGGAGGGTCTCTTCCCACGCAGAGCTGCACCACAAACACATTGGGTTCTCTAATTTATGGGTACAGCTGCATAATCTGCCAGTAAACAGCCTCACTGAGGACGGTATTCTCCTAGTAGCCTCTCAGTTGGGAACCCCAGTTTCACCGCCTGTGGAGGGGTTTGTAAATGGAAAGCATTTTGTGAAGGTAAAGGTTCTCTTATCCCTCTCTGAGCCACTGAAAGATCATATCTGCTTTGACCATCCAACTTTAGGAGATACTAAGGTGTTGTGCAGTTACGAGAAAGTCAATCGAGTCTGTAGGTTTTGTGGGTTGTTGGGTCATGAGATGCCGGGTTGCCCGGACCACCAGAGGTTGACTTTACTGACACAGAACCCACAGGTCCAGCTATCCATTTCTCGTGGGGAGTTGCTGGCGCCAAAAATTGGGCCTTGGATCACTAATCCAATACTGATTCCAAGAAACAGAGAGTATGAGGCAGGCTTTACAAATCTGGGCCAAATGGGCACCAAGAGGGCTTTCGGGCAAAGGCACGTTCCAGCCCAGGGAATGCATCTGGGGAGCCAAGTCTTAGGAGGCTATAAACAAGATTTAGGGGATGAAGGAGAAGAGGATTCTGGTTCAAATTCACTCAAAAGGCCGAGGCCGGCGGGGCTGAATCCGTCGGCACCGGATATATGAGTCTTTTGTTGTGGAATTGTCGGGGTAGCGGAGGCACGACAATTCGCACGTTAAACCGTTACCTTCGTTGCACAAGGGCGAAATTGGCTTTTATCTCCGAGACGAGGTGTGAAGAAAGGAAGGCAGCTCAAAGAATCAGATTACTGTCCTTGTGCAATTCTGTGGTGGTATCAGCGGAAGGGAAATCGGGTGGGCTTTGGTTGCTGTGGGATGATGAGTTAGAAGTTGAATTGATTGAAAAAGATCACAGTTTGATAGCGGCAGTAATAAAAGAGAGGTCTCCAGATAGGACTTGGCTGTTGATTGGGGTGTATGGGGACCCGGCGAGGAAAGGGAATTACTCACTGTGGCAACGTTTGGAGGCATACCTGCATGATGAATCAAAGCCGGTGTGCATCATTGGGGACTTTAATGCGATCGCATCTGCTTCGAAAAAATGGGGAGGAGTAGCGCACCTGTCAAATCCGAACAAAGCTTTTAAAGCATGGTTTAATGGGGCCGGGTTAGTGGATCTTGGGCACTTCGGACCCGCATATACATGGTCCAACATGCAACAGGGAAGAGCCAATATTTCAGAGAGGCTTGATAGGGCTCTAGTTAACATCCCTTGGGCAATGGCTAATAAGGAGGCATGGGTATTTCACCTTCCACGGTTTAACAGCGATCACCTCCCGGTGCTATTAAAAATGAGGACTACAACAACAAAAAGAAGAAAGGTGTTTCGATGCGAGAACTGGTGGCACATGGCGGCAGATTTTGAGGGGGTCTGTCAACGGGCCACAATGGGGACGGGGGGGTCAAGGGTGGAGTCAGGTGCTCACCGGATTTAGAAAGGAAGTAAGACAGTGGGTTAAAGTGGTTAAAACACCGGCTGCGCAGCTCAAAGAGATAGAGGAGGATATGCTTGCCCTAAACTCGATGGACCCGCCTCTGGGGTCTAGAAGTAGAGAGGCGGAGCTACAAGAGCAGCACACAACGGTATTGCTCATGCTAGAAAAATTTTGGCATCAGAGGTCGAGGATTCAATGGGCGCAATCAAGGGATCAAAATTCCAAATTTTTTCATGTCTCAACAACAACGAGGAGGAGGCGGAATGCGATAAAATGCATAGATCTAGAAGATGGAACAGTGGAAACAGATGAAAGGGCCATCAAAGCAGTTTTCATTAGACACTTTAGAGGCATTTACACTAAGCAGGCCCTGTTACCAGTAGGCCAAGTTTATCCGTCAGCCCTATTAGACTCCCTGTCACAAATTCCAGACTGGGCCATCTCGGCTTTGGAAGCCCAGCCTTCACGAGAGGAAATTAAGCGGGCCCTAGATCTCTTGGGCCCAGACAAGGCGCCAGGCCCAGACAGGGTGAACGCGAGACTGTTGCAGGAACGGTGGGATTGTTTTGGGCCTGCGGTGCTTAATGAAGTGGAAAGGTTCTTTGGGTCAGCCAGGTTATCAAGCGCAGTGGCCCGTTCTAACCTCATCCTTATTCCTAAGGTGGAGGATCCAAAGAGAGTAGGGGACTCCAGGCCCATTTCCGTATGCAACACAGTATATAAAATAATTTCCAAAGTATTAGCATTGAGAATGCAGCCTCTTGTCTCTCTCTGTGTATCAAGGGCTCAGACGGCTTTTATCCCTGGTAGAGAAATTACGGAGAACACCATTCTACTCAGAGAGGTGCTCCATTCATTCAGATCCAAAACATACAAACACAGGGACTTCTGCCTCAAAGTCGATCTTGCAAAAGCATTTGATCGTATGGATTGGGACTACCTCCAATCGCTTTTGCCTTTATACGGGTTCCCAGAAATTTTCTCGAAATGGATCATGCTATGTGTAAGGTCAGCAGAGTTCTCGGTGGTTATCAATGGGGTGGGCGATGGATTTTTTAAGCCAGGTAGTGGCCTGCGGCAGGGATGCGCTCTCTCGCCGTATTTATTCATCCTTGGGATGGATTTGCTAGCGAGGCACCTACAGTTCCAAATGGATGGGGGCATGTTGAGGGGGGTTCGTATTGCACACACAGCACCACCAATGGCATGTTGCGTATACGCGGACGACCTTCTCCTATTTGGAGCAGCAACGGCACAGGAAGCTTGGAGGGTCAAGCAATCACTAACAATTTTCTCTAAAGTTTCAGGGCAAATTATAGGACCTACGAAGAGTAGTATTTGGTTCAGCTCAGCAACCGACTTTCTTAGCACTCAAGAGGTGGCAACTATCCTGGAGGTATCAACAGAGCAGCAGCCAACTAGGCACCTGGGAGCACCAGTCAGCCCAGGTCAGGCCTCCTATGACTTCATTCTAGAGAGGTTCTCAAATAGGTTAACGGGTTGGAAATCAAAGCTGCTGACTCCTACTGGCCGGGTGGTACTAATAAAATCGGTGTTGCAATCTCTACCAGTGTACTACATGGCCACGGAAATGCTCCCAAAAAAGGTACTTCATGCTCTCACAGATCTAATACGTAGGTTCTTTTGGGGGGCAATGGATAAGAAGCGCTATTTGGCCTATGTTGCTTGGGATATGGTCACACAGCCACTGCAGCTAGGGGGCTTAGCAATACGGGATTTAAATGTGGTCAACGAGGCATTACTGATGAAGGCTCTATGGAAACTGGCTTCCAATTCTGACGCGCTATGGGTCCAGCTAGTTCGAGCTAAGTACCTCCCCAGGTCATCCCTGTGGAACTCAAAGAGAACTTATAATTGCTCGGTTTTTTGGAAGGGACTGATGTGCCTAAGAGAGAAATTGTTGCCGATGATTCGCATTCAAATCGGGGATGGAGAGTCCACCTGTATGTTTGGGCCGCCTTGGGTAGCAGGAGGGGTGCTGCTACTACCAAGCAACAGGCAGAGTAGGGACTTAAAGGTGTGTGAACTGATACATGCTGACACAGGTAATTGGGACGTAGATAGGCTAACACAGCTGGTAGGGTACTCTTGCTGCCTCCGCATTGTATCCAACATCCAACCACCTAGGAGGACAGCAGGGCCAGACAGGCTAATTTTTGAACATTCAGCTAACGGTTCCTTCTTGGTGAAAAGTGCCTACAAGCTGCTAAAAGCACAGATAAGTGCACCTAGGGAGCCCCTTATGCATAAAGAGGTGTATAACCTGATCTGGAAGAAAGGGGGTTTGGTGCCCAGGGTAAGGCTATTTCTCTGGAAGGTAGTGTACAAAGCGATACCACTGGCAAAGGTAATTGCGGATAGAACTTCCAAAGGGGACCCAACATGTATGGTGTGCGGGCAGGGCGAGGAGGATGCAAATCACCTCTTGTTTTACTGTCAGTTCGCACGAGCATGCTGGTTTGTAGGTCCAATGCCTATTAGGACCGATCAAATGAGAAATTCTTGCCAGGAAAACCTCCAAGAGCTTGCCTCGGTTTCAACTGATGAGGATTGGATGCGAATTGGAAGTATTTTATGGGCTTTGTGGAGGTCTAGGAATGACTGTGTGTATGGTGGGGGTCAACTTACACTGGAGGGGTTTGGAAGGTACTTCACGACCATGCATAAGGAGGCCGCATTATTTGAAGATGGTAAAAGGAGAGGTAGGTCACCGCCAGTTCTAGTACAAGACGAGGAAAAGTTACCAGGCTTCTACTGCCTCTCGGACGGGTCCTGGACAGACCGAAGTCAGGGAGGAATCGGGTATGTCATAAAAAACGATGGGGTGTTGGTGACTTACAGGGCGGAGGGGGTTATGGTGTGGTCGGCGTTCCAGGCAGAGGCTCTGGCTATGCTCCGGGCGGTGAACAGGGTGCTGGAATTGAACATTACCACGTGTGTCTTCTGCTCAGATAATGAGGAACTCGTCCACTGCCTAAGCGCCTTTGGACCACCAATAGACACAGATTGGAGAGCAGCAAAGGAAGTGTTCTCCCTTTGGGAGATCATGAACAACAACAAAGGTTTTCAATGCCGGAAAATTCTGAGATGCCACAATGATGAGGCAGACCATCTAGCAAAATCGGGCAGATTATGGGGTCTTAGTTACACAGGATTTACTTACCCACTTTTTGATAGACCTATGTAATAGGGATTTTTACAGTCTGACTAAGATGAAATTAGGATAGGTAGTGCTGATGCTTTATTATGCTTTCCTATGTGGTTGTAACAGCAATTTACTGTGGAGAAATACAAATTGCCTACGGGCGTGATTCAAGCAAAAAAAAAAAAAAAAAAAGTCGAGCCGTACTTCTTTTTATCAAAACCGAACCGAGCTACATCTGAGCTATTATACTTCTTTTTTCATTGAGTCGAGCCGAGTCTAACTCATTAACAGGCCCTGGTCGAAAGCGCAGGTTTGTACCAATCAATACATCTCCAAAGCCCAAAAATGTCATTCAGCGAAGCCCAGGAAACTTCATCTGTGAAGCATATAGGCCTAGTAAATACAAATAAATGTCTTGGACAGCAAATTTCGAGATTCGTTTTGGATTTCAACCCGATAAGAATCCGAATATTCTGTCATTACTCACTCTGTACGCTGGTGACTGTATTTCTCATTATCCAAACCACTGCCACTGCCAGTCCGACCCCACAGCAGTTTAAATGACCCAATGGCAGTGATAAAAGTAGCTGTTTGTTTAGCCCTTGCTAAACGGCACAGAGACCCAGTAAACACTGCAGCGAAACACAAGCTCTCATCTACGGCTCAGAACAGAAGTAGACATAAATCTAACGGTCGATACCCCTTCGCCCCACCTCCAAAGCCCTAATTGACTAGTCACAAAAGCCGTCACTACTCACCGGACTCCCGCCTTTATTCCCCATTCCTTCCTCGTTTCTTTCTCTACCTCCATTTTATTTCCTCAATTAATAGCGCGATGGGAACTAGGGAGAACGGGTGCGCCGGGTCCACTCAGCCTTCAGCCGCCGCGCCGCAGGTTGACAAGGGAGTCGATTTCGCTAACTACTTCTGCACCTATGGATATCTGTACCACCAAAAGGAGATGCTTTCCGACCGGGTGCGCATGGACGCGTACTTCCACGCTGTCTCTCGCAACAAGCACCATTTCCGAGACAAGGTGTGTGCTTCTAATCTTCAGTTTTGTATTTTCTTTTTATGTTTTGTTCTTTTGGTATTTGAATTTGTTCGGTGCTTGTTTGTTGCTGAGCTACTGTGCCGAAAAGGGTTTACGAAAAAATAGTGATTAAGCAGTGTATGCTGAGCCTAAAGGAGCTAGTTTTTCTTGTCTGGTTCTTCAAACATTTGATTCTTTGTATGTTTGGATGCAAAACAAGAATAGCAAGAACAAGAATAGTAGTTGTTTGTCTTATTAGAATAGCTAAACCTCCAATAAGACAAACAGCTACTGTTCTTGTTTTGCTAAGAAAAAAAAATTGATTCACTATTCTAGCTATCTAACCCACCCAAACACCGAATAGGCTATTCCGAATAGCCTAATCTCAAGAATAGCCTATTCTTGATGCATCCAAACACCGAATAGTATTGCATATTTGCATTACAACATGGATGGACTTCCTCATAATGTCAGTGCATGTGCTTTATTATTTTCATTTGGTTGTAAAGTTTCAATCTTAAGACTTTTAATTTTTTTTTCTTTGTTAAAAAAATTGATATTTGGCCTTTACAGCTGGTCTAGATCAGTTAACTATGATGTAACAAGCGCATTTTAAAGATTTTAAATTGCCATGAGTTGCTGAGCTTCCATTAACAGCTTATATCTACTTCTAATTATAAGCTCTCAAAGAAGAAGGAAACAAATATGCAGTATTTACTGAATTCTTACATATTACTTTTGATTGTTAAACAGGCTGTGCTAGATGTGGGGACAGGGAGTGGCATCCTCGCAATTTGGTGCGCACAAGCAGGGGCAAGAAAGGTATATGCTGTCGAGGCCACAAAAATGGCAGATCATGCAAGAGAGCTTGTCAAAGGAAATGGGGTTGAAGATATTGTGGAGGTAATTGAGGGGTCAATGGAGGATATCGTATTGCCTGAGAAAGGTTAGTTAAACAGATGCTTGCGTATTATTTGGCACACACAGTTACTACTAGTTCAACATATTTGTTTCCTATTACTGCTACATTGCCTTTGATTTGCAAAATTGGGATATGTATATGTTAAATGGGTATAGTCAAGGCATGATTGCAGAACTTCGACTTTATTGAGCAAGATAGATTGAAACTTGACATTAATTGTTTGAAGGTTAGTTGGGCTCTGTTGCATAATTGAGGGTGAATTAAATTGGTATTAGCTGCGGGACATTGCAGAAAGATTAGATTAATCCAGACAAGATGATATTAATATGTGGTCTTATCCAATTGCCAATATTCACTCATAGTGTCTAATTTCTTGTAAATAAATACTTATTTTATCCTGGAAAAGGGATTCTATTCAAAACTTAGTCCTGATCTTTTTCAAGTGTTCAGTTATAGTTTCTATCAGTTCTGATTCTGAATTTTGTATGATGTGGCAGTTGATGTTATAATATCAGAATGGATGGGCTATTTCCTTCTAAGGGAATCCATGTTTGATTCTGTTATATGTGCCAGAGATCGCTGGCTCAAACCTGATGGAATCATGTATGATCTCTTTCACACACAAGCAAAAGGAAAACAAGCAAACAAACAAACAAACAATACTTATTTATTGATTATTCTTTTGTATAGAATTTCACTTTCGAGCATACTAAAAAAGGCTGATGTTTCCAAAAGTCCATGGGTGTCAAAAAAAATGTTCATGGTTAAGTTTGCAAGTACATTTTTAGAGGAAAAGTTCCATTGTAGAATTATGCAAGGTGACCGGTACAGGGACCAATCATATACTAGAAATATGGTACAATTTTGTAGATATCTCAAAATAATGAAAAATTGTTTGGGGCAAAAGTTATTATTATTTAACTGGAAAGAAAATAAAAAATAAAACAAAGCACTCAGCACATTGAATTGCTATCAAGTTTAAGAAGGATATGTGTTGGGTCAAATGGATATGTCCTATATCAGATTAAAGAGGATGATAGTCTCGCTAATATTTTTTTTTGTAATTTCTTTCTTTGAAATGTGTAGGTATCCTAGCCATGCCAGGATGTGGCTAGCTCCAATTCGATCGGGTCTGACGGATCAGAAAATGGATGAAGTTAATTGTTCCATGAATGATTGGCGTAGTTTCATCGGAGAAACTGAGTCATATTATGGTGTTAACATGAGTGTTCTGACAAAAGCTTACCGAGAAGAAAATGAGAAATACTTTCTAAAGGTACTTTTATTTTTTGGTTTCTATACAGAGAAGAAACTCCTTATATGTATATTTATAGGTTATAATGACAACAAAATTGTCTGACAACTGCACAACAGAATCGATGGTTATCAAAATAAAATATTAAAATTCTAGATATTTTTTCTATGATATAAATGGGTGAGCTATCAAATTTGGTATAATTTGAATAACCATCTATCAAGCGATTAGAAAAATTAACGGATTCAAGTTTTGTGGGCATTTGGTTGGTGGACAAATGATTGTCATGTTGCACCAAAATGTATGCATGGCCTATCTAACCCTACAAAGAGTATCTACAATTATAGTTATTTGATCGTGTTATATTGAATCAATTTTTTCTCTTGTCGAATAAATTTGGTTGTCAATATATCCCTTTCTGTATAGGTATAGGATATGTAACTTTAGTGTTCTTATACTAAACAGGAGAGTCCTCGCTTGCTTAATTAAACCTCGATATATCATGCTAATGACTAACCATGTGTGCTCTTTGAACTTTTGTAAAAGGTATACCATGCAGAAATACCCTCATTTCACCCTGAAATTTAAAGAGAAAACCAAGTGCAAATAAATTTTTTAGAGTTTTTTTTAACATGAAGGGATAATACCATAATGGAGGACGTATAATAGGTTTTTAGAAGCATACACACAATATGTTGATGTTTTGTGGGTGTCTACATGGTAATATTCCTTTTATGATACATGTAATATTTTACATGTTGCATTATTCTCTCGAAAAGAAATAATATAAAAGAACCTTGGCATAATTGACATGTCTAGTAAGATGTTGACTTGTGATTTTTTTGAATTTCTCATCCCCTTAACTAATTCTGGTCTGGTAACAACAGTGCAGACTTTGAAACCCGGCTTAACATTCAAATTTGCACAACTAAATAAAAGCACCTTAATTAAAAGCTACTCATAGTACATGTATCAGTCTTTATGACATTATAATTGAATAACATATACATTATTGTGCCCTTCTTTTTGTTTTTTCAGACATCACTATGGTGCAATCTTGATCCACACCAAATAATTGGTACACCTGCTGTCATAAAAGAAATGGATTGTCTCCAAGCCTCAGTTGATGAAATCCGTACAGTCACAGCACAACTCGTACATACTATAAATATAGACAGATCAAGGATTTCTGCATATGCCGGATGGTTTGATGTTCAATTTAAGGTACCTTTTCTTATTGATGTATTTATTATTTTTTCTTGCTTATTATATTTCCATGTACTCAGAAGCATCTTTGTTTGATATGTATTTTATGTGTGACCTTGTTTTTGCAATATAAAAAAACCCTGCAATATATGATCTCATTGAAATGTGTAATTGTTGAATATTACCATAGGGAAGTGAACAAAACCCTGCAAAGGATGAGGTGGAGTTGAATACAGCTCCTGATAACGACGGAGGGACCCACTGGGGCCAACAGGTACTTTTCTAGGCTTGAAAGTATTTGCCGTACTGAGTTTCCTTTCCTTATTTGTTGCACCTTGAGTTTTAAATCCTAAAAGAAAGTGTGCTTTCACAATTTTGCAGGGATACAACCATTTGGTCCATTAATGGAGATACTTTATACATACAAATGCACCAACTTTGATACCCACCATTTTCATATTATTGCCAATAACGTCCAATCTTAACACCATGGTTAAGTTGCACAAAAATGATATAAACTTCATTGACAGGCAGATAATGTAAATGCAAATCCAAAATTTAAGCTTTCTTTTCTTTATTTTATGTCCAGAATGTCCATATTTAACTGGACTTGTATGGATGCACCAATTTGTTAGCTTGAGCTAGTTGCAAGTATCTCAGGGTTATCTGGTCTTAGTTGCAAGCATTAGATCAAGTAAAACCCCTACTGATATATTCTTATTGCTCTAAACCTGAGCAGGTATTTTTGGTGAATCCGCCAATTAGGGTTAATGAAGGGGATAAGGTAAATGTATCTTTCAAAATGAGCCGCGCAAAACAGTACCATCGGCTGATGGACATTGAGATAATCTCAGAACTAGAGCTTTCTTCTGGCAGGCGATTCCCACCTGTCACTACTAAGGTTGCTATTGAGTAGTTCTCCTCTACTTTAAGGTACTCTTATTTTTAGTAATTCTATCATTCAACGTATCATTGTAGTACCATGTGTTGTTTAGTCACTCGTTCTTTTTTGTCAATTTTTATTAACAGGATTTGTTTTGGATTAAACTAGATCAACACCTTCAGGCCTTGAATTTTTTTTTTTTCATTTTTGTTTCAATTAGAATTTATTTTGAGTAGGGATTTAGATCATTGTTCAATTTTACAAGCTGTATATGTCCGTGCTATTTTTATTTGTTATATGCGGTTTGAAATTTGGTTCATTCTGGTATTAACAAATGATGATTATGTAGCGACTACGGATTTTGAGAGCAATAGACAAGTTTAACACCTTTGGCTATGAAATTTAAGTGACAGTTAGTGTTATCCTTCTTCGTAATGTTTATATTTTTTTGATTGAGTACTGTTTTTTTCTTTTTTCTTTTTTGATTATTTAGAACCCAAAAAGCCCAACTTAATGTATTGACCCCATGTGACCGGTTGACCCAGGTTCTTGAAGTTTCACTTTATCAAGCCACTTGCAATTTTATTTTAGAGCGCAATTCCGTTTTTTTTGTTGCAAAGCATGAAAATTGAAATATATCTCTAGGACTTGAGTGTAAGTTCCTCCTAGTGGTCTAAAGATGAAATGGGTGCTTAAGGTCAAACCAGGCGCAGAGTATTTTATTTGGACATTTTTTTTATAAACATAAATAAAAAATATAAATTACGGAACCGACTTAATTGGTTTGATTTTTAAACCATAAGTACTGAATAAGTCTATTCAGCACGAGGGTTATTTTTTTTTGTCGTGCTGAATAGTCTATGAATAGACTATTTGGCACAATTCAATTCAATTCAATTCAATTTTCCCTCCGTGCTAAATAGCCTATTCGGCACAATTCAATTTTTTTTTTATCCTGTACTGAATAGACTATTTGGCACACGATTTTTTTTTTTTTTTTATTTCCGATGAATATAGCAGATCACGTTAGTTTCATATGAGATATAATTTCTCCATAAACATACATCAGAAATCATGGTTTGAGTAGAGGGAAAAACAATATCATTTTTATAAGAAATTGTAAATAATGATTCATATAATGAGTCAGAGGGAAAATTTATATATAATGATTCAAACAATTTCTAATGTATATCATGATTCATATAAAAAATTGTATGTAATGAGTCAAAGGCAAAAACGTAAAGATGTTTAAACATAACATACACTAAACTGTTCAATCACTATATAATGGTTCACTTCATACACAAAATTGGGGCCTAGTAGGCTGCATGCTTGATTGCTTGCTACAGGAAAAAATATTGGGGCCGAATAGGCAATTTAGGTGCGTATCCTCTGAGATATCTCAATTTTTGCGTGACCGATGTGTCCGGTTCCTATTCGGGAGAATGTAGGGGGCCAGTATTATTTGAGCCTTGAGATTCGTGCAGAACGTATTTGAACGATTGAGATATTTCAAAAAGTCACGCAAAGTTTGAGATATCTCAGAGGATGCGAATTCAGGCAATTTGACACAAGATAAAAATTGGATTTCCTGTGGTTGTTCTACTGAGAAATTGTAAAATTTGTTCTTGCCGTATAGGTTATTCGGGCACGACAAAAAAATAACTGTTTAATAAGCTTTTCGACACTTATAATTTTTATAAAAATCAAACCAATTAAATTGATTCCGTAATTTTATTTATTTATTTATGGTTTATAAAAAAAAATACTTTTATTTGTTTCTGCTATTTCGGCTGATGTCATGATTTTGACGTCAGCTACATCCCAATTCGACAGGTTTATTGCTTTATGTCTTTATCACACCCCCAGGTTTACCTTTATTCCGAATTACAAGTTCGTTTAAGATTTTTTCTTAACATCTTTTAGTAATTATGTTATTTTTGAAATTGTACGGATATTATTAACATCTTTTAGTAATGGAAACTGATAGTTCTTTTTTCATCTAGCAAAAGTTGATTTATCAGTTGAAAAAAAGCATATTTAAGGACAATGCTGACAAATAAATCAAACAAAGTGGTAGTTATCATTTTTATATTATGCAAATGACTATATAAGTTATTGTCTTTTACATTTTTTCCAACTTTTTTACTATTTTTTTAGAATTTTTAAAAATCATAAAATATAGAAAATAAATAAAATAAATTCTAAAAAAATATATTTTTCAAACATTCTAAAAAATATTAAAAAAATATAAAATTTTGTGACAATTTTTTTTTTTAATATGGAGAACATATTGAGAGTTTTATATCAACTATTAGGACCTTTAAAACTCAATGCATGACTAATAAGCATATGTCATATGTCATGATATGCTTATATGACTATGGGTGCGTTTGGATGGTGCAAGGATTAGTGTAAGAATAGCAATTTTTGGATTAGTGGTTGAGAATAGTGCTAATCCGAGTGGTTTGAGAATAGTGCTAACTTTGAACTATTTGGATTAGTAAAAATATCGTTCGGATTGTATATTTGAAATAGCAATGAAGGGAATGAATAAAATAATGATTAAACTAATATTATATTGCATTTAATATTTTAATTAACATTATATTACATTAAAGCTCAATTTTTTAAAACTAATATAATATTTTATTTAATACTAATCTAATCTAATATTATATTTATTTAATACTAATTTAAAATTCAAACTAATATTATATTACATTTAACATTCAAACTAATATTATATTACATTTAATATTTAAACTAATAGTATATTATATTTAATACTAATCTAATATGATATTATATTTATTTAATACTAATATAATATTTAAACTAATATTATATTACATTAAAATTTTAAATTAATATTATATTTATTTAATACTAAACTAATATATAAATTAATATTATATTACGTTTAATATTTTAAACTAATATTTTATTTAATACTAATCTAATCTAATATTAGATATAATACTAATCAATATTTAAACTAATATTGTATTATATTTAATATTTAAACTAATATTATATTGTATTTAATATAATATTATATTTAATACTAATCTAATATCATATTATATTTATTTGATACTAATTTAATATTTAAATTAATATTATATTACATTTAATATTTAATTTAATATTATATTTAATCTATAATTTTATTTAATATTAATATTTGATATTATATTTATTCAATACTAATCTATTATTTAAATTAGTATTATATTACATTTAATATTTAAACCAATATTTATTTAATACTAATATAATATAATATTATATTTATTTAATACTATTCAAATATTTTATTTAATATTTAAACTAATTCTAATTGAGAGGAAGGAAAATTATTTTTTTATTAATATCACTAATCCTACTAGCTCTATTCTTGCTATTCCACTATTTCTTTGGATTAGTAGAATAGAGCTATTCTTGAGCTAATCCAATTTTTCAATTTGTATTTGGATGACTCAAGAATAAGAATAGTTCTATTCTTGCACCATCCAAACGCACCCTATATGAGTAGAGTAGCCAGCTTCGATACGAAAAATGAAAAAAGAAAGTTTGTATTTTAGTTTAGTATATATAGGATAACATGAGCTCAGGTTCCGTCATGTACCTGATCTGATCTGATAGAATGAGATTCATAATGTTTATTTTTATTTGACACGAACTTTTTGAAAATCTCCGTACTGAAGCAAATTTAAAAAATAATCGCTTGACTATAATTATCTCAGATACTTGAGAGATACCCAGCAAAATTAGGCCGCATAAACTTTTTAAAAATCTCCGTGCATCTAAACGAAATTTTAAAAAGAATCGTGTTATAAAATAAAGATTAATCAACATAAACAAGATAGAGAACACATAAATAATGACAATTTTTTTATTCATACATTTCTCATGTGTGTTACATATATGTACAATACAATATTATAAAGCCTCTATTTATATGCTACACAATGTAAATGAAAAGTCATACAAATAATAAATAGAGAAATTCAATTCCAATAATAGCGAGATATGAATTCTAATAGTAGTGTGGTAGTGGAGAATTGAATATTGTGAGTCATGGACATCTATATTAATAATATATTCATAATACTCACCCTTGGATGTCCGTTGCATAAGAATATGCCTCATTAAAATCTTATTAGGAAAAATCCTATGGGATAAAAATCCAGTGAAGGAAAAAAAATACAATATTCTTCTAAATATGCAACTACAACCTTACCAGAAAAAACCATGGTTAAGAAAAATATAGTGCATATTAACTCCCCCTCATGACAACATCAATCAAGATCTTTAAGTCAACAAACTCTAATATTACGAACTAACTTTTTGAATATTGTCGTAGGGAACGCCTTAGTGAATAAATCTACCAGATTCTCACTTGAACAGATTTACTGAACATTAATAACATTATCCTGATTTTATTTGAGTAATATATTATCTTCATATATGATCATCAGGATCATTTCTCCAAAAGACAAGCCATATGTTTGACGAATGTGTTGAATCGTAGATCTTAACCAAACATATTTTCGGCTTGCTTCGTGTATTGATAGAATAATAAATATATCAGGTATTGTATGTCCAACAAAAAAAATATAAGTACTCATATTGCACTAAGATATGGTACTTCAGGACCAAATAATTATTCATCAATTGTTCTTTCAACACACATGCAATATATTTTTCTAAATGTATAAAAATATTACTTCTCAAATGTTCAATTTACAATTCAAGACAAAGTTTTTATTCTCTCAAGATCTTTCATCTTAAATTCTTCATTTAAATAAATTATTTTTTTTAGAAGTTCTTCAGGAGTTTCATCTTTCAACATAGATTGCAATCATAACAAAATCATTTTTATATATTTTCACAAAAATACAAAATGTATCATTTTTATATCCATATTGTTTTAATCAATATAAAAATTTATTCAATTTAATTGAATAATGTTCTCGAGAACCTAAATTACATGCTTCAGGCATCTTAAATCCTTCAGGGATTTTCATATAAATATCATTCACAAGAGAGCTATATAAATATGATGTAACAATAAGCATTAGGTGCAAATCAAGTCCTTCATGGACTGCCAGACTATTTATATATCGAAAAGTTGTTGCATCCACCACAGGTGAGTATGTTTGTTCATAATCAATTACAGGTCTTTGTGAAAAACCTTGGGCTATAAGATGCTCTTTATATCTTATAAGTTTACTTTTCTCATTTCTTTTTCACGTAAATACTCATTTATATCCTATTGGTTTTACACCTTCAGGTATTGGAACTACAGGCCCAAAAACTTTTCATTTTTCAATAGAGTTTAACTCTGCCTCAATTGCACCTTTCTATTTTGGCCAATAATTTCTTTATCGACATTTTTTAATAGACTTTGGGTCATGATCCTCACTATTTATTACATTTAGCACTATATTATATGCAAAAATATCATTGATATCAATTTCATCTTGGTTCCATCTTATTACATTCATGATATAATTTATTGAGATCTCTTTATTTTCATGAATTTCAGATTCCTGAGTTTCTGCTGGAACTCCAACATTACTTATAATTTGATTCTCTTCTAGAGTTTTATCTGAAATTATTTTATTCTCGACTTGACCATTTTCATTATTTGCTCATTTTCTTTTTCGAGGATTTTTATCTTTGGAACCGATTGGTATTCCACGCTTCATGTGTGCTATAATTTCATTAGTCTGTCCTACAGGAACATCGACTTTAATTGGAGCATTAGTAGCTGGTACATGTGATCTGGTCACTTTTTTTGAATCAGTAAATGCATCTGGAAATTGATTAGTAAATATTTACAAATAAATTATTTTTTGAGGATCAAAATGAGACACTAATAATTCATACTAATATATTTTTCTAGCTGATTTTGTTTTCTCTTCTCCTAAGGTTGGAAATATTGACTCATCCAAATGACAATCGGCAAACTTAGCCATCAATAAATCTCTTGTTATTGATTCCATACACTTTATTATAGATGGAGATTCAAATCCAACATAAATTTCCAACCTTATTTGAGTTTCCATTTTAGTGCGTTGTGGTGGAGCAATTATAACATATATCGCACATTCAAAAATTATTATATGAAAAATAGTAAATATGTGACCAAAAACTAATTGTAAAGGAGAAGTTTTATTATAGCTAGTTGGCCTGATGCGAATTATTTCTACTGCATGCAAAATAACATGTTCTCATTTTGTGTATGAACATAAGCTACAGGATGTTCAACATCAATTCTAATATACATGCATTATACGAGAAACAAATTCACTAGCATTGTCTAGACGTATATTCTTAATTGAATAAACATAAAATTATGCTCTTAATCAAATAAATTGAGCAAATAATCTCGTAAACGCCAGGTTGCGAATTTATAGTAAACATACATGTGACCATCTAGTTGATGAATCAATTATAACCATAAAATATCTAAATGATCCACAAATGTCACCCTGTATATGTTCTAAAAATATAAGATATTCATTTCGTATTTTCGCTGGTGATGGTTCAATAATCAACTTTCCTTGAGAACATGCTGAATATGACAATTCATTAGATTGAAGAATCTTCTGGTTTTTTAATGAATGTCCTTATGAATTCTCTATTATTATTTTTTTTCGCATCATTATTGATCCGGAATGATCCAACCGGTAATGCCAAACTATAAACATATTCTTATATGTAAACTTCTAGTTTACAATAACATGTACTTCAATTATACTAATATATGCGTAGTACAAGCCAGAGAAAACATAGACAATTTATCTAATATGCATTTTGTATTGGTTGTCTCAACATGATACCCATTTCGGCGGATATCCTTAAATCTTAACAAATTTCTTTGAGACTTAGAATAATATATGAATCATCAATATAAATTTGTATTCCTCCATATAACAACAATGTAGCTCTTCCGGAGCCTTCAATATTTTTTTTTATTAACAACAATTGCAATTAACAAAAAGTAAGAAATAAAAAATATCACCATGAGAACGAAATCATAACAACAATTGCAATATTATGGTAATGTATCAATTAATATGAATATTGTGCGGTGCAGGTTTGTACAACGGCTACTTTTTTTTTATAACCAAGCAAATCCAAGGCAGGAGACCAGTTGCACTTATATGAGTTTATGTTAGGACTAGTTCTTTTTTTTGTACTTGGCTGGTTTGGTATCATACTAGTTTTGCCAAATGGTCGATAAAGCATAATTTCACATGATTAGCTAAACAAATTTGATCTCTATCGACACTCTAACTATACAATTTGGCCTCAAATTAAACCTAAGACTGGATCAATCAAAACCAATAGACTAACAAAACTCAAAATAAATATGACTCAACAATTGCAATTTTTTTTTGTTTGATTGATTTATTTATTGCTATCATCATTTAAGTGATTATTTCTTTTTTCGTTTAAAAAAAATCAACAAAATCCAAATGAACAACTTTAATTTGAATAAGATAAAAATCATATTCACAAACAAAAACTTTTTCGATATTTTGTCTCCTTATTATGAGTAAGTCAACAAAATATTACGGCATACGACAGGTATGTGGTCAATAACATTTATCACCACAATGATAACATAAATTCTCTTATTTGCTATTATGTCAATTTTTCTTTTCATTATTTCTCTACTTCTGGTGGAAAGATGTGTCTTTTCTTCATTATCATGTTCACATCTAAGAAATTGTCCATCATATTATTTTCCACTTCTAGTGAAATTATTATGTTGTTCAACCATAATAAGAGAAAAAATTTACTCAAAATTTTTTTTAGAAATATTCTTCAGGAAAATTAATAATTAGAAAAAAAAATATATGGGCATCACATAAATTTTTGCACTATTTAATTTTCTCCAGAAAAATTTCTTAAAATCTTCTTAATATTTGTTGAAATCTTCTTCGGAAAGATTAAATTATATAAATTTTCTTAAAATCTTCTTCCGGAAGATTGAATTATTGAGAATATTTTTTTTAACATGAATATGTAAAAATTGAATACTATGACATAATATTTTCTTTTTAATAATTTAATTCTATGGCTTCGGGTCCATTGAATAGATATCCGTGAATATCAATACTATGGCTTCAGGCCAATTTCATTTCACAATACAACTTCAATTTCTCAAGCACATCATAACAAAAGGCCTTTTCACAGCTTAATTTTAAAAATGAATATAAAATTAACACGATATATGATACAAAAGTGTATGATTCTATTGGGAAAGAAAATACAAGTTAGATCTAAAATTTATATTCAATAGGTCTATATTTTAGAAAATTTTGTTAGATCTAAAATTTCACATTATGAAGAAAAATAAATTTCACATTATAAATTTTATTTTTAACATATGGCTTCGGGCCATTTGATATTAACATAATATAACATAACTTTGATATACGTTATTTAGATGGCTTCGGGCCATTTTATCAACATAATTTATATTTATATGGCTTCGGGCCATTTGATTAATATAATGTAAATATAACACATAAATGGTCTTAAAATTTTATTTAAATCTTCTTCAGGAATATTCTTCTTAATATTTATTGAAATTAATCTTCTTCAGAAATATCATAATACTTCTTAAAATCTTTGTCAGGAAGATTAAATCATTGTAAAAATTTGTATATCATGTAAATTTTCTTTAGGAAGATATATTCAAATCTTCTTATATTAATTTTTGTACATCATAAAAATCTTTTTCAGAAAGATTTCTTTAAATCTTCTCATATTAATTTTTGTACAAGATATGAATCTTCTTCAAAAAGATTTCTTGAAATATTTTAAATTTTTCGTAAAATCTTCTTCAGGAAGATTAAATTATTGAAAAAAAAAATTGCACAACATAAAAAAAAATATGAAACATATTGCACATCTTAAAATAAATATACATATTGATAATTGATTCCATTTAATAATTACTTATTAGAAGTATTATATGTATAAATGGAATTGAAATAAAATATATCAAAGTTACCTTGAATCTTCAACTAATAGAACTCTCGTGCTGATAACGTGTTATAAAATAAAGATTAATCAACATAAACAAGATAGAGAACACATAAAAGATGACAATTTCTTTATTCATACATTTCTCATGTGTGTTACATATATGTACAATACAATATTACAAAGTCTCTATTTATAAGCTACACAATGTAAATGAAAAGCCATACAAATAATAAATAGAGAAATTCAATTCCAATAGTAATGGGATATGAATTTTAATAGTAGTGGGGTAATGGAGAATTGAATATTGGGAGTCATGGACATCCATATTAATAATATATTCATAAAATCGATCGATTAGAATTGTCTCAGATATTTGCAAAAGATATCCAGCAAAAGGGAACGCGTATCCTCTGCATTATCTCAAAAGAGAATCTTTTGAGTTAATGAATCTTAACCATCCGATTTGTTTTATGATCCGTGCAAATTAGATTCACACTAACATTGAAGGTCTTGTTTTAAAATGTAAGATTGACTCCGTTTATAATTAGACGGTTGAAATGCATTAACTCAAAATATTTCTTTTTGAGTTAATGCAGAGGATACGTGTTCAGCAAAAGGCCGCCATGTACTATGTGCAACGACTACTTGTGTATTATTTTGTGGACTAATTAACGTATGCATGCTTGATGCTTCTCCTTGAAATATAAAAATAATAAACAGTTAGTCTCGTTCAAAGATGACCCTTTGAGGAGTGGGAGGTTAATAGCAATGCAATGTCGACACTGGAAAAATTTTAGTTTGAAATATTATAGTTACCTTCTCACGTTGTATCTCCTATAGGGACTTTAAATACATTATAGGTTCAATTTAAAAATATATAGCATATCATAACGCAAAAACTGAAAATTTCTAACTTAAATACATTATAGGTTCAATTTAAAAATATATAGCATATCATAACGCAAAAACTGAAAATTTCTAACTTAAATACATTATAGGTTCAATTTAAAAATATATAGCATAGCATAACGCAATAGTTAATTACGGTACCACTTGCACAGGAGGTGCCCAGGAGTTTAGGAAATCGGAACTAGACAAAATTTTGTATCTGTAAATAACTTTTTTTATCAATATATTTGTTGTTGATCGACAACCTTCAAAAAAAAAAAAAAACTTTGCTTGATCTTAGTCTTAAAATTGATTCGTTTGTTTATGTCAGATATTTTCTAGTATCTTAAATTTTCGAATTGTAATCGTTCGATGCTAACATGCCATTAAAAAAAAAACGAAAATATATGATTTTCAAACTTATGTGATAATACTTTTATTTTGTCGCTCAATTTTAATTTTTCATCTTGTAAGAAAACAATAAATATAACCATCAAACTAAATTTGAATTCTCGTAAAGTATCTAACGCTGTTAACAATCATAAACACAAAAGTACAAAAATAAAATACCTTACTTAGCGTTTACCATAAAAAATGCAAAGACAATTATTTTCTGAGAAGTGTATTAACTAGTTTTCATTTCAGAGCATTTGAGTGTAAATAAGAAAATAAAATAAAATATATAAAAAACAATTTTTAATAAAAATATCAGAATACAAGTCCGACTTCTACTCCTTCATTGAAAAAAAGAAAAAGAACATGACATAAGTCATAAGAGCAAGTCTGGTAATCGGTATATGTAATAAAAGAATATTCTCGCTGTTTTGAATATTGTATTTTGAGCTCTCTAAGTTAGTAACCACCAAGCATTTTACCAGGAGATTAGTGAATGAATCCCGGAGATTAGCGTTGAAAAGAGAATCTTTAAAAAAAAATTCCTATGTGTACTAGGCTTTATCCATCCAAACGCAACCTATGTGTACTAGGCTATATATACCCATACACCTCTTTGTAATCCATTCATTAGGCGCAATACAAACATTTCAAGATTCTATCTTCTCTGTTCTCTCTTCTCTCCTCTCTCTGTTTTTCTTTCTTTCTACCGATATCAATTGTTTCACTATCTACCTTTATTATACATCACCTCTCCCCCACCAACTCCAATTCCAATTGACCTTCCCATCCATGGCGACGATTGAACTTCTCCTCTTCATCGCTCTCTCACTCTCAATCAGTGGCCTCATACTCGTCGACCCTCTCATAACCGTCGCCAATCAAAACCCCAACAATTCCCTCTTCTACGCAGCTGTTCACACCTTCCTCTTCTTCCTGCTTCCACTCACCTTCATCTCCTCAATTATTCTTATTTTTGTTCGCGTGGCCGTACCACAGGCAGCTTTCTTCATCAAACATTTGACCATGGCGATCCTGGTTCTGGTTTCCTTTACTCTCCTCCTTCAAGTACCCCTCACGATCCTTGTGGCATTTACTGATTGAGGTACTCGTACCGGATCCTTGAAAGACCTGATTATGCGGTAAATTGTTGTGTAAATTTGTAATAAGATGGGTCTGTACAGTAATATTATAGGGTTTTTTCTTTTTGTTCTTTTTTTTATCTTACTTTGTTCCTGGTTCGTTGTGTCTGACATGGTAGCAGATATGCTTGATTAATTAATTGTCTGACATTTAAATCGTGTAGAAAAAGAATATAAATTATGGCCGTACTTGCGGTACAGGTACACAAATTTCTTCAATTTCAAATTGGACCAATTAACCTCTGTTAAACTTCCGTTGACACTCAATCGTGCAATTAATTCGGCGATGTTTGGTTAATTATAGACATAATTTCTTGGGGACAAAAGAAGAAAGAACAAAAGATACTGGTCTTTTACTATAAAAATGAAGTGCAATTGAAAATCAGATTTTTTTTTTTTTCTTTTCAGTTTACAAGGGTCAATACCAGATTAAGATGCTATTGCTGTCTTTTATTATAACAAATATGTCAAGTCCTCTTACTCAAAAGAGGGCCCACTTGAAAATAAAACAAAGAAACTTTTGGTGGAATCAAAGAGATTCAAAAGGCGGAGAAATTATATTATTTCAAGGGACCAAGTCGTTCGTTACATACTTACATTGCCTTCCCATAATTTTTCATTTGTAGCAAATTAGCAATCAGGATTCAAGAACAATCCTTCAATTTAGTAATAAATACACGTATTTTTTCATATGAAAGGTTTGACCTCCATTTAAAAAATACGACGTCGATCGGTTTTAACTACTAAATGAATGAGAGCAACAACAAGCATTTTTTAATTATGTAATGAAAAAAAAACTCAAATAAATTTAATTTTGTAGTCAACTATGTGATCGGAAATTTGAATTCGTCAACTTTTAGACTTTTAGATTTTAGGTCCAATTAGCTCTAACACCGTATGATTAGTATTAAGATCTATGCACACGGAATTTTAAACAGACTGTGCAGATTTTGATGTAGTTCGCACGAATCTTGATACAATCGAATGATCATTACACCTATCGAACCAAAATAGGTCCGATAGGCAACTCTGAATTCGAATAACAGTGCTACATACAAAGGCTACTAAGTACATATAATATATTGTAAATAATGCATGTCTTACTTTGCAACTGACGGTTAGCTCTAACACCGTACGATTAGTATTAAGATCTATGCACATTGCGCAGAATTTGAAACATATTGCACAGATTTTGATATAGTTTGCACGGATCTTGATGCAATCACGTTACACCCATCGACCAAAGTAGGTCCGATGGGCAACTCTGAATTCGAATAATAATGCTACAAAGGCTACTAAGTACATATAATATATTGTAAATAATGCGTGTCTTACTTTGCAACTGACGGATTGCGATAGTCTTTAGTCTGCCTTTTTCTTGAACTTTTTTGTCTTTTTATAGTACAAGTTCTTCAATGTATCCTCAAATAGACCAACCCTGATTGGATTCGCTGAATCCATTGCATTTTTATTAAGAAAAAAAAAAAACTTGATTCTGCTCATGTTTAAGCCTATAATATTCTATATTAAGCTTCAAACTTGTGGAAGTAATGCTAATGTTCTGGGGTCATTGACCTTTTGAAAATGATTTTGTCAGCTTCATAATTATACAATTCTTTACATATGATGTGTATACATGGTTTTAGAGACAGAGCCAGCATATTACAGGCTGCCTACTCCTGAATTTGAAAATTTTAATAGGATCCTATATAAATTGCTGTCTTTGTCTACCTCTAAAATAAAATTTGCCTACTCCTGTACTCTTGATAGTTCAATTTCTAGCACATTTTTCTTTAGTTATTTATCTTTTAGATTGATTATTCTTTTTCCATATCATGTTCTTTTTTCTACCTATCTCTGATAAAAATTCTGGCCACGCCACTGCATGATTTCTATTTATTCTACTCTTACGCAACTCTGATTCACTCGAGCCTCTTACAGCTTCCAATAGATAGTTGCCACGTATTATAAGACAATTCTTTGCATCATTGCATGTTGATGAATACAAGGGTGACCATTAATTAAAGATGTTGTCACTAGAGTTGACGAAATTATCTTATCTGTGGAAGATTTAACGAACACAGAGATATATATCTCCCAAGTATTTTAAGAGACCTGATATTATTGTACAAATTTTCACCTCGCAAATATCTCCCACGTTTTTTTTTTCCATCCATATTATTGTACAGAATTTCAATTTCGTTTACGTGAAAATGATATTTTATTACTTATTTCAATTTGACATCACTGTAGACGTTACATATTTATGATAATTGCTAGCGTCTGTTTTTAAATTTTTAGGTCATTATTCAGACTTTTGAAAAGTACCGTACTTAAAAAAAATAAGAGTGAGGCTATATAACTATGCATAGTGCGGATTGGTCCATAATACAAATTAATATTTTTGTTTACAGCATTCTAACAGTCGATCCGAACCATTCAACATTATCTCTATATGAATATGTACTTGTCAACTAAATTTTACGTTTTTTTAGAATTTTTTTACTTTTTTTTAGATGGATAGAAAATAACTATTTTTGGATGATCCAAAATTTTCTGATCAAGTGATTTTGTACCTAGCTAAAAAAATAGTAAAAAATTATAAAAACTTGTAAAATTTAGTTTACAATTACATATTCATATGAAAACCATGTTGAACAGTTTGGATTGACCATTAAAATTTTCAAACCAAAAATATGAATTCCATAGCGCGAACCAATATGCGCCATGCATAGTACCATAATCTCACTCACAAAATAATAAATAAGAATGAGAATTTTTTTATCTATAGAAAATAAAAGAAAAGGAGAGAGAAACAGAAAAAAGTACATACAAAATTTTCATGGGTAGTCAGATCGGTTGGGAGTCCCACCTATCCTAATTTTTTTTTGTTAATCAGTACTGCTCACTCCCAATAAAAAAATTGCAGCAAAAAAAATAGTTAGGGTTTTTTTTGTTTATTTCTCATATTTTCCATTATTTTCTATAGATAAAAAAAAAATCTCAATGGTAGCATCATTTGTGAGTCTTGAGGCCACGGTGGTATCAAGTAGTTACAATTTTCGTGTTGAATTGATTGAATTCAACAAGAAAATTGGAGAAATGGAAAACGAAGGGCCAAGGATGAAGTGGAAAACGAGAGGGGTTAGGGATTTTTTTTTTTTTAAATAGAACACATACAAAAAAATTTAACCAAAGCAGACTAGTACCGATTGAAGCTATAAAAATAGTCTCCACCGGTCCCCCAAACCGGTGGAGCCATTTTCTCATCTGCCACAGTGGCTACACGCACAGTTCCACAAAATTAACCTACACCGAACCACAAAACCGGTGGAGCTCCATAAAATATAAATTTTGTTTCATTATGATTCTCATAGTTGAGCGAGGTTTTGGTATTCTAGCTCTGCTCATACATCTAATCAACGGTTAAAAAATTTCTTTTAAAATCAATTTGATAATTAATTTTTCAAATTAAGCTTTTAAAAAAATAATAATAAACTTAGGAACATTCTAATTTTACTCTCTATAAAATTGATATTCATATTTGATATGACGCCTGATCTTTGTTCAATATTTTTTTTTAGTTCTGTTCATACATCACAATATATGATTGCAACTTGCCAAGGACTAATTGAATCATTTACATTGTGACCGCCGTAATATCAATCATGCCGTGTATGTTAGGAAAATTGTTTAACGATATCTCACACTTGGCATATCTTCCTTTTGATATCTAAAAATGATTTGATGCGAACACCCCTTAAATTATATGAAGTATGAAGAATCTGATGCTGCTTTGACAGAATAAAAGTGACTATAAAATAAAAAAAGGACATGATTAAGACTTTGAGATACATTCCATTAACACTGTCTCAAAAGTTCTTTTTTGTTTTTTTTATATATATATATTCCGAGCTCCACCGGTTTGGGAGACCGGTGGAGGATTGTTTGTGGATCTTCTGTGGTCATGCCACAGTTTAGTGAGAAAATGAGTCAGCTGGGTGGGAAAATGGCTCCACCGGTTCTGGAGGCTGGTGGAGTTAGGCCGTTTCAAGCTACATCAGTTTGGGAGACCGATGGAGGCTATTTTTATAGCTTTCCAGAGTATAGTGCTGCTTTGGTTATTTTTTTTAAAAATAAATTCTATTTTAAAAAAAAAAATCTGGGTTAGGAGTAGGACTTAGGTGGTCAATCATGTTTCCAGCCACTTGTAAGCGGTCTGAACTAAATCAAGAAAAAAATGTACTTTTTTCCGTTTCGGTCCTCAGATAGAAAAACAGAGAAAGAAGAAAGACAATAACATTAAAAAAGATGCGAAGAGAAAAATAGACCAGCAAGGAGCTATTAAAAAATAAAATTTCTAGTAAGCCCTCAACGAAAAATATACTTGTTTCGTTTAAGTCCTCGGATAGAAAAACAGAGAGAGATGAAGGACAGTAACATTAAAAATGATATGAAGAGAATAATAGGCCAGCTAAAAATAAAATTTCCAGTAAGCTCTCAACAAATATTACTATACCTTTTTATGTAATTATAATACAATTTCAACAACACAAACAATTAACATATAAAAATTAAAAAAAAAATTAGGTTCTCCAGGCATTATTCCATTTCCGTAATATGTTTTTTCTTGTCCAACCTCTTCCCTTAAAAAAATGCATAAAAATTTGATTTCTGTTAATTTGACTCCAAATTAAATTACTATAATGTCCAACAATTGTGTTTTAAATATTTTTCAATTTCACTTCCTATAACAACTTAGTAAATATAACTTGGTTTAGGTTATTGTTTAAGATGCAAAGCCACAACCACTGGCCATTTTCAGAATTTTTTAAAAAAAATAAAAAATTCAAGGTTAGTCTGATATTTGAAAAAACTAAATTTTTTGTAAGAACACAGATTTAATGTACACGTATTCAAAAAATTCAAGTGATATACGTTGAATTTAAATTTGAAAATTAATTTTTTTTATTTTAATATATTTGTTTTAAATCTTGATTTTTAATATTTACAAATTTGAAGACTAAACTGAAAATCTCATTTCTAATTAAACTGAAAATAAGCGCTTTCACTCCTTGCACAATCCTATTTTGTCTCCTCTTATGTTGACATCATTTCTATATTCTAATCTTTTCCGTGTGAGTTTCTAATTTACTTACATAAATTTACCATATTTATTTCTCAATTTTTGTAATATTTTCTTATTCACTCCTCTTTCACGTCAACTTTAATAAATTATTAAAAGAACTCTCAATTTAACTCTAATTAAGAATTATAAAGTCAAAATATCCTTGACTCTCAATTGAAAATTATGATCATCACGACTGAAAATTTGTCAAATGTCATTATTCAAGTAACAATTTTAAACATTGTGTGCTAGTGCGGTACGATGTAATTTCCATTTTTTTTGTTGTCATTTTTAATATTGGTGAGCGGGTAGGGTGCTCTGTTTTTTAATTTTTTTTTTCGTTGCAGTTTTATGGGAAACAAAGTGAGATGATGCTCAATTAAGTGAATTTGACAAAACAAAATATGACAAGAAAAAACAAAAGAAGAGAAAAATTGGAGCTAATCACATTAATTCAGTTCTGTCTTTCTGGAACTCCTTTGACTTGGACCAAGTTCTTCAGCCGTACATGAATAAGATATTGGATGGCCTTACCTAGGGGGTGCCAACGAGCTGGTTTAGTCCGAGCTAGACATTGGTTCAGCTCATTAATTTTGGACCGAGCTATAGCCGAGCAAGTTAGATCTATAGCTTCTGAGCTAAAATCTTAGTTCAAAATCGTGACGAGCCAGTCCGAGCTAGCTCGCGAGCTGACGAGCTGACTCACTAGGTCTGGCTGGACCTTGTTTTAAAAAGAAAATAAATTCTAGAAATTTTTTGGACCGAGCTGAACCGAGATTGACAGTATAAAATACACACAAATTGATGCCTAGCCAAGCTAGCTCTCGAGCTAGCGAGCAAGCTAGGCCCCAGTTTGAACTCGTTAATTCTGGACCGAGCTAGTAGCGAGCTGGCTCGTTAACAGCTCGTCCAATAACGAACGAGCGAGTTAGATATGAGTCATGATCGAACCACGAGCTACCAGCTTTTTTTTTTTGCCAGCCTTACCAACAACACCACAAACAAAAATAAATCTGATTATAATCTGCTTAAATAGGCACTAGTAAAACCAACTTATTGTTCAGGCCCAAAATTTCTATTTTTCTTTTTAGATTTAAATACAAATTTAGGGTTTAGGCCCAAAGAAGCCCAATATGAATTTTGACCCATGTCAACGGTCGATCGTATGTCTCCCAGGATCTAGTGCTTTCCAGAAAGACAGAGAAGCACCGGATACCACATCTCCTCCCGTGAATCAATCACTAGAAAACAGTTCATGAACCTTCTCGAATCTCGATCCCTCCTCCAGCTCTCTATATATAAATTGTAGGTATTCATCTCTCCTCCGCTGTAGAACAAATTCAAAGCGCGCTCAAGCAGTACTTTCACAAAACTCGGTCCTTATTTATCTACTGCAGTAAACTTAGTTTCCTTGCACAAAAATGGCGGTGGCATCTCCATGCGCTCTTGCGAGTCGTCTCACCTCGCGTATCATGGCAAGGCCGATGGTGATGGCTCCGAGATGCTTTGGAAATCAAGTTCGTCTCAGGCCTATGTCTGATGCTTCAGCAATGCCAGAGAGGCACGAGGACTCGGCAATGAGTCTGCAAGTTGATCAAAATTCGAATGGGAAAAAAAATGGTAAACAGGCTGTGCAGAGGCAGCCTCGCCGTGCTGCTCTTGACGTCTCTCCTCTTGGTATGTTAATTTTCTTCCTTCAATTGCTTTATTCTTAATTCTATGAATGTTGTTAAAGAGTAATTTTTGTGAATTATTATAACCTTTTAATGTTGCAGGGTTGATGGATCCGTACTCACCAATGAAGACTATGAGGGAAATGCTTGATACAATGGACCGGTTATTTGAGGACAGCATGGCGTATCCTGGCACTGTGAGTAGACGACGGTCTCAAAACAATGGAGGCCCCGGTGAAATTCGGGCACCATGGGACATAATGGAAGATGAAAAGGAGGTAAAAATGAGGTTTGACATGCCAGGTTTGTCCAAGGAGGAGGTAAAGATATCAGTGCAAGATGACATGTTGGTGATAAAGGGAGAGCATGAAAAGGAGGAGAGCAAGGGTGATCAGTGGTGGAAGAGAGGAGCAAGATCGTACGACATGCAGTTGCTTTTGCCCGATGAATGTGACAAGAGCAAGATTGTGGCGGAGTTCAAGAACGGGGTTTTGCTTGTGACAGTTCCTAAGGGGCGAGTCGAGCGTAAGGTTTTTGATGTTGAGATTAAGTAAAAGGTTTTCATAGATTAGACAATGTATATGTGCTGTTGTTTGTGTTGAGGAGGTTTCATTTCAAAGTGATTTTGGTTTGCAATGTAATATGTAGTTCAAAGTGATTTTGGTACTTAGTCATCAAATTGATATTTTTTCCTATAGTATGATTTGTAAAATCAGAATCGGGAATCGGTCATTTAGCTGCCGAATTGGAATTTCTGAATTAGAATTTGTGGGAATATGTACGTCAAATTAGTTTGAAAGTTTAGATTTTTTTGGGAGAACTTTATTTTGTACTTCAAAAATTAATACAAATTTTATTGAAGGGGAAATTTCACGTGTATTTCTTAAAAAAAACTTTAAAATTATGTATTTTTCTCTCTAAATTTTAAAAATTCAAAATATTAGGTATTTTTCTTTCTAAATTTCAAAAACTCACAAATTTAATTATTTTATTGTCTTTTATATTAAAACTCATTCTAAATTTATAAAAATAATCATTTTATTATTCATTAAAAGTATATAAATCTTATTGGACTCGAATTTGAATATAAATAGTTTTTCTATCGTTTGAACAATTTTTAGATTTATGCATATGCAAGATCAACAAGAATTTTAATGAAAATGCATGCATATTGAAGCGTCATGTACAGATTTTAATGTGATACATGCTGATTGAAATTGTTTTAAGATCCGTACATATTAGATTAACATAAATATTGAAACAATTTGTGTAAATTTTAATGCGATGCGCGATGCGCACAGATCGAATACTAGAGAATTATTCAGATTTAAACTTGAGTCTCTTTGTATGCTTTTAATAAATGGTAAAATAAGTATTTTAAAAATTTAGAATAAGTTATAATATAAAATGAATAAATTTGTTAGTTTTTAAAATTTAGAAGAGAAAAATACGTAATTAACGAAGCTTTTGAGGGGTATATATATGTGAAATTCCCTCTTTATTGAATAGTTTCGGTAGTTCAATTAAGTTCCCAAAATATCCATAATACAATGTTTAATAATTAAATCAATAGTTTGATAGATTCTTATGCAGATAATTTACTGTTTAAATCATGCAATTTATGGAAGAAATTTCAGTTGAATCTAAATTTACCGATATTTGCATAATGTAAATATCTGGAATAAAATCTATTTTAATGTCTCAATTTATTTATTTGAGGAGTGCTAATCAGGAAAAAAGATGGATAAACTTTTTCTTTTTTTTTGAGGAGAAGCCCTTAGGCATCAGATGGATAAACTGCAGATGAACATTTGAACGCCTTACCATCTCAGCCGTTCAAATTTCAGGGAAATTTAAAGGTTTCTCTGTCTTTACTATCCCCGTAAGTTCTCGTACGTTCTGGACAGAATTTGCTGCGCTAGATGCCTAGATCTCGTACGACGACTGTGTTGAAAAACATGAGTTATCGGATAAACATAGTGGGGTCCGCCACAATATCTGTCGTGGGATTCAGGATCTGATACAACGTTTGATATATGCTTCTGTTTTTTTAGCAAGACACATTATATATTCATCGGTCCAAAACTTGCGTCAATATTTGTGCTGTCTGAACAACACTAAATCTAATTCAAAAAAAAAAAAATTCTCCGCAAGACGAATTCGCATCGTCATATCTCAAAACTTTAAGGGCATATTATTGGATGGATGAAGATAGTCACTGGTTCCGGTTTTTTGCCAATAAGGTAGGGAAGGATTGGGAGGGGGGAGATTTTGATTTTCTACTAAAAAAAAATTTGAAATCTAGAGGAGGTAGTTGTCTCTCTTAGATGAATATGGATCTGAGTTAGTACTATTTTGAACTACATTTAAATAAATTAAATGTGTAGTAAATATGGATTATTTTTTGTTTGTTTTTCGTAGATTTTTTCACTATTTTGCTAATTCAATATTTTGTTGGGTTAATTACTATTCTCAATTTTAGAATTAGCTCTATTATTACTCTATTTCTTGTTTTAATCCAAACGTTAAATATTTTTCGATAAATCTCAACCATTCATAATACATTCTAGACGAATCTCAAAGCTAAAATAATACTGTCCCTGTGCTATCCCCGAATAGGCATAGTACACGTTGGTCATGCAAAAGTTATCTTAGAGGATCATTCTCTTATATTTCTGTGTCTCTCCTTTCCTTGTCCTTTCTCTCTTCTAGAAGAGACAGACGCAAAAGAAGAGGGTTCTCATATTTTGATACCCAGAAGAAAACGCTGTGCATGTCTTTTCTCTTAAATACTTGTATTTTTTGAATTCATATAACCTAAGGTAACATAATATTTCTATTTGGATCATGCTATGTAAACTATAAATCCGTTACAAATCTGTTACTAGGGATTATGCTATGTAAAAAAGTATTTGTACTTTTCAAAATAATTTAAAATAATTTTGACATGTATTAATTCATATAAGATGCATATATAAAAAGTATTTGTAAACGATTAGTTTCCGGCATTTTTATTCATAACCAAAAAATATATATATTATTAATAACCGCTCCCCCAAAATAATTTTATCCATGCCCAAACCTCCCCCCACCAACCCGCCCCCCTAGGGGACGGTTTACCCCCCCCCCCCCCCCCCCCCCCCCCATCAACCCGCCTCCAGCGGGGGCGGTTTACTAAATTTTTTTTTTTATGCGATGATGGATTATTTATAATTATGTTTATAATTTATGTATTTTGTAATATTATGTATTTGTTTATATTTTTAATACGATGGATTTTATGATTTGTGAATAGTTTAAAACATAAGTGAACAAAATAATCAAATAACGTCTGAATGCAAGGTTAAACTTGATAATATCATATTTATGATTTATGATTTCATAATATCATATTTTGTAATATTATGTATCTATTTATATTTTTAATACGATGGATTTTATGATTTTATGATTTTATGATTTATGATTTGTTAATATTACGTATTTCATGTCTAAACTTCATAATATTATATTTATTCTTCTAAACTTTAAACACTTACAAATTTACTCATTTTAATCTCTTTGTCTGTTAAAGCTTATTTTAAATTTGTAAAATATCCATTATACCCTTTATTAAAAAAAATAAAAATATATCCATTATACCCTTTACTCATTTTATATCCATTATACCCTTTATTAAAAAAAAATATCCATTATGATTTTATGATTTATTCCTTTGTCTTTATTTAAGAGACGCCTGCGCTTCTTAGAATTAACGGAACTAGTAAACTATATTATAATTACAGGATTGCTAGAGCATATACCATTCAGTCCTTGAAATCAAACCAGGAGACAAAATGCTTGTATGAGACTTCTTCTGTGGCAATTGCACTTGCTACTGGTGCATTTCTCAGTGCTGAAAAGTATTTTTTGACATAAAAAAATTCAATTAAGATACTAAAAATCTTAAACTTAATTTTTGAGACACTAAACGACGTTTTTTGGCGATTCTGATTTTTCCAGATATCCGGGGTAAACCCCGGGGTGACGGTCACCACCGTCTCCTCCTCCCCTTTTCGAATTGGGGTCATACGCGTAAATCTGACTTTCCTAGCAAAAGATATGGCCGTTTAAAATTAAAAAAAAAACAATATTTCCGACCCTTGATCCATTTCATTTTTTTTAAAGTTATGGCCGTTTTATTTTTTCTAATAACACAAAATGAAATATTTTACTTTTTCTTACAGCCGCGAAAAACCTGATCTGAAAAATATTGATCCGGATTATATATTTTTCTATCTAATTTCAAAGAAACATATAAAAAAAAAAAATTATTGTTATCTATCCATATCATGTGTTATGTATTCAAATCTTTATTTTTAAAATTCAAGTAATAAATTCAATCTGCTCAAACAAACATAATATTACAAAACAATTATTGTTATCTATCAATATCATGTGTTATTGTTAAATCGCTAGAGGCTTATTCGTGGAACCGCATCACTTTCGCATCCAAGAGCTGCTCATCATGATTGAATTCGGTGAGTACAAGTAAAATTAGAAAGATATGAGTATTTTAAGGCTTTTCTCGGATATCAACATTTAGGTGTTGTTTTTTTTATTCTCCGTGCCATGATAATTTAATTTTTCCTTTGAAATCTGACACAAGTCATAATCAAAATTTTGTTATTGCGCTCTATGTATTCAACAAGCCATATCGCAACTTCTGTTGCTTCTAGCGGATTCTGATCTGATCTGGTAATACTTCGAGTCAAAAATAAGGTTCTTGATCTGATCGGGATTCTTGATCAGAAAGACAGATCAGGCCATCGGTCGGCTCAAATGTCGCCCTATCTACTCTCTTGTGACCTAATTTCACTTCTCGGTCTAGCGAAGGTCCTTGCGTGGTGGCGGTTCATCGGCGGACAGATTTGTAATTCTCGCGTGGCTATCGTTGATTTTAGGTACAAGATCCTAAAATCCTAGTTACTGGTTTCTTCTTCTCTGGTCCTGCCATACTCTTGCTAATTTTTTTTCTAATAAAATGATGGAAATAGAAGCTATGATTCATAATTATTTTAGAATTGTTTAGAATTGTTACAGTATTGGTTTAGAATTGTTACAATATTGGTTTGCATTTGTTACAACATTTGTTACAGTATTTGTTTGCATTTATTACATTATTTGTTTGCAGTTGTTACAGTATGGGTTTGCATTTGTTACAGTCTTAGTTTGCATTTGTTACAGTATTATTTTTCATTTGTTAAAGTATTTTGTTCGCACAAAAGTGTACTACAAAGTTTCAGTACAGCAAGCTGTACCTTTTAAACCTCGATTCTACTTCTGATCCGGACTGCAAGTGCACAATCCTATCGTTGGTAATATCGGGTGTCGATCCACAGGACGGTTCAATAACTTGACTAGATTTCTACCTAATTTATCCTTAAACTAGAAGTGTTCAAAAGGGTTGAGTTGGTTGTTTAAAGTTCAATAATAGTGAATGGAACTGAGATTAAATTAAACTGGTCTTTAAAACTAATTAAAACAAACGTTTCCTGGGTTTCTGACTTCGTCTGCAACTCTGCCTCTTGCCTGACACGACCCGTGTACTCTCGTACACGACCCGAGTTGCATGGCCCGTGTAGTCTCCTACACGGTCCGTGTCAGACTCGAGTGAAACTGTAGTTGTCTGGTTTCTGTGCTGATTGATTCTGTATAGGATGAACTGACCATACCTGATGTTCCTAAACCTCAACTCTCGTTTGTTGGCTTAATAAACTCGATAATGGAAATACAATTCAATCCTCCTAGGGTTCTAACCTAAACTCTCGTTCGTTGGTTCGAAGGACCTAGGTTACTTGTTTGGTTTACTAAAGGTATTCAGAATCTCTCGATTGCTGAATAGTTCACCTCTCGGTTACTAATTAGTCTTCCCTCTCGGTTCATCGACTTACCTCATATACTTGGTCTGGTTGAAAGATCGAATTGGACGCAGTACCTTGTTAGACATGGCCAAGCCTAATGGTAGAAACCAAATAACAATCAAACAATACAGATAAGCAATTGAAATTCATACGCAAGCAAGCAAATTCAGAACATCGCACATAATCAAACAACTATCAAATAAACAGAGTATTCGACTACATCGTCTTCCCAAGAAACTAAAGAAATTACTCAAGCATAGTTCTTAAAACAGAAAAATAAAAGCGAGATAAACAATTCATTGCAAAGACCGAAAATACGAAGAAAATTCGTCGGAATCTCTCGATTTCCTCCTCTCTTCTTCGTCTCCAAGTTAGTTGGTGTAAAACTCTTCTTAGATTCGTCTCTGTATGATTGGATACCTTTCTGGCCCAAGGGGTCGTCCTTTTTATCCTCCATAACCGTCCATCTTTAATTAGGCATTAATCTGAAACTTGAGATTAACTGCCGGATTTGTCTGACACGGTCCGTGTGAGATGTTGTACGGACCGTGTGCCTGTGTCTCTTGTCCGGGTCGTGCAGCGCCTGTGTAGGGGGTCGAGTAGGGTGTGACACGGTCCGTGTGGATTGTGACTTGGCCCGTGTGGCAAGTGCAGATTGTCAGATTTCACCCTTTCTTCGCCCGTTTCCTACAATAAACAAACAAAAGCGCAGCAGTACCATATTCTATAGATAATCAATGCAATAAACATGATTTTACTGTTTTGGACACATGTTTTGGTACAAGATTAGGTCGGAAATGTAGCTAAAATAACGAGATATCAAATCCCCTCAAGCTGAAATCTTGCTTGTCCTCAAGCAAAAATAACAACTTTGGCCCAGATTGGTCATTTAAACTACCTAAATGCAAGATAACTCTCTAAATGCGAAACTTTCTATAAATTGTTTGTACCAGAGATCTCGTGAATCATTTTGACTACAATTTGAACTTTCCTTAAGCTAATTTCGATTCACTCCACAAACCGACCACTTAGCTTCAAATTCTGAGATGCTTTGCTATACTTTAAGATTAATTACCCGAACTTATCGATATTAAGCTTTAAACTGAAGACGTACCCTCATTTATTGTGATCTTTATTGTGATCTTGACCATTTTTCCTTAAATAGTGTGTTGGTATATGCAAATAGAGCTCAAAGGCATTCCAATTGGATCGTGCCAGTACTCTTATTTTCTTTTGGGAGACGAGCTCAAAGGCACCTCGAAGGGCTTATTGCCAGTACTCTTATTTTCTCCATCTTTTCTCATTATTTTCATTTGCATGCACCATGAATACACACGTCCAATAGCATTCTTTCATACCATTGGATATCATAATATTTTAATTAAAAATCCCCATTTCCCTATTATGTAAGGTACAGTTCATAATTCAAGTGTTTTTCTCGATATGAACGGGCTTTCATCAATAACAAAAGACAATCTCATCCTAATCAGTTTTGTGGTCAACTATGGTGTTATTTTCAATCAGCCCAAGGTTCGGTTGGTCATGGCCAAAATGTTTCAACAAAGGTCGAGATTCAAACAATTCGCAAAAATTTTCGCCTAAAATGCAATCAAAAGTAAACTATAATACAAACAAGAAATAAACATGACCTAAAATGCAACTAAACAGATAGAGACTCCCCCCCAAGCTTCGTCTTAGCATTGTCCCCAATGCTTAAAGACGTATAAATAAGGAGATATAAAAGCAAGGGATAGGGAAAACAAACCTGCTCAGTGGTCCGTGGCTCCGTGGTCGGAGTCGTGCTCGTCGTCGTACTCGTACCATCGCCACTCGCGCAGCTCAGCCTCAATGGCGCCCACCCTGTCCGTGAGGCTGCGAATAGCGGCACCCTGCTCCTGCCTCATGTCGTACACGAGGCGATACACATCCGCAATGGAAGGATCAGAGAGAGGGTAAGTGCGGCCTGCAGTAAAAGAAGAAGGGCCCGCAGTGTAAGTAGAGGCGTGAACCGGATGAGGGGAGCTGGGTACATCAGACATGACCACATCAGGCATCGGCTGGTGAGCTGCCAGAGGAGGAGATGGTGGAGTGGCAACTCGAGGGCCCGTGAATAGCCATGTGCTCCTATCCTCAAAGTCGAGAGGTGCGGAGAAGGGTAGCCGGTGCTCGTGTGAGCCATCTGGCATGCACCAATAGAATTTGTCACTATGGCCAGCAGCACCCTTGTCGAGGTGGATGAATTTCGCCAAGCGGAAGGAGTCAAGATCAATGTGGGCTGGTCCCCTGCATAGCGTGTCGTCTACAACCTGATAGTCCAAGTGCTGGGCTATAAGTGTGACATAGCCACCGAGGGAGACATCACCTCCTTTCCTCGTAGACTTCTGGATCTCCAGCCAATGCTTAATCATAATGAGCATCAGATCGGGCCGCTCTAACTCTGCATCAGGCCGTAGCATGTGGTCCAGGAGCATGAGATCAGTCTCATTGGCTCGGGAGACTGTCTCTCCACGAGCGAAAATGGTGCAAGCCAGCACTCGCTGGATGCAACGGAGGACCGGGTGAGGAATGTTGAGACCCTTGTAGTCCTTGTTGTGGCAGTGTTACAAGCCAGTGATCAAGTTCCAGAAGTGGTCCTTGTCCATCCCCTCTCGATAGTTGAGGTCGGGCGTGGTGGTGTTTGTGGGCAACCCAAACTACATGCGAAGATCAGCCACAGGGACGTGGCAAGTCCGGCTGCACATCCTGAATTTGATGTAGGGCTGTTCTTCCTCGTCATACTTGAGCTGGAGAGAGGAGAGGAACTCGAGAGTGAGCTTCTCGTAAGCATTTTGCTCAATCGCCCAGAACTCGGGAGTAAACCTGATGCGCCCTGTGAGGTCAAGGAACTCCTCTTTGATCCCAAGAGTGCGAAGAGCGTCGAAGTCGAGGGTAGGGGTGTTCTTGAAATTCCTATGTCGCAGAATCTCAAGGCGCTCATACATCCGGCGAGTCGGAATGGGGAAGAGACTCGCCTCTAGCGGAGCAGCCCTATCGGTGTAGTGGCCCGATAGGTGAGAGGAATCACCAGAATCATACCGCATAGGTGATGGCTCAGCCGACGGAGTTGGCGAGCGCACGGCTGATGGTGTGGAGTGGGAAGAGTGAGAGGAGTGAGAGGAATGAGAGGAGTGAGAGCTCTCGGATGATGGTGTCTGATCAGGCGGTGGTGTCGGGGCACGGCGAGATGCCCGTGCACGGTCCTGGTTCCTCTTGCTTCGAAGTTCTCGATCCATTCTGGGTTCTGTCAAGTTCCGACACGGGCCGAGTGATTTTTGACGCGGACCGTGTGACCTGAGATCTGGCTGAGAACGAGAATGACACAGGCCGTGCAGAGTTTGATGCGGACCGTGTGAAGTGATGACACGGGCCGTGTAGATTTTGATACGGACCGTGTGAAGCTAGGGTTCGCAGCAGGGAGATCAGCGTCAATGGCATAGAAGAGGGAGAGAGATGCGGTCGGTACGTTTCTCGGTACTGAGGGCGCTATGGACAGAAGGAAAAATGAAGGGAAGAGAAGAAGGAGAGGAGAGGAGGTGGTGATCTCGGTACGGAACCGGTACGGAGAGAAAACGGGCGGCGCTACAGTGCACACGGGCAAGTAACACGGCCGGGTGTTGGAGTCTGAAAATTTTTTCGTGGATCGGTCGGATGGAGAAGAAAGGAGGTTAAGTAGGGGAGGAGAGAGTAACAGACGCGGAGCGGGCGCGTCTGTTAGCTGCACCGCTTGGTTCTGACACGGACCGTGTAGATTTTGACACGGGCCGTGTATATCCATTCCCTCTGTAATTTGACACGACCCGTGTTGGGGCTCACTCAAGGCGTCGTTTGGTACCTACACGGACCGTGTGGAATATGACACGGATCGTGTAATGTCACCTGTGTTTCAGCTTGACACGACCCGTGTTGTACCCCCGTGTACCTATTAACAAGGCCCGTGTGTGTTGTGACACGGACCGTGTACCATCCTGACTTCTGAAATGTGAAAGCAAAAGAAAGAAGAATCTAGAAAAAAAAATGCACGCAAAATAATAAAACAGATAATAGTGGAAAAATAATGAGAAATAAGAAACGATAGGAAATGTAAAAGGTACTTGGGCTGCCTCCCAAGGAGCGCTTGTTTTAGGTCTCGAGCTCGACCGTACATCGTTAGATCGCAACAGAAATTGGGTCGGATAGAACATGAGCAATCCGCTCGCGTTGAGGATGATCATCAATGTAGTGCTTGAGACGCTGACCATTGACTTTGAATATCCCCTGTTCTTCGTTACCAATGTCGATGGCTCCGAAAGGGTAGACCTTCTTCACCTCAAATGGTCCCGACCATCTAGACTTGAGCTTGCCTGAAAAAAGCCTCAAGCGAGAGTTGAATAGAAGGACTAGATCTCCTTCCTTGAATTCACGGTGCATGATGTGCTTGTCATGGATGCGCTTGGTCTTCTCCTTGTAGATGGCCGCATTCTCGTAAGATTGTAAGCGCATTTCGTCGAGTTCATGTAGTTCAAGGATGCGTTTGTTTCCGGCTGCATGCATATCCATGTTGATGGCTCGAGTGGCCCAGTATGCCTTGTGTTCGATCTCCACAGGCAAATGACACGGCTTCCCATACACCAGTTTGAAAGGGCTCATCCCAATCGGGGTTTTGAAAGCGGTTCGATACGCCCAAAGTGCATCATTCAGCTTGAGCGCCCAATCCTTGCGTGTCCTTGCTACCGTCTTCTCTAAGATGGACTTTATTTCCCTATTAGAAATCTCAGCTTGCCCATTAGCTTGGGGGTGATAAGATGTACTTACCTTATGGGTCACCCCATGACGGCTTAGGAGATTGTCGAATTGGCGGTTGATGAAGTGCTTGCCTCCGTCGCTGATCACGGCTCGTGGCACACCAAAACGAGGGAAGATGATGTCCGTGAACAGTTTCTTCACCGCATTAGAGTCTGCATTGCGGCAGGCCACTGCTTCCACCCATTTGGACACATAGTCGACTGCAACCAGAATGTACTCATTCCCATATGAGGATGGGAATGGGCCCATGAAATCTATCCCCCACACGTCGAAGATCTCGACCTCGAGTACGGAGTTAAGAGGCATCTCGTTGCGTCGGGTGATGTTGCCAGCCCGTTGGCATTTGTCACAAGCCATAACAAAGTTCTTCGCATCCCTGAAAATAGAAGGCCAAAAGAAACCAGATTGCAATACCTTGGCGGCTGTTTTGGAGAAAGAGGCATGTCCACCGTAGGCCGATGAGTGGCAGTGTTCGAGAATGGAGCGCGTTTCCTCGATGGGTACGCATCGTCGAAAAATCCCATCTACGCCTGATTTGAAAAGAAAAGGATCGTCCCAGAAATAATACTTGGCATCTGACTTGAGCTTCTTCCTCTGTTGGTAGGTCATGGTGCGAGGCAGCACTCCTGAGGCAAGAAAGTTCGCAATGTCTGCGTACCAGGGTTCTGCCAGGTTGTTGACACGGTCCGAATTGAATCCTACACGGCCCGTGTCATGTGTTATACGGACCGAGTGACATTCTGCGCTGGCCGTGTCAGCCTCGAACAGAGCAGAGGTAATGGCTAGAAGTTGTTCGTCAGGGAATGAATCATTGATTGGCAGGGCGTCATTTTCATCTTCTAAACGGATCCTGGATAGGTGGTCAGCCACGGTGTTCTCAATTCCTTTCTTGTCTTTGATCTCGAGATCAAATTCCTGCAAGAGAAGAATCCATCGAATCAAACGAGGTTTTGCATCTTGTTTGCTTAAAAGATACCTGAGTGCAGCGTGGTCGGTGTAAACAATGATTTTTGAGCCGACCAAATAGGATCTGAATTTGTCAAGAGCAAATACAATCGCCAGAAGCTCCTTTTCGGTGGTTGTGTAGTTCATTTGGGCTGGATCCAACACCTTGCTGGCATAGTAGATGGCGCATGGCTTTTTGTCTTTTCTTTGTCCCAAGACCGCCCCTACTGCATAGTCACTTGCGTCACACATCAACTCGAACGGCAAGGACCAGTCCGGTGGTTGCAAGATGGGTGCCGATATGAGAGCTTCCTTTAAGCTGCAAAAAGATTTCACACAATCATTGTCAAAATTAAATTCAGAATCTTCAACCAGAAGATTTGTCAGGGGCTTGGCAATTTTGGAGAAGTCTTTGATGAATCGGCGGTAGAATCCTGCGTGACCTAGAAAGCTGCGAACCCCTTTGACGTTTGTTGGAATCGCTAGGTTCTCAATCACCTCAATTTTTGCCTTATCTACCTCGATACCCTTGGAAGTCACGACATGTCTCAAGACAACGCCTTCTTGGACCATGAAGTGGCACTTTTCCCAGATTAGAATGAGATTGACTTCTTCACACCTCTGCAAAATCTTACAAAGGTTAGATAAACAAGAATCAAAACATGCACCATAGACGGAAAAATCGTCCATAAAAACTTCAACCTCATTTTCAATGAAATCCGAAAAAATAGCCATCATGGCACGTTGGAAGGTTGCTGGTGCATTGCACAGACCAAATGGCATCCTACGGTATGCGTATGTACCGTAGGGACAAGTGAAAGTGGTCTTTTCTTGGTCATTTGGGTGGATGGGAATTTGGAAGAAACCAGAATAACCATCAAGATAGCAAAAGTAAGAATGATTTGCAAGCCTTTCTAGGAGTTGGTCGACAAATGGCAATGGGAAGTGGTCCTTGCGTGTGGCTGCATTCAATTTCCTGTAATCAATACACATGCGCCAGCCAGTCATGACACGCGTCTGGATCAGCTCATTCTTGTCATTCTTCACCGCTGTCGTCCCTCCTTTCTTCGGCACCACGTGTACGGGACTCACCCACTTGCTGTCAGAGATTGGGTAGATAATTCCTGCATCAAGAAGTTTAAGAATTTCTTTTTTCACTACCTCTTTAAGGTTTGGGTTGAGTCGTCGTTGGTGCTCTACAGATGGCTTGTGGTCATCCTCCAACAGAATTCGGTGTGTGCAGATGGTGGGGTTGATCCCTCTCAGGTCCTTGATCGAGTACCCAATCGCGCCTTTGTGAATTTTCAGCTTCTCCAGAAGTTTGGCGGTCTGCTCGGGATTTAAACCTGCATTTACAATCACAGGACAAGAGTTGTTTGGACCAAAGAATTCATACCTGAGGTTGGCTGGAAGGGGCTTAAGCTCAGGAGTTGGCTCAGTCGGGCCTTCTACACGGTCCGTGTCAGTGACACTCGGCCCGTGTGATGTGGTCGGATTGAGCTTGTCCGGCCCGAGTTCCTCCCCAGATTCGGGACTCACACGGCCCGTGTGGGAGTTGTGCGGTCCGTGTGGCTGGTTGTCCAGAGCTCCTGTCGTTCCCTCTGCTGCATAAATGAGATTCACCTCGCTTTCTTCATACTGTTTCTCAGATATAAGATCAAGATGATACCTTAGCGAGTGGTGGACATGATCTAGAAGGTAATCTTCGGTCAGACCCTCTAGACATTCATCGATTACATCGATCCTAAAGCAGGACTCGGCTGATGAGGGGTACTTCATGGCGCAGTCGATCTGGAATCGCACCTTGTCGTCCCCTATGTTCAGAGTCAGTGTGCCGTTCTTCACATCAATCATGGCACCTGCAGTTCTTAAGAAAGGTCGTCCCAAAATGATGGGGACTTCCTTGTCCTCTTCCATTTCCATTACAACAAAGTCAGCAGGTACATAAAACTTACCAACCAAAACTGGTACGTCCTCCACTATGCCTAGTGGTAGGCGCACCGATGAATCTGCCAACTGTAGAGTCATCCGGGTTGGCTTGAGCTGCCCTACCTCCATTCGATCAAATATGGTGCGTGGCATGAGACTCACGCTTGCTCCTAAATCACATAGAGCTTTCTTGATCGTGGCTTTCCCTATTGAGCATGGTATGGAAAACTTACCAGGGTCCTCTAGTTTGGGAGGGAGCTCGCTTTTCAGAATCGCGCTGCATTGTTCAGTCAACTTCACCGTCTCACGTCCCCCCAAGCTTCGCTTGTTGGAGAGGATGTCCTTGAGAAACTTCGCGTAAGTCGGCATTTGAGTCAGAGCCTCGGTGAATGGAATAGTGATCTGCAGTTGCTTGAGAACATCCACGAACTTCGCAAATTGATCATTGAGCTTGGCTTCAGCTAGCCTTCGAGGGAAGGGTACTGGTGGCCGATATGGTGGTGGTTTGTCTGCTTCCTTCATTTTCTGACCTTCTGAAGGCTTCTGCACGGGCCGTGTAAGTTCTGTCCGGTCCGTGTCATGAGGTTTCTCCACTTGTGCGGGTCGTGTCAAGTCTGCATGACTGGGGATTTCTTCAACTGGTGGGTCTGACTCGGGCCGTGTGGGTGTGACACGGGCCGTGTCAACAGGAGGTGGCATGGCTGGAGGTGCGTAGTGAGTCCCACTGCGCAGTGTCACTGCCTTGGCTTCGCCTCTAGGGTTGACCTCTGGTTGGCCAGGAAGCTTCCCAGGTTGTTGCTGGTTTGAAGCGGTTTGGTACCCCATTTGTTCCTTTGCTCTGTTCTGAGCAGCCAAACCGGCCAGTTGAGCATTAAGCGCCTCCATTTGCTCGAAGATCATTTGATTCATCTTCCCTTGCTTGTGCATAAAGTCGCTCACCATGGGAGCAACATAGGGCTTAGGTGGGCCAGAATATGGTGCACGGTTGCTCGGGTTGTTGAACGTTGCATTGTTGTAGAAATTGCGATTATTGTTGCTGCTACCCGAGGGATTGTTGTTGAAGGGTGCGGGGTTGTTTCTTGTCTGTTGAAACCTCCAGGCTTGCTGCTCAGCTTGGTCCTTTGAGTATGACTGGTTGAAGGGAGGTTTTGGGAAGTAGGATGGTTCGTTGTTGAGAGAATTGACTTGCTCAGGTTCATCATTCCTTTGTGCATGCGGGCACTGTTCGTACAAATGCCCCTCGTCCCCACACATCACACAGGACTTCGGCTGTTGCTTGTCGAGCGCTTTGACACTCATCTTGTCGAAAGCCTTCTGCATGGCGTCTAGCTTGGCTGTGAGAGCAGTGATTTGATCCAACTCAATTCGGCCGCCTCCGGTTGTTCTAGAACTTTCGCGACCGGACCACTGCTGGTTCTGAGCCATGTTGTCAATCAGATGAAACGCCTCGGTCGGCTCTCTTTCTGAGAGAGCCCCACCTGCAACAGCATCAACAGAGGTGCGAGTGGATTCTGTTAGACCATCATAAAAAGTTTGAATTAACAACCAGTCGGGGATACCATGGTGTGGACAAGAGTATTGCAGTTCCCTAAACCTTTCCCATGCCTCATTTAGGGGTTCATCAAACCGTTGCTTAAAACTGGTCAATTGGGTTCTTACCTTAGCGGTTCGTTTGTGAGGGAAAAACCTAGTCAGAAAATTCTTAGACAATTCCATCCAAGTGGTAATGGACTCTCTAGGCAATGACCCTAACCATTTTTTAGCCCTATCCCTAAGTGTGAAAGGAAAAAGTGCAAGCCTAATGTAATCGACTGTTGCTTCAGTGGTTTTGATTGTGGTGCAACATTCAAGAAAGGTTTGGAGGTGTTCATGTGGATCCTCGTGATCCAAGCCGTGAAAGGTGTTCTGCTGGACTATATTTATGACTGCTGGGGCAATGTTCGGCATCTGCCCCGCCACTCTTGGAAGTCGGATTGCACCTCGCACGTCTCCAGCCCTTGGTACATTGTGCTCACGGAGGGTCCTTGGCACGAAGTCTGGCATCTCTTCTTCATGGTCTGAAACTTCGTCCTCCCCGTGGTTGCTCATTGTTGCTCTGCCTAGAAATCCTGCTTGGTATTCGGTTTGCACGGACCGTGTATCTTCTGTACGGTCCGTGTGGTTGATCAGTAGTACGGGTTCGGAGTGCACGGACGGTGTAGGGGTTACAAGGCCCGTGTCACTGGTTGGTGCAGTAAGCTGAAGAGTTGGGGAAGGATCTAGACCAAGTCTTCTACTCCTCAGGTTGTAGTCACCCGTCGGGGGTGGTACAAAAGCCAGCTTTACTGCAATACAGAAAAACAAAATAAAGGATACAAGTTAAAATCTAGAATGCGAATAAAATAAGCGATAATCTAGAAAAACTAAATGATGCCGTCCCCGGCAACGGCGCCAAAAACTTGTTCGCACAAAAGTGTACTACAAAGTTTCAGTACAGCAAGCTGTACCTTTTAAACCTCGATTCTACTTCTGATCCGGACTGCAAGTGCACAATCCTATCGTTGGTAATATCGGGTGTCGATCCACAGGACGGTTCAATAACTTGACTAGATTTCTACCTAATTTATCCTTAAACTAGAAGTGTTCAAAAGGGTTGAGTTGGTTGTTTAAAGTTCAATAATAGTGAATGGAACTGAGATTAAATTAAACTGGTCTTTAAAACTAATTAAAACAAACGTTTCCTGGGTTTCTGACTTCGTCTGCAACTCTGCCTCTTGCCTGACACGACCCGTGTACTCTCGTACACGACCCGAGTTGCACGGCCCGTGTAGTCTCCTACACGGTCCGTGTCAGACTCGAGTGAAACTGTAGTTGTCTGGTTTCTGTGCTGATTGATTCTGTATAGGATGAACTGACCATACCTGATGTTCCTAAACCTCAACTCTCGTTTGTTGGCTTAATAAACTCGATAATGGAAATACAATTCAATCCTCCTAGGGTTCTAACCTAAACTCTCGTTCGTTGGTTCGAAGGACCTAGGTTACTTGTTTGGTTTACTAAAGGTATTCAGAATCTCTCGATTGCTGAATAGTTCACCTCTCGGTTACTAATTAGTCTTCCCTCTCGGTTCATCGACTTACCTCATATACCTGGTCTGGTTGAAAGATCGAATTGGACGCAGTACCTTGTTAGACATGGCCAAGCCTAATGGTAGAAACCAAATAACAATCAAACAATACAGATAAGCAATTGAAATTCATACGCAAGCAAGCAAATTCAGAACATCGCACATAATCAAACAACTATCAAATAAACAGAGTATTCGACTACATCGTCTTCCCAAGAAACTAAAGAAATTACTCAAGCATAGTTCTTAAAACAGAAAAATAAAAGCGAGATAAACAATTCATTGCAAAGACCGAAAATACGAAGAAAATTCGTCGGAATCTCTCGATTTCCTCCTCTCTTCTTCGTCTCCAAGTTAGTTGGTGTAAAACTCTTCTTAGATTCGTCTCTGTATGATTGGATACCTTTCTGGCCCAAGGGGTCGTCCTTTTTATCCTCCATAACCGTCCATCTTTAATTAGGCATTAATCTGAAACTTGAGATTAACTGCCGGATTTGTCTGACACGGTCCGTGTGAGATGTTGTACGGACCGTGTGCCTGTGTCTCTTGTCCGGGTCGTGCAGCGCCTGTGTAGGGGGTCGAGTAGGGTGTGACACGGTCCGTGTGGATTGTGACTCGGCCCGTGTGGCAAGTGCAGATTGTCAGATTTCACCCTTTCTTCGCCCGTTTCCTACAATAAACAAACAAAAGCGCAGCAGTACCATATTCTATAGATAATCAATGCAATAAACATGATTTTACTGTTTTGGACACAGGTTTTGGTACAAGATTAGGTCGGAAATGTAGCTAAAATAACGAGATATCATATTTGTTATTGATATTCACAGATCTAAATAGATTACTTTTTCAACGTCAGGTTAAGGACCTGGCAGATCTAATCTGAAACCTGATTAAACTGAATATGCATTTGACTTGTTCGATAAAATTCCTAAAAGAAATTGTTAGAACTCAGACTTGTTTTGATTTTTGTGATTAACGATTGACAAATCTAGATATGAATCTGAATAGATATATTTAGATCCGTGATTATTAATTATTTTTACTTAGTTGTACAAGATTATTTATCTGAATGATAGATTCTGATACAATCTGGTAATACTTCGAGTCTGATCTGATCTGATTTAATATGTTAGCTGTCGACTTGTTGTAGCATTAATTTATATTTGTTACAATATTGGCTTTCATTTGTTACACTTTTGTTTTACCTATGTTACAGTGTTAGTTTTCAAATTTCATATTATTATTGAATTATTATGTTTCAGTATTGGTTTCTATTTGTTACACTATTGGGTTTAGATTTGTTATAGTATTGGTTTTATATTTGTTACAACATTGGTTTGCATTTGTTACAGTTTTGTTTTACCTTTGTTAGAGTATTAGTATCCATTTGTTATAGTATTGGATTAGATTTGTTTTAGTATTGGGTTTAAATTTGTTACAGCATTAGTTTCAATTTGTTATTTGTTTTACCTTTGTTACAGTATTGGTTTTCATTTGTTCCAGTATTGAATTTAGATTTGTTGTAGTATTTGGTTTAGATTTCTTACAGTATCGATTTGCATTTGTTACAGTTTTGTTTTACCTTTGTTAGAGTATTGGTCTCCATTTGTTACAGTATTGGGTTTAGATTTGTTGTACTATTGGGTTTAAATTTGTTACAGTATTGATTTAATTTGTTACAATTTTGTTTTATCTTTGTTATAGTATTATTTTTATTTGTTACAGTATTGGGTTTAGATTTGTTGTAGTATTGATTTAGATTTGTTACAGTATTGGTTGTCATTTGTTACAGTATTTGTTTGCATTTGTTACAGTATTGGTTTTTGAAGTATTATTTTCTTTATAATATTTGTAGTTTTAATTGTAAAATTTGTTATATTTTGTATTGTAGGAAGATATATCAAAGGAGCGTCTTATTCTAGCAATGAAACTTCTTACGTATCTGAACAATGAACATCAAATAAGTATAGTCTAAGAAATTTGTTTCAAAATTTGTGTTTGTTGTTTGCTGGAGAAAGTTTGTTATTTGGACAAAGTTTGTAATGTTGTTTGCTGAAAAATGTTTCTTGGACAAAATATTATTTTTCTAGTTAGTTTATTACTGTGAATATCGCTGTGGATTGGACAAAGTTATGTTTGTTTATAATATTTGTTAGAATTTTGATGCCTTATAGTTTTGATCATCATTGTTACAGTTTTCATACTTCATTGTTACAGTATTCATTTTATATTGTTTTTGTTGTTATTTTTGCAGTTTACGTAGCTATTTTTTACCATATTCAATTTCGATAGTTTGAAACTGTAATTTTTAGAGATTATTTAAAAAAATTAAAAAATGAGAAATTTTAAAAAAATTAATATTGAAAACTTCTAGAACGATAGAAAAAATTTTGAAAAAAATTAAAAACTTTTAGAAGGGGAAAGTACACAAGTTGTCAGTTTTTAAAGTACAATAAAGTACAGTTAACTGTCATTAACTGTCAAAGTACAACAAGTTTGAAAGTACAAAGATGTTGGAAGTTGTTATTTTTTAAAAAATTGATTCCATCTTTTACAGTATTCGATATTGTCTGTTACAGTATTTATATTTTATAATTACAGTATTTCTGCCAGTCAAATGACAGTTGGTTTGGGTAAAAAGTGGGTACAAATATTTGGGTACAATTAGAAGGATCATTTTATTTTTCTTTGATGTTTTTATGAGATGAGAGGAGTTGAAGGATTGATATAATTTATTTATGTACAGCTTAACAGTCTCTGATAAGTTTTCAAAAAAAAAAATAACTAACAGTTGTATAAATCACTTAAGTGAGTCCATCATTAATAAAAAATGATGATGCATACAGAAAATTGTGGATGCTTTACAAGATATTATGCTGCATAAAAATATATTTATGATTTTCAAATTGTACAAATAGATCTCTGTACATGTATTGGGTAATATGTAAAATGATTTAATCAGAGTCAAAAAATAATTAAAAATATCTAGGATGCATACCACAAGCTATATATGTCTACTAGAGCTCATGCTAGTAAAAACTAACTTATACTAGTCAATTTGATCTGATAAATATTTGTGCATGTATTAATTTATATTCAAGCTCTCACTGGTACATTACCATCTCAATTCTCCAGTCTATCATAGGGCCTTGAAGTTGCAAGCAAACCACAACTTGTAATAAGACTTTGTCACATTTATATTAAACTACATTATTACATTCAGTTTGATTGCGCCGATTAAATTAATTAACAGTGTGATGAGCCTTACTTAATCCATCACAAAAAGCATTTTCTCAATGAACAGTTAATTTCACCGTTTTATTTTTTCCTAAACATATACCATACATAACAGAAAAAACAAGTGCATGAATATTATTCACTACAAATTAGAAAAAACATGTTACTTTCTTCTCATTCTACAATCTCTAATCGCAATCTAGACAGGAACGATCAAAACTGGGAGAAAGCAGGCTTCAAAGCATTGACCATCTCCATCTCTTCTTCTTTTGAAAGCTTGCACTTCCTCCAGTCCGCTCTGTCTGGCATACCTAACAACCCGGCCAACACCTAAGTATGTACAATTTTATTAGAAAATTTGTTTGCATTAATTGGTTTTCAGATCAAGGAATTAAATATAATATGAGGATGGATGGATGGATGGATGGATGCACACCTCACGTCCAAACTGGACAGGGAACTTGTCATTATCATCCACACTATGCACTAGTATTTTTTTTCCTGGCAGCTCTACATAGAACAAACTTGACTTGCCATCGAACTTGGATCTTAATTCTTTCCTTGCAAGTGCATTAGTAGTAGAATCACCCTCACTCTCACCTTCTGTGCATACAATAGAAGAAAATGTAAAGCCCAATCGGTTGGAAGCCAGATTAAATATCTTTTCTATATGAGGTGCTTTAGATGCTGGAATTGGTACTACCTGCAAGTATATATAATAACAGAAGCAGAAGCATTGTTTGTTATCAAAATTAAGGTGCAAAAAGTGAAACTGATATGCAGCAACAGTAATTGTTTTTACCTGAAGGTTAGCATGACGATTATTTTGAAATGCATACTCA